>OZ020278.1:3273148-3407752 GCA_963971205.1 Aethes cnicana | reverse complement strand
ACTGGCACCGAACTCTAATTTACTACGGACATACGCATTGTACAACATCATGGCTATTCCTGTGTTTGAAAACTGTGCAGATATCCTCATAATAAAACCTAATGTTTTGGATACAGTCTTACATATATGGACCATGTGCAGTCTAAAATCTAGCTGTGAATCCAAAATTAGTCCCAAATCACGAATGTGATCTGAGATAATTTTCTTAAATGATATATGGATTAAGTAAGAAGAACTCGTGAATACAAACTTGATATTGATAATTCTACAACCATATAAAATTCTATGAAGAAATAAGATAAATTGATACCAGATACAAAATAGTATGAAGAAGGACCTAACCTTTCCTTTTTATTCTATATCTATAATTAACCCATTACAGGTGAATACTTGGGCAATATTTAATCATCTCTGGATCACCTGTTCTGTACAGAAATTGGAGACTGAGCTAACACCTAAACAAAATTGTTTGTTTTCTCATACACTGCCAGCATCTGCATTGTTTTCTACATACAGCTATGGTCAATGTCAGTAGTAACAGTTGATATTAACTAATTATGGCCTTACGAAAACATCACAAGTGAAGCTTACACATAGCAAGATTATCAGTTCTGTAGTAACAGCAAGTCTTAGTGGCTTCAATTTGTTACAAAGATGCTATCTGAACTTACAGGTTAATGTAAATAATAAATTATATTTTCTGAAACATACTTGTCAAGTAGGTCCTCATGTTCTTCGAGGTGTCCAATTTGTCTGCGCAACGACATCACCCTCTCCCCAATAGATGAAGCATTTCCGTCTGGCCCAGCACCTCTGTCAATGAAACAACATTTAGATCTCTGATAATAAATGCACCATCGTAAAATAATCAAACTGATACCATTTTCATTGTTACTCACTTCCATTGAATGCTGTTTTTGCTCCGTTTTTCTATCAATCCAATGCCCTCTAATACATTCGTTATATCATATATACGTCGCTTTTGTCTTACGGCAAGTAAATCAGTGGCCTGAAAATATTTAAAGCATCATTAACACATGCAACTGTTAATTCAAAATGTTTATTTTCGTGCCAAATTGTTTTGACAGGAACCGAGCTACAACTCACGATTTTCAAATCCAAAACACCATCCTTGGCTTTCTGCAGTAATGATACGAATCGCGTTGTAAGAAGACCCAATGATTTCTCATACCGTTTATATATTAAATCGGTCATAACTATATCCACACGAAACTAAGCGATTTATAATACAACAATCGCCATTGAATTTTGCGTTGCGGCGGGATATAATGTTGGCATTACTGCGTTACCACAGGGAAGATAGAACACGCTTCTATTATAGCTTTTCGATTTTTAGGAATGTATTTGCTCATATTGGCCAGCCTGAAATTGTATGTAAATTATATTTGGCTGATTCATGTCCAAAATTAAAACGTTTTTTTTTGAAGTGCAGAAGAAAATCAGATTTCACCGTGCTTGTATTAGTCTCCATATATATAAAGCCTCTCCATCAGCATATCTCATCATAAATCAGCAGAACTAGCAATTTCATCGCTGTTGACATTGCAATTTGGTGTTGCTATAGAAAAGGCGTTCATTGACAGGATGACAGATCTGGTGGATTACTGGTCGGGCATTAAAAGTCTTCCGTTACCTACTGATGCCAACGCTCAGCCGAAACTACTGGTTGTAAAGAGCTGTAATGTGGCATGTAGCTTCCTCGGCTAGTGTAGTCTTAGCTTAGCGGTCCCCACCCCCACCACGACGTAATAAAAGTAATAATGCCCCTATATGGCCAATTTGCTGAATAAATGATTGATTGATTAAGAGGATTTCCCAATTTTTTTCCGAAAATGGATCCAACTTGGTTTAGCCGCCTTGAGCCTGGCCTTGAGCACCTTAGCGCTGATTTTCCACTGGTGTTGGGCTTTCAGTTGGTATATAACTAACTAGTGACTCAAACAATTGTGCTCAATCCTCTCTCGAGGGATTGATTAGAATGCAAAATATTTAATAACTCATTTGTTCACAATTTATTTATTTCATTGAAAAATAAATTAACTATTACCTTCTTAATCTATCTTAAATATAGAAACTATTCATAATATAGAATAACTCGTAATTTCATACCAATTTTAAAAACGAATCATGCATTGTGCATGAGACATCAATGTAAACTCTGCAAACTTCTTTTTTCCACCATTTTATTTAAAATGTTACATTTATCTCTTTCAATTTGTAAAATTTCTTCCAGTTCTTTTTCCTTCAAATGCAGTTTTTTCAGTTCAAGTGCTTCTTTCAATTCTAATTCCTTTCTTCTGAGCTCTAACTCCTTCTCTCTTAATTTTAAACTTCTATCAAACATTGCACCTCTCCATTGATTTTGCTCTTCATGTCTTCTAAGAAAGTCTAACCATTGTTTCTCTAAATTTATTTTGCTCTGTGATCTATCAGCTTCTATTCTGTTTGCTAATCTTATTTTTCTGAGCTCTATGGAAGCTTTATTTTCATAGACAGCTCTTGGATGACCTGATTCGTGAGTTGATAACATTAAATTATTTTTACGAATAATTTTCTTCTTTTGTAATTGTTCACATGCAGTTTCATCTTGTTCCTCACATTGACCAAAGATGTTATTCATTTCTTTAAAATACTTGAATCTTTTGTGGCCACCATCAATAGCCTGTTTGTATTTTTTTGTCAATGCATTAATTTTCCATCTTACTTGATCTGGAGTCATCTAAAAGAAGTTTTAAAAGATTTGTATATTAAGTATTACTAGCAATAATATCAAAACCTACACTAGAAAAAAAAAGAAATTCTGAATAATTTATGATTCACCTCAATATTGTATCCTTTTAAATTCTCTGATATAGCAACCCATAGTCTAGTCTTCTTTTTGGGTGTTTCTATCATTTCAATGTTGGATTCATATAAGTTGAGAAGTGTCAATGTAGCACTGGCCGTCCAAACTGCACCTTAAAAATAAAATAAAACTAAATTATGTGAAATATTGGTGCCACATAAGAATGTTTATACTACACCTACTCGGAAAGTCAATTCAAACTAACCCATTAATTGGGGAGAAAGTTGCTCATTAATCCTCCTTCAAAATCTGGTTAATAATGTTGTATGCAAATCCATTATTACACACTTTACCCATGTAGTAATATTGTATGAAAATCCATTATTCCACAGTTATGTTTTTTTTTTTAATTCCAAAACGAGCCATGGATGCGTGTAAGTTAATACTTTTTTTATTTGACACTGCCGACTTTACACAAGCTATATAGACGTTCTAAACGAATGTACCTACATCAAAAAAGTTTTAGGAAAAAAACTCGAAAATGCGATAACAATATCGTTAAATGGTTAGAAGAAACATATGCATTGATTAATTATACTAAATATGATTTTATATTTCGGGTTGCACGCAAGAAATTTTGTAATGATCTGTCTCGTCACTGGCTGTAAAGACGCGGCGCGCCCAAATTAAAAAAAAAGGTTGGCGCGGTTTTCACTTTAAAAAAAAGAATATCGCGCGCCTTTCGTTTCATTGTAATAACTTTGAATTTGCTTTTGTGTTTGAAATGTCTTCAACAAATGAGGAAAGTAGCGATGGTAGTATTATTGGAACGCCACCTGAAATATTAATTCATGCTCAACAAGCAATTAACAATCTTCTACCGGAAAAATCAAAAAATAAATACATGAAGCAGTATAAGAATTTATGCAGTGGAAGACTGAAAAGCAAGCTTCTTCTTTGTCGGAAAATGTTCTTCTAGCCTATTTTAGTGAAAAGTCTTCAAAATATAAGCCTAGCAGCCTATATATTCAATAGTATATATTCAATTCAAGGCTATATATTCAATGCTGAGAAGTACATTGTTATCCAGAGATAATATTGATATAAAGAAATACTCAAAATTAGCAGCATTTCTGAAAAAGAAGTCTAGCGGGTTTCGCAGTAAGAAATCCAAAGTGCTACCGGCAGATGAAATCAATTCTTTTTTGCAAAACGCTCCAGATGATACTTATTTATCCTATATATATCTAAATTTTTGTACGAGGTTTTGTTGTTTTTTTTTCCTCGTAAGAGTAGTATAAAGTATTATATATCCCTCGAGGGTAAGTATTGATTACTCAACTCGTGTTGTTTAAGGCCCTCCGCTTCGCGTCGGGCCTCAAATGGCCACTCGTTGAGTAATCAATGCCTTACTCCTCTTGGTGAATAAATAACTATTATTTTAAACTATTACCAGTGCTGTTCTTTTCATTGTCTTGAGTCAAGTTCGAGATATCTTTATACTCAGTCGGCTGTTGCTCCATATGACTACTGCCTGCAAAAGAAACAAGAAATTCTTCAGTGCTAAATCTAAAACATTAAAGCAATGTAGAAAAGATGAAAAATGGACTAACTTTCTTGTAATATTCCGTCAACGAATCCATCGTTGTTATTATCCATGCAAGCTTACGATATTAAAGGCTATTAAGATTAAGACGTATGAAAAGCACAAAGTACTAGACGTAAAACGTGATTAAAAAGCAAAAAAGAAAACTTGATGCGATTTCTTTCGATTTGAAGGCAATTTGGTAGTGTCTTTCTTTGAATTTGATTTATTTTATATTATAAATATTCACATAATATACACACAGTTTTGTATGCTTGCGTACAGCGTATCTATCAATGTCATTTTGTCATTGGGTGCGTTCCGAATTGCGCTCACAGCGCTTTGAGCGTATTTCGGGACACTTTGTGAGCGTGCTCACAACGCTCAGGAAATTGATGACGTCATCGATCGACGCTCACGGTGCTGACGCTGCGGGGCATGGGCGCTGTGAGCGCAAACGTCAAAGTGACATTTGACTATACATTTGACAGGACATGATTCCCTATTAAAAAAAAAGATTGTCAGTTACTAGTGTTAGTGCCGTGAGCGTGCTTATGATCATTCCGAATAAAAAACGCGCTCACACGGTCGTGAGCGTGACAATCAATTCGGGACACTTATGAGCGTTGTGAACGCTGTGAGCGCTTTGAGCGCGATACGGAACGCACCCATTGTCGGTTCTGTCAATTGTCAAACAAGACAATTCGTATGTCATAATTAGGGTTGTCAGCTCGGAAATTATGTAGTTGCCAAAAAAGGTCATATATATGTGATAAATTAATTTTTAGGCAAGTTGTGAGTTAACAAATGAAAGAAAAGCGACAAGGACGGACCATACATATTTTAACAAAACTGAAATAGTTCGTAGAGCAGGTGCTTAATGTACAGTCAACTAAATTCATTTCATCAAGAAATGACATTAATTATCATATGACATGAGCATAAAGTGAGGTTTTTACACGATTTACGTCAAAATTTCACTTAATCTCATTAATTGTCAATAACATTTTCACAACTTTCATAATGTAGCTAATTTAGCCTAAAGTGGTAAAGCTTGGCAGCACTGGACTACTGCCACAGATAATGATATGAAACTAAGATGATTAAATGACTGAAATTCTAATTCTTCAATTTGTATATTCCATTCAATGCTGACAACTATGCAAGGCTGATTGTCCATGTAATCGAAATATATTAATAGATGCCTTCTTGTCACTTACTTATCTGTACATGTTTATAAAAATTTGTTCGTGTCTGTGGTGTTGTTAACCGACTTGTTTTTGTTGTTATTTCAATGTATTATTTTTCTCTTTTAACTTTCTTGATAGATTTCATTAGATGGCTACATGATGGCAGATCCTAAAGTAATTCTCTGGCTGAGCGAAACTAAAGTAATCAGTAGCGATGACAGTGATACTGGTAGTTGGAGTGATGTGTGCAGCCTGAAGGAATATACCGATTCTTCCGGGAGCGAGGGCCACGATGATGACACTGATACATTATTTTTCCCCCTAATGCAATACTTAATAAGACTGAGAAGGCGACGAGTGGATGATTATCTTCACATAGTGGATTCCTGGACAGATTCAGAGTTTAAAAATAGGATGAGGCTATCACGGAAGACCGCATGCCGGCTTATAGGTATTTTTTTACAAATTACTCATCGCAGTAATCATTTATGTACATCTATGTAATACTGTGATTTTATTTCAGATGATTTAGAGAAATCTGGATTTATAGCATCCCACAAATTTGGACTGAAGCCTTTAGAACCAAAATTATGTTTTTACATTTTCCTGTCATTCATTGCGAACACGGAGCCACTAACGCCAATTGCAACCAAATTTGATATATCAATATCATCTACTTTCAGAGTCATAAGGAGGGTTGTTGCTTGGATCTTGACCAAATTGAATGATGCAATTAAGTGGCCTCAGAATTTCAATGACATCAGAACAATTTGCGATGGATTCCAATTAAGGACAGGAATCTCAAATACTCTAGGTGTTATTGACTGTACACACATCAAAATTGAGAAACCTAAAAATGCAAGAGACTACTGCAATCCAAAAGGATACTACTCTATAATTCTACAGGCAACTGTGGATTCAAACATGAGGTTTACTAACATATTTTGTGGTGAGCCTGGATCTTCTAACTGTGCCCGTGTGTTGAGAAAGTCTCCATTGTATAATACAGCAACAGCCAATAAAGACGCATTATTTTCACATGACACCTTTCTTATAGGTCATTCTGGTTATCCTTCTATGGCTTGGCTTGTACCTCCATTTAGAGAAAATAAGAGATTAACACCTCATCAGAGGCAGTATAACACAATCCATGCAGCTACTAGAAAAGTGAGTGACAAAACTTTCAATCTTCTCAAAGGAAGATTTAGGAGGATCAAGCTTTTCACAGTATATAGAAATATAGCTTTCATTACAGATACTGTAGTGGCAGCATGTATATTACACAATTATTGTTTAGATGAAAATGATCATCTTGAGGATAATGATTAGGGAAATTATGTAAGAGAATATGCTACTAATAATACATTTATATAAATAAATTTGTGATAAGATAAAATGGCGAAGTTAATAAATCTATACTAAATGTACATAGTACATACTCTTGTGGTCACCAATTATTACTGAAGACCAGTCTAAAATTAACCTTAGGCTACATGTTCAATGATCAGCTAATAGTTTTCTTAGCAATTCACATTTTTCCCTCTCAATCCTTAGTATTTCTTCTTGTTTCTTTTCTTTTAACTGTAATCTCCTGAAGGCTAATGTTTGTTTAATTTCTAGTTCTTTTCTCCGAAGTTGTAATTCTTCTTCTCTCAACTTCAAACTTCTTTCATACCTTTCGTCTCTTATTAATTTTTGTTCTTCTTGTCTCTGTAAATACTCCACCCATTGTTTATCTAACTGAATTTTGGCTCTCTGTTCTAATCTCAAATTCCTAAATGGTGCTGCAGATTTTCTTTTTCTGTTAAATAATGAGGGGTCCCGGTCAGTATCCTCATGGCTTTGCATCACTCCTGAAGCTAGTCTGTAGGTGACACTATCATCACTAAATCTTCCTAGGATTTGGTGCATTTCATTAAAATATTTGAAAGCAGCTTGTCCCTGTCCATTATCAATGCAGTCTTTGTATTTTTTTGTCAGTGCATTTATTTTCCACCTAACTTGATCTGGAGTAACCTGTAAAATAGTAGAAGACAATCTATCTCATATCATTTATTCTTTTTTTAACATTCTAAAATTAGTTATGGTCGTTTTGGTACCTCTACATTCAGTGATCTCAATTCTTCGGCTATAGATTTCCACATTTTCGTTTTCTTTTTGGGGTTGTCCATTACATGCATTTTGGTTTCATATAAACTTAGGAGCATTAATGTTGCATTTTTGGTCCAAATAACATCTAGAATAAAATAATAAATATTTATAACAATATTTACTGGTTTAAAATTAAAACAGTAATAAAGTAGTGGCAACCCTAGCCACTACTTCCATAAGTTTCTTCATTTACCTATTTTTTAACTTTAAATGGTGGATAAATACATACTTTGTTTACTGCTTTCACTTGGTTCTGGTTCCTCGTGAGTAGGCATAGTATTTACGACGGTATGGGTTTGATTGTAAGTAGTCATAACCATATTGGGTTTGTAAGGAGATGCAGATGGAGTACCTAAAATGTAAATATTTATAGAATGTGCATATTTCCCATAAAACATCTTTTTATTTCAGATATTCATACAGACAATCATATGGTCCTTCTATTTTCTTGCTTGTGGGTACCAACCACATAGTAAGGATAAGTAAAACTAGTAATTAGATTAGATAAATACATGTATCTATAAATTTTCAAAAATTAGTTCGTGTTTTTCTTTTATAAAACAGCCATTTTTTTTTTCAATTATTTTATCATTGTTAACTTACACTGGTTATCTAATATAGCCAAGACGGCAACATTATTTTCATCCATTTTGCCAGCAAAATGAAGGTTTTCCAACTAGAAAAATACACCAATGCACCGTGTTCAAATCGATAAAATGCTAGTTGGAAACACTTTCCTTTGACGATCACTTCTGTGTCGACTTCAAGCTACACTGTGTCGTTAAATTCCAACAAAATGATAATCTCTGTGTCGCAACACAAGCTTATGAGAAGCGCGAGCTTGCAACAGTCATTTGTTGTGCGCAGTGCGCAGATTCTGGTCGCCATAGATAGAAGCAAATAAAGAAAGCCTCCGTCCGTGCCCTGCCTGCCGTGTGTTGTGGGGTTGGTCAGGTTGACGTCATGCCGCGTACACACCGGGCCAACGAATAGTATCTCTTAGTAGTTTGTGCAACGAACGTTGGCTCTGCATGTGCGTTGGCCTTCGTTGGTACGTCCACATAGATTTGACGTGATCGCCAACGATCGTTGGCACCTAATTCCTGCTTTCATCCCCAATGTCCAAATCAATGTGATCATGACCCATGACGAAATAACTATACTTTGTAATTGCTAGTTTTATATATCTAACGAGTTAGCCAGGACAAGAAAAAATTACCGAAAGTGGAGATGGTGTGGACAACCACATATTTCAAAAATAGAAATGTGTACATAAGTGTAGTAGTAGAAGTTTAATGATTGCAGACTTACACGTAGAAAAGAATATGGTTTATTTGTCAATTTTAGATGAATGCCTTCTCTATATTCTGAATCTTTGAGTCTGAATGGTTGTTTAATAATATTGGATCGAAAATATCAAAGAAAGATACAAATTATCGTAATTCGAACCGTTCGTTCGTTAGCCGTTTGGTGACCGTCCACACCGGATTCGATCATTTGGTCGAATTCCGTTGATTTTGCCGCCTCGCTTCGGAGCGCCGGCACACGACAACGAACCCTTCGTTGGCGCGGTGTGTACGCGGCATAACATTAGCGTTTTTAAAATAGTCTCAAATAAACGGTAGTGTTGCCAGTAATTAAACGATAAGACATACATGACAGCATCCAAGGCTGCGTTCCGAATCGCGCTCAGAGTACTCACAGCACCTTACATCCTTTTTCCTCTTAAGAGTCGACTTTCAAGAGGAAAAAAGATGCAGAGTGCTGTGAGCGCTCTGAGCGCGATTCGGACGCAGCCCAATGCTTATCCAATTATCCAATGACACTTTGACAGCTGGCAAAAAGACTGACGTGACATCGGTTCGGGTTCGGTTGGTGGAGTTAAAGTTAATTGTTTAAATAAAATAAATGTTGAATGCAATAATATTCCCTTGGTAAATACCAAGATTTTACTCAGTTGACAATGGCCAAGTGTGGTGAATTTCTGAAGACTCAGTTTCCGTTAATAGACGAAGAGTTGAAGCAATATGTCGAGGGTGTGTATTCTTGAGGTTATGCTGACTGCTGTGTTGCTTTTGAGAATATAAGTATCGACGTGAGATATAACTATATCATTGGTTACAATGCCTATTAATGCCATTGTACAATATTTGCCGCGTTGTGAAAGTTTTCATGTTTTTTTTACAATTATCTGAAATGATTTCACAAATATGTTTCAGACATTCTCGATAACAGCGCTGGCGAGTTTGAGGATACGGAGGAGGTTTATGAAGCCGTCGGTGAAGTGTTACAAGGAATATCAGAAAAATCAGAGGATGATATCAGGTGAAGCTCCTGTGATCATTTATTTCCACAGTTCAGGAATGATTATTTAGTTTTAGATGTTCCTACGTGTGCTATGTTCACTTATAAGCTAATTATGATGTATTTTCACTGAAAATGACCATGTATTGAATTGTACGGCTTTATTTTCATTTCAAATATTTCATATGTTTGTTAAATACCAACTTTGATTTTGAAGTAACACTTAATATGATCCAAGATTTACAGAGGTTGTCCTATATAAAATTATTTATTCATAAATACAGTCCGACGAACACACACATTCATATGAAATTGCTAACACATTGCCTTGAACTTATTATGTACCTACATGAAAAAAATAAATTTTGGTATAAATTCATAACTGTCAAAAAAGGATTTTTTCTAGCTTTTACTGTTGATGCAATCTCTGCTCCATATAGTGAAAGTGTAAAATTCCTTCTATGACATAAATTGGAAATACATCTTACATAAATCATTCCACATTATTTAGTGTACACAATAATAGTGAATATAGGTGAATTATAATGCAAACTTTCACATTCCTTCACTACTGTTTTATATTTATTCTGTTTTGTTTAGGGAAATTTGTAAGAAGCTGCTTCACATGATGCAGCCAAATAAAACGGTTAACAGTAATGGGCCTAGAAAAGTTTTGGATGCTCCCGTACATCTTGCCTCCATGACGACACACCAAGACACTACTGAAGATCTCAAGAGTATATGGCTGCAAACTAGAGATGATAATTTGGTAAGTTTCCTGCTTAAAGATTAATAATTGTGTTGCCTAGGACCTAAGAGTCCTAATGCAGTATCAGATGCTAACACATCATAAATATAACAGTTTCACTCACTACCACTGTCTCCATTTTTCATACAAAAGGAATCTGTAGTAGGCTAGTGGGCAGATAAAGTATTAATCTGAGTTAGAATTGCTCATGGTTCAGCGAAACAAATTAACTCTAAGAAACAATAACCAGGGATACATATATTTATAATTTTGTTTCATTTACAGAAAGTAGATGCTAAGAAGTTAGAAAAAGCTGAAGCCAAGTTACAACAGAAGCAGCAAAAGCAGAAAGAAGGGAAAATCCCTATTGCTGCTCCGGTTTTGCAGACGGCTACAGCATCCCAGGTGACATCCAAAAAGGACAGCAAACTCGAAGCCAAGGGCACCAATCGGACACAAGATATTAGAATAGAAAACTTTGATATTGCTTATGGTGATAGGTGAGATATTATGACTCATTTGGTCTAATTGTCATTTTTACTTTTTTTTTCTAGAAAGCAAAGTAAGTAATCTAAAAACGTGCTTCTAAGAATCTCTTCTTTTTGAAAAGCCATTTTTCATGTGAAAGTTTTAGAATATAAATAGTAATATGGTCTTGTAAGCAATTCACTAAGGAACAGTTTGGGTAATGAGTTATTGAACTAACTGCTGCATAGTCATGATATCAAGTGTGTGTATTATGTCTACAAGCATTCTGTTTATTGATAAGCATCATTTTCTAAGAAAAGTCAACAAATTGATTGATTTGCATTTAATTTCGAATACGGTAACAATTTTTTTCTCTTTTCAGGGTATTATTACAAGGAGCAGATCTCATTTTAGCATTTGGTCGGCGTTACGGCCTCGTGGGTAGGAACGGTCTCGGCAAGACCACGGTGCTCAGGATGATCTCAGCGAAGCAGTTGAAGATACCTTCGCACATTTCCATTCTGCATGTGGAACAGGAAGTGGTCGGTGATGACACAGTGGCCCTACAGAGTGTGCTGGAGTGTGATACCGTGCGGGAAAAGCTTTTGAGAAGGGAAAAGGATATTACAGCTGCTATTAATAATGGGTATGTTGATTAAGCGCTGCTTTTGTGTCGCTATTTGTGGGTAGAAAGAAATCGGGATTAAATTCTAATAAAAATAGAAAGATCACATGACCGCCTGCTATTACTATTTTTGAAGATAGAAGCAATCCTGCACCCGCGCGTCTTTTAGCACATGAGGAACTATGTAACTCACCACAATTATTTAAATTTTTTTTAGGTTCTGTGCTCTGTATATAAAAATATAAAATAACCCAGACTGCAATGCAAGTGCATCAAGCGCCGATTCAGGGGGGAGGTCATGGGGGTCATGACCCCTCCCCCCCCTCGGCAGGACTAAGTCTACTGCTATCATTTATTTTTAACCCCTGACGCAAAAAGGGTCGGGGGGGGGAGTTGTATGACGTGACCCCCCCTTGAATCAAAAGCTGGATCCGCCCTTGGTGCATACAAACTTTTGATAAACTCAGTGTCACCTTCAAATCAGACAAATTGACGACATCTACCAAGCTTACATACATGTAATGTGCAGTTGAAAAACCTAACTTTCATAACTGCAGATTAAACAAAAATACAGATTATGTGGAAGTTTCATCAACCATATCTGAAGGAGCAAATTAAATATATTCATTACAATATGGACAGTTTCAACCACCTCACATAGCACTTTCCATTCCGTAGTTCAACGGACACAGCCCTATCCGCCGAGCTGACGGAGATCTACGCGCAGCTGGAGGCGATAGAGGCGGACAAGGCGCCGGCGCGCGCGTCCATCATCCTCAGCGGGCTCGGCTTCACGCCCGAGATGCAGGCCCGCGCCACCAAGACATTCTCCGGAGGCTGGCGAATGAGGCTGGCCCTGGCTAGGGCTCTGTTCTCCAAGTAAGTTTGATCTAGTGACTATTGGTCTGTGTATTGAGAGCAGCACAGTCAGCAACTGAGATGTAGGCTTGCGCCATGAAGACCTTCTCCGGAGGCTGGCGGATGAGGATGGCCCTGGCTAGGGCTCTGTTCTCCAAGTAAGTTTGATCTAGTGAGTGGTCTGTGTATTGAGAGCAGCACAGTCAGCAACTGAGATGTAGGATACGCCATGAAGACCTTCTCCGGAGGATGGCGGATGAGGATGGTCCTGGCGAGGGCGCTGTTCTCCAGTTTCAACTTCCACATCATTAATGTTTTAGATGCCTGATTAATATCCCAATTTTAATGGAAATCTGACACTGAAAGAGGTACATAAATTTTGTCTCCAATGTTACCTACTACTCTAATGTGTTGGGTCATTGATTGATAATGTTCAATTGTTCTTAAGTGTCGATTTAAATTGGCCGTTTAATTCAATTGTGTCGTATTGTGTTGTTGCGATATGTATTGATCAGTGGGTGTTTAGTTGATAAAAACAACAGTTGATACATTTAATTATTTTTCCAGACCAGATCTGCTGCTTCTCGACGAGCCGACTAACATGTTGGACATCAAGGCCATCATTTGGCTCGAGAATTACCTCCAAAACTGGCCGACCACGCTACTCGTCGTGTCCCACGACCGAAACTTCTTGGATACAGTACCGACAGACATCTTACACTTGCACTCACAAAGGATAGACCCTTACAGGTAACAGTTATAGCATTTGTTTTAAATTGTTGTGAATTACTTTTAGGTGCCATGATTACCAATTACCAAGTTTCAAACAATTGAGCAGTATCGCGAATGCCAATTTTTTTATGTTATTGTTAAATAACCTTTGGGTAGAATAATTGCTTTTACACTATTAATGAATTTATGAGTAATGACTGTAATTTATAATTAATGATAAGAATTTTATGAATTATGACTTGCATTATTATATTTCTTAAAGGCTATTGTATTTTGTTAATTCTCATTTAAAATAAGGACATTTTTAATATTTGTACGCTGATTTACAGTAAGACATGTTTGGCACATAAAATCATTGTAACACCTGTTCTGACCCATGTTTGAGGCAAATAAATGTTTCTCTCTCTCTCTCATAATGTGCTAAATTGGCAACACTGCGCTAGCGGAGAATTCATTCGCGGGGACCCTCATTAGCTTGGTGATCGAAGAGTTAAAAGGCTCAACCTCCTCTCCCCAGGGGTAACTACGACCAGTTCCACAAAACCAAGACGGAGAAGCACAAGAACCAGCAGCGCGAGTGGGAGGCGCAGCAGCAGCACCGTGCGCACACGCAGGAGTTCATCGACCGCTTCCGGTACAACGCCAACCGCGCCTCGTCCGTGCAGAGCAAGATCAAGATGCTGGAGAAACTGTGAGTCCTACTGTTACGTTTATCTCTGTACTGCTCTTTGAATGTGTGGTGTTCAGTAAAGTGTATTGTATTTTACACTGACCCCTGTTCAGGATACCGAACCTCAAAAGGAAAAAACGGAACACTCTTTTGCCTCTCCGCCCGTCGATCATCCTCCGAAACTACTGGATCGATTTTATATGTAAGTTGGTGACATAAAGACAGATGTGTAACGTAAATAAATGAATTTTATAAAACTTGAATTTGCGAAGTTCGGTAATGATATTTCGGTCGAAAGGTGTCCGCTGGTAACGAAGCCCAATCCAAATTTTTGACTCACCGCATTGGCCAAAGATACATCGTCCAAAATAATCAGTTTTGCCCTTACTGTAGCTGTGATTGGACGCTCCTTCTCGTTGAAAATTTACTTGTACACGGACTCAGTATCCATACGTGTTTACATGTGAGCCTAGTGGTAAAAACACGATAAAAAAACAGTCATTATCATAACTTTCAAAGCTTCAAGTGTTTGTTTGTTTGTCCTTCGTTCACGTCGCAACAACTGGACCGATTTGTATGAAATTTAGTATGGCGATAGTTCGAGACCCTGGGAATAACATAGGATACTTTTTATCCCGATATTCCCACGGGAACGGGTTTTTAACGCGTCATACCGTTTATTTCAAGACTCTTATAACTATAACCATCTATATGTATCATCGGGTACGCAAATTCTAAGTCTACGCGGGTCGAAGTCGTGGGCAAACGGCTAGTATTAAATAAAAAGATCACCACTAAACACTATCTTTCTCTTTCCCACAGCCCTGAGCTCAGGCCAGTTGAGAAGGAGGTAGAAGTACTCCTCCGGTTTCCCGAGACGGAGCCTCTCTCGCCGCCCATTCTGCAGTTGAACGAAGTCGGCTTCTACTACTCTAAGGATAAGGTCATCTTTACCAACGTCAACCTCGGAGCTACCCTGGAATCAAGGATATGTATTGTAAGTATTTCACATGACTAGCTTTAGCTAGTGGCTTCGGTCACGTCATAGTTCTTTGATTAAGAAAATTACTAGCCGAAAGATACCATATGTGATATGATCGCTATGACAGTTATCAGAAACAAGTGTAGATGATGTGTCATGTTCAATTCGATAGAGGAAGAAAAATATTTATCAAAGCAGCTTTCGTTCGTTGTATATATTACATGATCACTATTATTGTTTCCGACAATACACAGTTATGATTTGTTGGATTATCAAGGTTATTATATTAGACAAGGCTAGAACTAGGTTTTGTTTTAGGTAGCTATTGAGCAGTGCGATGCAATGTACAATATCTATCACGTCAGACCGTTAGAAAACGTAAACAAAGGATCGACACTGACCAACGAGGTTTCCTTACGTTTACTTAGTGTAGCTCTATGAATCACAAGTACCTAATGAAGTGTTTTATGGCTTTACCTTAAAGTTTATTACGTTAACCGTTAACGTTTCACGGTCTAGTCGTATTGATATAAGATCTCGTGAAAAAGGAGGACCCAGTTTTGTTATTTGTAACCACATATTAGGGTCGGTTGATTCAAAACGTCCATTAAAGTTAACGTTAACGTTAAATATTTTGCTATGGGACAAAATTACGTTCATGTATGGAATGACAGCTCGGCGGCCATATTTAACGACTGAGGGCCGGTTCCTATATCCACGTAACGCCTCGTTTTGCCTACGGACGGTTAAAATTTGACAGATTCTCTATGGAACAAATGTCAAAAATCAAACGTCCGTAGGCAAAACGAGGCGTTACGTGGATATAGGAACCGGGCCTTAGTCAACTGTGCATGAATCAACTCACCCTTAGTTGAGAATTAGCGCTTATTTTTGACAGACGAAATATTCGATGGTTCATTTTGTTTTTTTGACCAACTAAGAATAGGTTTGGTTGAGTGAATCAACTTTTTAATGACACTAGTTGCCATGGTTATGGTCCAGGTAATGAGGAGTTTCTTTGTCTTGTGGATTTTCAGTCCCGTCCCTAACGGGGCGTTTTCTAAGCATCTTGGTGGTCTATGTTGTAACAGTTTTTCCAAAAAACTCTTATTTTTTTATTATTTTTTCCTGGGACAGAATAACAACAACAAATACTTGATTGGCCCAATTAATATTTAGTAATTTTTATTTTCAGGTAGGCGACAACGGTGCTGGCAAAACGACTCTTCTTAAAATAATAATGGGCATCCTATCGCCCACCAGTGGGGACCGGAATGTGCACCGCGGGCTCAAGTTTGGGTACTTCTCCCAACACCACGTCGACCAGTTAGACATGAATGTGAATTCAGTGGAGCTGCTCCAGAAAAGTTATCCTGGTAAGTTATATAGTATACTGTTGTGTGTCTGTTGCCTCTTCACGATTAAACCGCTGGACCGATTTAGATGAAATTTGGTAGTGGTATGGAGATAGTTGGAGACCCGAGGAAGGACATAGGCTTGATTGGTTTACTTTTGATACTGAAAAAACTTGTAGTTCCCGCCACGCAAATAAAGCAGCTAATCTATATCTTTAGGGGCCTTCCATTAATTAATACGTGAGCTATTTAGGCCTTCTTAAGCCAGGTCAAGTAGAACTTATCATCCAATCTCATTAACGCATTCACTGCCACCGACGCATATTCGTTTTGCTGACTTTCCCGCAGTGCCTTGAACGCACATGTGCGTTGCAATGTTCCCTTAATGACAGATGTGGCACCTGGCGAAAGTTCGTAAAACAGAAGTGGCAGTGAATGCGTTAATCTGTTCACCGTCACACAAAAATCTCCAAATACACCTCTTTTAATGGACAGTGGGTACCCCCTTACCTATTACTGGCCCAAATATCTGCTCCGGAGTTCTTATCATTTAAAAAAAGATGATGTATTCTTATCCAATACTTATCCACAGGCAAAACGATAGAAGAATACCGTCGTCAGCTGGGCAGTTTCGGCGTGAGCGGCGACTTGGCCCTGCAAACCATCGCCAGCCTCTCCGGAGGGCAGAAGTCGCGAGTGGCATTCGCCATCATGTGTATGGGCAACCCCAACTTCCTGGTGCTCGATGAGCCCACGAATCATTTGGATATAGAAACGATCGAGGCGCTGGGACGAGGGATAAATAAGTATACGGTGAGTTTTGGGGTGGTTCCGGTGGAAGCAAGTAGCACAGGACTGGTCTGAGTGGCGAGCCTTGGGGGAGGCCTATGTCCAGCAGTGGACGTCCTTCGACTGTAATGATGATGATGAGTTTTGGGGTGGGTTAGGATTTTGTTTTTCATGGTAGCCTAGTGGTTTGACCTATCGCCTCTCATGCAGAGGGTCCCGGGTTCGAATCCGGCTCGCACCTCTGAAATTATTTATGTGCGAAATTCAATTTGAATTCACCACTGAGCTGTGAAGGAAAATATCGTGAGGAAACCTGTTCGCATCTGCGAAGTAATTCAAGGATGTGTGTGAAGTCCCCAATCCGCACTGGGCTTGCGTGGGGACTAGCCCAAACCCTCTCGTGATGAGAGGAGGCCCAGCAGTGGGCCGTAAATAGGCTGTTGTGGTGTGGTGGTCGAGTATTTTGAGAAGTCGAGTAGAGAATTGTGTTCTGTGCAAGCATCTAGTTCTAGATGCAAACATATGGATTATAGGTATATTTTTAACGTTCTCCATCACTCCATAACCCAGATCTACGATATTTAAAGTGGCGCCCTGGATCTCCAGCGTTTGAAATAAATGCTCCTTTTTTTATACATTTACAATATCGATGAATTTCCTAAATTTCTACTCCGAAGTCAGGCCATAGACATTGTTTCACTGACGAGTTAATTTGTTTTGTAATTTTACCGTTTCAAACATTTGCTGAACATATAATTGTTGTCAAAAATGGCCGTCCCTGCTATTATTCTTTATTGATAGTGAGAATGGTCACGTTTTGTATACTACGTAGGGTACCGTTGACGACTGGTTCTTAGTAGAAGAGCTGATACCTATACAGCTAACAAGCCTATCGTTTATTCACAGGGAGGTGTAATACTGGTATCTCACGACGAACGTTTAATCCGGGTGGTGTGCAAAGAACTCTGGATCTGCGGCGGCGGCTCCGTCACCAGTATAGAGGGAGGTTTCGACGAGTACCGGAAGATCGTCGAGAAAGAGCTCGAGGCCCAAAACAAGTAACCCGCCTCGCCACCCGGACACCCTGTATAAAGTACGCATAAATTATATTATTGTAATATACGACGCCTTTCATTATTTATTACGCACATATGTTTATGAGGCGAGCAGAAATGAAATGCTAATTATTACTCAAATTTTTATTTATACCTTCAACCTCCTTCATTAAATACATCATACATTCCATACAAACCTCGAGTACTCTCAAATATCCATGGCAATTAAAAAAATATAATTAACTTAACAAACATAATATTTACAAATTTATAAAACGAATACATAATATACAATTAAAATAGTGACTAATATAGCAACAGAATCAAGAGTTAAAATTTAAAAAACTCAAAATGCCAAATTCAATTCAAATGATGCCTACTAAATTCATGCCATATTCAACTTTATTACATTTTAAATGCACGGTCGTTTGTCGTGTACTGGAAGGAACGTAGGTATATCGGAGGGTAGTACTAATTATTTCATACAGATTTTATCAGACAGTACTGGTAAATATATTATTATTAATTATGAAGGTATATGAACGATATACCGGTTTACATTATGGCAATTTAAGATTTTCGAGTACAAGTTAGGTACAAACAATAAAATAACTAGCAGATCACAAACAAATACTTAAATTAAAAATTGTCCAGTTGGCAAAGACAAATGGCGTTTAGATCACTCGTCTCCTACTGATGAGTAAGAGGGGTCGATGTGTTAAAATGTACAGCTACTGGTGCTTCTTGCGGCGCGGTTTCGTTTTGTCCGCGTTCCGGAGCACTTCCGCGTAGGAAAGCTCGAGTTTCCGGAGTTTGTGGATCTCCTGCGAGGCTGTGCTTTGTTTGATGTCCCACGAGTCGGTTTCCGGGTTCCAGCCTTGGTAGATTTTTCCGGTTCGGCCGCTGGCACTGGGCGTTGGCGAGTTCATATTTCGGTTATAGAACTGTAATGTTGAACCGTTCCAATCGGCGGGGGCATCGCTGGGCCGAACTAACGGGCTGACTTCGATCGGTCGGTAGTCACGTCGCTTCTTGCTCGACGATTTCTGGTAGGTTATTTTCGGGGGCGAAGGGAACACCGGCGAATCGGCGCCCTGCCGCTCCTGGCTGTGCTTTCGATTGCGATGCCTGGACTTCTTTCTAGTGGCCGCTATGTACTCCAGAGGCTGACGGACCAGCGGAGTCAATACCCGCTCCTTCTCTTTCTCTGGAGCCTTCTCTTCTTTCTCTCCAGATCTCTCCGGCTCTCTTTTCTCCTTAGGTTTCACAGTAGAAGGTCCTTCCACCGGTTTATTCTCTTTGTTGTTCACGACTACCTTTTTAACTGGTTCGGGAGCTGGTCTCTCTCGCTGTTTGAGCGTGGGAGTCTCTGGAGCGGTCATATCGGACACTGGAATCGACTGTTCAGACATCGCAGAGGATAATACGCTCTGGGTGTCATCAGTAAAGTTGCCTGGCGGCTCTTCGTTGGCCGGCGTGACCGGAGGTACTTTGGTCGCCGCGTTGTCGTCCAAGAGAGGCAGTTGTTCGCCCTCGTCCTTATTTTCAGCGGCCTTTTTCAAAATGGTGAATATCTCTTTGAAAAGTTCGCGGTATTCCGGCCGGTTGCGGAATCGACTGTCCATTGGGCTTACGTCGTCGTAAATGCTGAAGCGATAGTCCTCACCATCTGCAATAGTGCAGAGGAATGATCCTGGTCGCTCGCGCTCCGTCTGAGTAGCCTTGTTACTGGTCTCGTCAGAGAAACCAGAGCTGGATGTTTCGGCTTCGGAGAAGTCTGGTGTTTGGATGAACTTCTTCCGCGACGCAGTCTCTACCTTCTTCTGGTTTTCTTTCTGGGCTTCCTCTCCGTGGCCGCTCTCCTCATCGGTGTCTTTGACGCTGAATTGGCTGAAGTCTCCGGAAGTCTGCAGCTCGTCTTGTAGGGAGATAGGTCCGGACGCTTGCGGTAGCGTATTAGGCTTGTTCTTCCGGATATTCTTCACCTGCGAGAGCTGCACTTCGAGAAGCGCCTCGTATTTCTGCACGAGCTCTCTATACGGGTTGTCGTGGCCGTCTTCCTTGTTCGCCCAAATGCCCTGGAGCAGTTTCTCCTTCGCGTTCTGGAGGATAAGCACGATAAATGGTGATTGTGAAATACAAGACGGTAAATTTAGTGTGAAATCGATGATGAAATGTTATTGCATTCTCGATATGTGACACATTTGATATTTTGTTGTGAAATGTGTGTTACTGAAGTAGTTTTCGATTTATGATAGGTAACTATTGGTAATCATGATCTCTTTATGGAATAAATAAAGAATAAGCAACAACCATTTTAACGTACAGAAAATAAATAAATAAAAATGTTCATTGTAATATTGCTGTATGTATTTTTAGATGAATTAACAGACAGTCACTACTTAAAAATTAAATAATGATTAGTCAAATTTACACCCATTACTCCACATTAATAGTGTTAGACACATCACAGTGATTAATACAAAACTTTTATTTCATTCGTATAATTAGATATGAAAACAAGTTAAGTAGGTATCATTTTTTGCGACTTAAAATATCATGCGTTTTAAGTTAGAAATGTCTGATATAGTCGTGCGGTTCCCCCAATACCGATGTTCGTCACAAGTACCTCCACCTTTCATTAGCGTGCTCTTGATCGCTTAGTCTAGTAACGTGTCAGTAATGGACGTACCTTCGACTACATACGGTATATCCAAAGAAAACTACTGCAAATGCGCTTCATAATGCATATGCAAAGCGTGAGCAACAACATCAGGGGCAGTTGGAAAAGCATTGTCGCCTAGAAACGAGTGAAACATTCAAATGAGATTTTAAAGGGAAATTCCATGACTTATGGATCATGGAGTGCGAAAGCTAATCCGTGGTCTGTGTCCAAATAGAATATTCTAGTCGTGTAAAATCTTGAATACGAATCTATTTTCCACATCGGACTAGGTGTTGATTATGTTGGTTCTTCAATGTTCGACTGATTCGTACGAATGATTAGTCCAGCGGTAGTTAGTACTGTTAATTACTTTGCAGATATTTTCAGAATGGTGCAGTTAGATTTACAATTAAATAGATGCAAAGGATTGCACAATATACAGAAAGTTAATGAGGACAGAAAGTTATTCACATAATAAGAACTGGCTTAAGAGTAGGGAGAGAAAGAGATGAAGAATTGAATAAATAGGATACTACGTATGTTACATAAAAAAATTGTACAAATACTTACATCGAATTTGATGAGTTTTGTCGTGACGAGCTCGTCTCTGGGGCTATCCTGGATGGAAGGACTCAAGATTAGAGAGCTGATGACACTTCGGTCGTCGTCATCTCCATCTAGAATGGAGGACATGTCGTCTCCACGCTCTACGCCCCTCAGGCACCGGATGCATAGTTGACCTTGTCTGCAAAGGAGAATGACGTTATAAATAAAAATCGTTTATTACTACTAAAAGCCCATATGTGGTTAGTAACAATAAAAAACCTTACGAACTAAGTTAGTACACATCAATACACACAAATTACGATACGAGTGGTCGAACCTGCTCCCTGCCAGGGACAAGTAGAGCTCACCTCGATTCCTACTTGGCCATGCCAGTGACCACCTCGACCCAGTACTTGGTGAGCGGGCAGTCGAGGCGCTCGGCTAACGTCCTGAGGAGGCTGTTACTGCTGCCGCGCACGCGCCGCAGCAGCGAACCCACTCTTTTTCGCCTGATGGCAAAGAAGTCGTCTGCTCGCGCCTCGGCAAACATGCCGGACGCGCTGCAGCACCTCGGCAGCCCCAACAGCATCCTCAGGATATTGTTATATTGAACGCGGATTGCGTTATAGGCCCGCTGTGTAAACTTTACCCACAGACTGCACGTGTAAAATGTTTGACAGTAGGCTTTAAACAGTGTCACTGTCAACTTAACTTGCTCATTACAACGTGCAAATCTGCGGGCAAGCATGTTGCCTCGTACTGCCAACGCCCTCCTTTCTCTCTCTATGTCTAAATCATCGTTTAGATCCTCATTGAGCATATGACCCAGATACCTAAACCTATCAACCACTTTTAGGGGTACTCCCCCCAGCATGATCTTAGGCACAGTGGTCGGGTTGTACTTTCGTGCTTTGAATATTATAAGTTCACTTTTGGACGCATTGTACCTAAGACCATGCTGCTCAGCATAACTAGTACACCTTGCAATAAGTTGCCTTATTGAGTCAACAGATGGACCCAGTAGCACCATGTCATCTGCATAACTTATGTTGTTAAAACATGTGTATCAGTATGACAGCCGACACGTGCGCCACTGAGCCCCTCAATCAGCTCATTGTTATACCCTAAGCGAAAGGTTTAGTTTCAAGGATTGGTTGAAATAGGTACAAAAATGAGGGGTTCCCTAATCGACTTGTTGCTATCTTACCTAACTTCTTCTAAGATCGCGAATTCCTCATGCATCGATTTAGGCTCGTCGTCTTTGTGATTCCAATTTCGCAACTGATCTTGTAGTCTGTTGTTCTCTTGCACCATAGACGCCAACTGTTCCTCGAGCTCGGTGACTCTCCTCTGTTCCTGTGCAAAGGCTACCTTGCTTTCTCGTAGCTCGTCGCTTATCCTGAGCAGGTCCTCATCCTCTTTAGTCAGTTCTGGGAGAGGAGCTACAGTCTTCAAAGGCGTGCTGCTCGCGTCGAGTTTTTTCGAGTTGGGCGTGACCGGTTCGGCCGGTTTGTTCTCTTTGGGTTTTTCGGTGCTCTCTGGTTTCCGTTCTGCGCGCCGCCTGGCGATCTCCAGCTGAGCTTTCAGGTCGTCCACAGTCTTTTGTAAATCCTCGCACTTGCCTTCGAGCGATTCGATGTTTGCACACAAACTGGAATGAGAGAAAGTGGGCGTGAATAATGTGTCGACTTTAATGTTTTGAGATTAATGCTCTGACGCATTCATAACTATGGGAGATGTGTTTAGTAATTTCGTATTCAACGTAAAAAAGGTTAAGCGTGTAGCGCGGGTGCTTCTGTCATGATATAGCATTTACTTTGTTGGATTTACGGTGCATATTTCTGTGGTTACTATTGTAATGGACTCACGTCTTAATGTGTTTCTTGTCGCCGGCATGGTCGACGGCTAATCTGTGGTTGGCCCGCTCCAAGTCCTGGATGCTGACCTCGAGTTGCTCGTAGATTCTCAGTCTTGAGTCGTTAACTTCGCGCAGTGCAACTGTTTGTTTGGTTAAGTACTGGAATTGAAAAAAAAAAAAACCTTATTAGTGGTGTTTTGAATTAAATATATGATTTGATGTTGCTTCTTTAGAATTAAATCTATAATTTGTTGTAGCTAGGTAATTTGTTACTCTTCTCCTCGAAAAGTTAAAAGTCCCCAGTAAGCTCCTTTCTCCATACAAACGTAGTTACGTTTTAATTCGCAAACTACTTATCAGATTGGCACCAAATTTTACAAGTAATAGTGGAGCAGAGATATTAGATAAATTGAATAACAAAGAAACTAGGACCATTTTAGTTTCCTCCATACAAACTTCAAAATTCAGTTTTTTGGCTGTAATTTAATTGTGTTTTATTTTACCACGACATTTACTAATTTCGGACACCCACAATAATTATTTTATTATGTGTACAAAGTTTCAAGTCAATCTGTTTAGTAATTTGGGAATAAAAGCGAAAATACGTTTGTATGTTTGTATGTTTGTTCTTAATGTTCATTATCTTGGGGCCGAGGACTCTATGAAAATAACTGTAGGTGGATTTTCTTACTTCGATTTCTTGCGCCTGGTCCTCGATGACATTCTGGTGCTGACGGAGAGCGGTTTCAAGTTCCTTGTTCCTCTCCAAGAGAGTCTTGCCAAGTTCCGCCGCTAGCTGCAGATCTGTAACAACCGAGATCCTATTTAAAGTGGGCGAGTTGCATTCCGATTTAAGGTAAATCGAATCGGCGTAAATAAGGTGAGAGCGACGCTAACACAGTGAAAGAAGTGGTTTGAGACAAGTAAAATTGCTCGGTAGTGTAGCTAGCTTGGTTACGACAGCCTAGCCGAAGCACGGATAATTTGTCTGCCGGCTAGCGCAATGTGATTTTTACCGCTGACTCACCGCTGTGACGACGTCACTGCTACTCAGAATCAAACCGGCCTAAGTCTCGATAACTAAACATGCTATTACGGCACTTGTTGTCACACGCTAAGTATTCAAGCACGCTGGTTTGGCCATTAGCTACAGGCTGATGCACATTGCTGGTACAGAACCAGTCTAATTTGCTCACCGCTGGAACAAACCGCGTAACGCTGCGTGCATGTCAATAATAAGTCATGTGAAAGGCGTTCTTTACTTTAGTCTAACCTTGGGATGGAGAACAAAAACATTTAAATACCTATTCTGGCCGTTAAATTGGGGTCAATGAAAAGGTTTGCAAAATGAAAGCGAGTAAACTATGAAATTGAAGAATAATTTAAAGTTTAGAAGAAGCGATCGTAATCGTAGATCGTAAGGAGTGTGAGAATGATGTGAGAAAACAATGATTTTTGCCATTTTACAACCGGTGAGATAGGCACATTCGAACATTCTATTAGCTAATATGCCATGTTTTTTATATTACTATATTGACAGTGTAATAACTAAAGGCAGTATATGAAAAAGTTTGTATGGACATCAAGTAACTTCGTATAAGGAAATATTTTTTGCTCTAAAAATTACAGCTATTTCTACTTTATGACAGCATGTTTGCTGCGCATAAATTTATAATGAAACTGCAATAATATTCATGTAGGTACAATAACTTCTCATTATTTTTTACTACTAGTGTAAGTATATGTAATTATCTTTTTCTAAAGCCAAACATATGTTTTGTGTTATAATTACATGGTTTTAACAATTGCATCTAAGCGTTCTTTTGTTGACGCTAATTTGTTTGCAAGCTCAGTGAGTTATGTTATTGGTTTACTAGATTATAAAATTCGCATTCATTCACTTATAACATGTCTAACTGTTAGCAAACAGGGTCGAAGTTACAACTTGGTGATTACAGCGTAAATGTATAAAATATTATGAGCATATTTAGAAATTATAATCCTTAGAAATTATAGTCCTTTTGTTGACGCTAATTTGTTTGCAAGCTCTGTCAGTTATGTTATTGGTTTACTAGATTATAATATTCGCATTCATTCACTTATAACATGTCTAACTGTTAGCAAACAGGATCGAAGTTAAAACTTGGTGATTACAGCGTAAATGTATAAAATATTATGAGCATATTTAGTTATGCACCGATGCAGTCAGGCAATCTTTCTTTTACTTGATCTTATCGCCGCGATTTCTACCTAACCCGTTCGATAATGTGGGATTATTATAGAATCATTTCACAAGTCGATTGTGTTAGAATTTGCGGACGTTACTTTCAAATAATATTCTTTGTTGCGAGACACAATGCCTCAATTTCTATCAGTATCGGATGGAGGTTAGTGTGATGTGACTTTCTCGCACTGCTCTCGAGCGAGGCTGATCTGATGACTAGATGCGGGAGAGTAATTGCACCCATCTCGGTGATTTATCGTCGGTTTTTTTATCATTGCCGATTAGCGTTTACCTACTTGCATATTTTGCAATTTAAAGTAAAATTGTAATAGGTACAGATGAAAAGTTAAAATTTGAACTGGCTTAATTTGTTTGTACCTACTAAAATCCATATTTTTTGTATGTTATTAGTAGCCAAACGAGCAAACAGGCCACCTGATGGTAAGCGGGCACTGCTGCCCATGGACATAAGACATCACATGAATTCGAATGCATTGCCAATCCTGTCGCCAAAGATGGAATGCCTGTAATTTCACCGACTGTCTAACCCGCTTAAAGTTGTGTTAACAGTGCTAGTAGGCACTGCTATTTGGCGGCAGGATAGCGAGTAAGACGATGCTAGCTATCCTAGTAATCCTCCTAAGCTAGTAGTATCTTACTCATATTGGGATTGGTCTTGCAGTGAATTTACCCAAAATATTAAAATATATTTGTAAAATAAAAAGAAATTGTAAAGTTTGCGCTGCATGTGCTTAGGTATCTGCTCTTTTCACTCATACGTATTTATTTTCTATGTTATTCTCGGGCATGAGTCAGCTTTGTCATTTACAGTCAGTTTTCAATATTTTTTGCATAATGTTAAGACATTGATTATTTGTTTGAGTACGTCATTGAAGCAGAGGCAGAGGTCTCCAAAACTTCAAATGTCACGGTGACATTTACACTATTTTATGCACGGAGGTAATAAGTACATAAGTAGTTAAATACATCCGGAGCGAGTAGTGTCAATTTCGAAACAATAAAAATAGAGCCGAAACACGTGAGCCCGAAGGTCGTTTTCGTACACAATTCAAAAACGGGCCCTAATTTTGACGTTAACCTTCTTTTGTCTTTATGTTGTCTTACCCCCACGCACCTAGCCCAAAACATGGTCGCAGATGTAGTTCCAGCTATTAGCCCTACTTCCATGATTTTATGTGACAAACTGACATTGATAGCCATATCTCACACGACAAAGTGGCGCCACGCCAACTTGTGAGCAAAAATAAGGCTGCCCTCATAAACGAAGCAAGTGGATAAGAAATCTGTGGCTTGTTAGGCTACTTATTTCTTGAAACAATACTCTGCAATTTACTTCACGGTGCAAAATATCAACTATCGCTTATCGCGGCCCATTATTTCTTTCAGCGCACTTATTTCAAAACTTCAAGGAACTATTTCGAAATTGTTAGCGTAATAGATTGTTTTAAAGCATCAATTTGTGTGTCGGGTTGTCTGGGAGGTGAATGAACCACATCGGCGTACAATGGGCGACCTCTGGACGATGAGCCATTACAAATAATTGTTAAAATGGAAAGGGGAACTCGTACTTAATTAACTAATTAAGTTGAAATCCGGCTGGAAGTCTAAAACTATCGTTGTCGTGGCAGGAAATTTGAGAATCCAAAATAGTGCTTAACAAAACTCTGATTTAATTTGGTAAACATGATTAACTTTAAGTTAATTAGCATATGAGGCTAATTACTGTTAGTGTTAGCGATGCTTTTGTTTCCTAATATACCTATTTATTAATTACTGTCAGATTACCTATAGGTAATCGTTAATAATTTGTTTAATGTTACATACTTTGTTTACCGGAACAATTTGAAATAGCTTAGGTATTCCTCGGAAAATCCAATTAAATAAAACATATTGTTTGATACCAATTTTTAATAAATTATTTTATGAAAAAATACTGAATCCTCACGAATATACGGAAGTGGGAATAATGGTAGTCTGTAATTGTCTATAATCTCGCGGTGATACTGGTATTTTTTGCTATTCACATATTGTATACCTAAATGTTTATTCCATTAAGTTAGTTGATGTTCATACGCGTTTATGTAATGCTTTTGTAAGTCGTTTTTATTGTACATGTTTTTCCATTTCATGATGGATAAATTAATTATAAGTGGCTTTTTTCTTTCGTGAATCGTCCTGACATTTAGTCAATGGTGATGGTGCTTAAGTTGATCGCACATTTAGTCAACTAGAGCCCATATTGACTTAATTTGTCCTCATTTTGGCAAAAATGATAAGCAATGCATCGGCTTATCGGACAGCCTGAGCCAGACTTATCACAATGATTAATTTTCTAACGTTTCAAATCAGCAGATCCTTAATCCAGTAGGTAGGTAAATTTGGTAAAACACACAAAACTCCCAGAAATATTCGAGTAAAATCCGTTGCTGTAGGTACCACGCAATGACAGGCGGAAAATTAAATTAACAGCTACTACTACAGCCTATTTCCGGCCCACTGCTGGGCACAGGCCTTCTTTCATCACGAGAGGGTTGGGCTATAGTCCCCACGCGGGCCCAGTGCGGATTGGGGACTTAACACACATCCTTGAATTACTTCGCAGATGCGTGCAGGTTTCCTCACGATGTTTTCCTTCACCGAAAAGCTCAGTGGTAAATTCAAATTGAATTCCGCACATAAATAATTTCAGAGGTGCGAGCCGGATTTGAACCCGCGACCCTCTGCATGAGAGGCGGTAGGTCAAACCACTAGGCCACCACGGCAATTAACAGCAGTATGATGCAATTAAAACAATGAAGGAGACCTAGTTTTGTTAATAGTCGAATCCTGGACGATAGTTTCTTCGTAGCGAATGTTCAAACAGAATATTTCTACAAAAAGTCAAACCGTAAAAACAGCAAAATAACAGACGCAAAAGACCTTTGATCCGCGGTTCTGTCTACATTAGCACAGTATATATAATAGGTTAATTTAGGCATAAAAACAGGCGTCTAACAAAAGGAAAATACCATCGCTAGAGAACTTAATTTAGTAATTAACGAAACTAACGCTCAAATCTCAGTGAACCTTATTTATTTCACTGTTAAAATAACCATAATATTTAGTGAAACAATTTCATGGTGCAACGCGACTTTCGTGAGCGCAGGGTAAAGCCTCTCACAAGTCATACAGCCTTGCGCATATCTGACCTTCGGTTCCCTGGAGGCACTCCAGTTCGACGGTGTAGTCCCAGAGATCCAGGGAGTTGAGTCCGTTCAGCTCCCACGAGTTGAAGGAGTCGCATTCCTGTTCCTCGCTCATCTTCCATCGGTCACTCGCGACGGGGTGGAAAAGTTTTAGGATACTTTTTTATGAGTCATAGTTTTTGAAACACGGCGTAGCCACGCGGACGGCGCGCGACGGACTGAGGCCGCGCTCGCTGCGGTGCAATTACCTCGTGGAATGGTCAGATAGCCAATCTCATTTCTTCCGATTACTCGCCTATACCAGAAGAAATTAACGAACGTTATCTTACTAATGTAACTAACGCATAGAACAAAAAATCTCGAAACGGAGAAAGTGATTTGGCGAACAGCAATCAATCAAAAATCCAGTGTAGAACGTGTGCTTATAGATTGTGGGTTATTACTAAGGTCTGGGACTTCTGGGAGTCTTTACTTTCCAGTGCTTTCTCGATTTTTCTAAAATTACTATCTATTATTTAGAAAAACTAGGTGTTTACCTGCAACTTAATTCTCAATTTTATTTCTTTTTATAGGGTATGTAGGGTAAAATTATCTCGATTTTTAAAGATAGGCTGTCAGAAACATCCTAGGATTCTTTCGGAAAGAATTAAGGAAGTCAGGCTAGAGTTAGCCTGGTTCTCGCCCATCCCTTACAAGCACTTAAGAGCTGTCTTGAAATACAAACGAGGCGTATAAAGTACTTGTAAGAGGCAAAACAAACCCTACTTTATCTACAGGTTTTCATCTCTTGTACAATAACTGCAATGTAATCCAGCCCGCGGTTCACGGTGACAGGTGCACTCGATACGCCTGATCGGTCCCGTCGGTTGACTGCGTCCACTGCGTAGGTATACCACCAAGTGTCAAAGGCCGCAGTTACGCAATCACTGACACAGCACAGCCCTTTGACTATTCGTGTGTGCGAGATCAGCGAAGAGCTACAGGATGTGACTAACGGGGAGGTGACACCTCGAATTGGAACTTCAAATCACCCGTTTTGCTCACAAAAGTGCAACAAAAGGCATCCATAAATAGGCAAGAATAAGTATATAGAGCGTTGATAATGCTACCTTTGAACATTTTAAGGTTGACTTCGCAATATGTGAAGGGATCTAATATGAGCCATGATGTAGAATATGTTGCTTACATAGCGTGAATAAGCACTCACACTCAATCCAAGTTGCGATAGTTTCACGGTGCGCTCTTTTAAATAAGTCAGTGTCACTAAATATATTAATAATAATAATAATATCTTGGGACATTCATATTGACCTAGCCCCAAACTAAGCAACGCTTGTACTATGAGTGCTAGACAACGATATTAATAGGTACTTATATAGAGAAATACATACATATATAAATACTACACATCCATGACTCGAGTACAAACATTCGTGCTCATCACACAAAGTTTGCCATAGTTTGTTTTATATTAATTACCAAAACACGTTTAATTGTTTACAGCATCAGATTTTAATTTACAATTTAATAAACTTTGCGAATCTTCAGAATGGCTCAGTTATGATGAGATTACAGCTATCAGGCGCGTGGATTAAGCAATAATGGACTCTATGTCATTGGTGTAAGTAATTCGCCACACGCATATTAGTTGTGTCGTTTGTATACGAGACAATCGACGGACGCGGCACGTGAAAACCTCCGAAGACAACGATGATTAGAATGACTTGAGGAATAATAATTACTTATTTATAACTGCAACAAAGGAATTAATTGAGGAGTCTTCTTATCATTTGATAGGAAATGAAGTACCTAATGAATTATAATAACTAAGTACAGATTAATATCTAGTTCATATCAAATCATATCAAAGGTCCTACTTGGGTTCTACAGAGTGTCGTTCGATTGTTTAGTTAGGTATACTACGCTTTTATCCGCTTAGATTATCACAGTATATACAAATTATATCCGGGTTCATTCAGTATTGATTATCCGTGAACATGAAGTAGGTAAATCTGTAGCCAAAAGCAACTGTGCACACGGAACGTGCGCGATCTTCTGTATACCTTCGACGACGCAATTGATTTTAATTAATGTCGTGTCCTTAGAATGCACCTTGGCTCCAAGAGCGGTGTCATACTATTACACATACAGTTGTATCATTGAAGCTTGCGAGTGTTCACTAGTTTTAAGCTCGAATGAGCCAAAGTAAGCTATTGCATGCTGCCGAAACACACGCTAGTTACCCAATCCCTGTCGGCGTCCGCTTGCAACAAGTGTCTGGGTTCGTTGACACATCGCATCCATCTCAATCATCGCTCCCTGTGTCACGCACATCCACACTAATCGTCAAATTTACAGAGTTACAAATGTTACAATAATTACACGTAATTCTGCTCGGTCGATTCGTTTTCCATTTCTGAGCGTGATGTTTGTCTTGTTTTATGCTTGGATTCATCGTACATCTGACAAATATTTTTTTCTTCATTGATTCCATACTCAAATCACCTCCGCTTGCATTCATTTTTATGATCACTTCTATCAACAACGGTAGTTATATTTTATCGCGTGCTTAATCGCTCTCGCCACTTAGGCAAATGTTTCTTCTGGCATACGGCTCATGATGATATATTATTTCGGCCTAGATCTTATTTGGTATTTACTTTTGATGACCATCGTCAGCGTCACCTGTGTTTACTATGATTACATAAGCCTTAGTTTCAAAATATTTTGCTCAATACTCGTATCAGTCCACTGCGGGTTATAATCGCTCATGTATTGTGAAATTAGTACAATTACTTGGTATTCTTATTGTTGCTGATTATTCTTGGTGCCTATCCTTCTTTCTGCAATGGCTCTTTTAAAATATTTTTCTAGTAAAGCGATAATGGTGCTAAGTACAAGAAACTAAACAAGCCACTAAGCATTAACAAAGGTGATTATCATTATGACTACTTTATTTTTTTTCTGTTACATCATGACATTTATAGCGTGTTTATAGCCTTTTTAGGGTTCCGAAGTCCACAAGGAACCCTTATAGTTTCGCCATGTCCGTCCGTCTGTCCGCACTATTGCTCGGAGATGCTTAGTTCTAGAAAGCTGTAATTTGGCATGAATATACATATTAGTTACGCTGACAAAGTGGTACAATAAAATTTTGAATTTTTTTTTTATAGGGTACCTCCCCTACTCGTAAAGAAGGGGATGTATTTTTTTTTTTTGCGTACCCCATGGTGCGGCATATCGTTGAATAGGTCTTAAAAAATATTGTGGGTTTGTTAAAACCACTTTTTGATTAAGTGATGCGTTTGTGAAATACTAAGCTTTAAAGTGCTATTTTTTGTTAGAGTCACGTGTCCCCCCCCCTGCCAGCTAAATGGTGGTATTTGGATGGCTGAAAAAAATCACGGTTGTGGCATATATAACGTAGTTGAAGGGAAAACTATCAGAGCTAAGTAGGCTGTACAAACTTACGAGTAATAGTCGACCAACTTATAATGATGATTTTTCTCGAGCGGCAGGGGCGTCGGGCGGGCACGTCATACCACAGGCTAGCTAGATGCTAATAAGTCTTAGAAAGGTACTGTGGGCATCCTCAACTTCGGAACCCTATAATTTGCGCGTGGCCCGACACGCACTTGGCCGGTTTTTTTTCACATGTTCAAGATTTCTTGTTTGCGTCAAATATGGTTTCTTTTATTTTGAGACACTACTTGCCAGGGTTACATGACGAGATATTAATAGTTTTCGTTTCATAAATTATAATGCAATATTGTGGTCAAGTAGGCCAAAATTAATCGCGTCTACATCTTGAAGTTTTAACGATTTTTTTAAACTATGCTGATAATGATAAACCTAATAATAAACTTTTTTTTGAATGTGCAATGAAGTTTAAATAAATAAATAAATCAAGGCGCACTGGCACGTGCTAATGCGATGAGACAAAAATCAACTGGAATGGAAGAAATGCTCATAATAAAGACGTTAGTTACATACATTGCATGTCGGTTACCGGCAAGAAGTCAATCAAAATAATATAGGTAACCAACTAACCCCGCGGACTTCGTACAGGCTTAGAATTTTTTTGGGTATGAAAAATAGCTTACGTCCTATTCTTAGACCTACTGAACATATACACTAAATTTCATAAGAATCGGTCGAGCCGTTTCGGAGGAGTTTGGTTACAAACACTGTGACATGAGAATTTTATATATAGGTAATTGTTCTATATGGCGGGCCTAACTAACATATCGTAAACACGATTCATAGCCGTAGATAGTTACATAGATTGCTATTCAGAGACAGACATGACATTTCGATATATCTAGATATATCGAAAGTGTTGCACCGGAAGTCTATGAAAACCGATCATAAATAAATACCCTATTAAACACTATAAAGTTACAAACTTCTTCTGTCGTAGCCATACTTCACTGCCATATGCTAAATTGAACCAGCTCAATTTAGTTTAGATCCGTTAATTACACGATACGCTTTACGCGTAATTAATGCGGAATGTCATTCAGAAGTTAACATCATTCCCACACGCTATACTGTTTATATACTGGGTTATAATGACTGTGAATCTTCAGATTTTGTCAGAGCTAAGGCCCGGAGGCGCTGATCAGAATTACACATTGAAAGTTGGAATTGGGCAATTTGTATTTAGATACATAAGTTGAACGTTATGACAATTCGACTAAATTACATAGATAAACTAGCTGACCCCGCTGACTTTGTACCGCCTTGGAAAATTTATTGTTTAGTGACTTATAATGTACAATAGTCAGTACCTATGATATATATTAGGTCCTTACATATGAAATTGGCGTTTCATATGGCAGAAATGAAAACGATTTTTTTTTATGAAACTATTTTTTTATTTAGTCAAAGTATGTACCATGGCTATCTATGCACTTTTGCCATCTCGAAGGTAGTTCATTGATTCCTTTACTAAAAAAAGTGTGTGAGCGAGAATCAATAAAATCTTTGAAGGCCGTTTGGACAGCCTCGTGAGAATTGAATTTTTTTCCTTGCATGAAGTTGTCCAAATTCCGAAAAAAATGGTAATCAGTTGGAGCAAGGTCCGGGGAGTATGGTGGGTGTCGAAGACATTCCAGTCGCAGCTCCCGTAGTTTTGCGGCCGTCAAACGTGCCGTATGTGGTCGAGCGTTGTCCTGAAGCAGCAGTGGGCTAGATCGATTGACCAGTCTGGGTTGTTTAATGGCTAGCTTTTCCATCATCGTTTGCAATTGTTGACAATACACATCAGCCGTGATTGTTTGCCCAGATCTTAAGAAACTGTAATGGATGACACCGGCACTAGTCCACCAGACACTTACCAGTACCTTTTTCTGAGTCAACTTTCGTTTCGGGCAGAATTTGGCTGGTTCACCTGGGTTCAACCATTGTGAAGAACGTTTCCGGTTGTCGTACAAGATCCATTTTTCATCACAAGTAACGATACGATTCAAAATGCCTTCATTATTGTGCCGGTTGAGAAGTGAAACGCAACACTCGACGCGTGTTTCTTTGTTTGCGTCGCTCAATTCATGCGGTACCCATTTTTCAAGTTTTTTCACTTTTCCAATTTGTTTCAAGTGAATCAAAATGGTTTTATCACTCACACCGAAGCCTGCCGCTAACTCTGACGTGGTTTGCGATGGATCTGCTTCCACAATTGCTTTTAATTCTTCGTTATCAACTTGTGTCTCCGGCCGTCCACGAGGCTTGTTCTGTAGGTCAAAATTTCCAGAACGGAAACGTTGGAACCAATAACGTACCGTATTTTCTTTTGCAGTAGCTTCCCCATACGCATTGTTAATCCTACGAGCCGTTTCTGCAGCACTAGTGCCGATATTCGTAAATATAGCGATATTTTAAGTTCTCCATATTGTGAACAGAACGATGTGAAAGAAAAACAAATGACGCGATAACAAATAAATTTCGTAATTCGAACACAGAAATACATGGTCTTAAATTTGAAATAAATTTGAATTTGGAATTCCTAGCCGAACGCCACATATTTTGAATCAAAGTTGCCAGTTCGCCAAACGCCAATTTCATAGTAAGGACCTAATATTGTATAATTAAAATTGTGACATTTCTGACGTGTAAAATACCATTTTATTAATAAAGATATTGTATTGTACTGAACATACACTCCAAATTTCATAAGAATCGGTCAAGCCGTTTCGGAGGAGTTTGGTTACAACGAGAAGTTTATATATTAGATTTGTCAGTGAGATATTCAAGATCAAAATTATATAATACCAGGCTTAAAAGTATAACTTAATCTTATCCAATGTTATTTTAAATAAGGAAGTCAGCCGCAACTCCACGAACTGCATTCCCAACTTTCCAACCACTTATCAGTTTACAGCAGAGCAATGAAATATCAACCTAGCACCTAGCGATTTTAAGTTCGTTTGCAATCTTAACTGTTTGGTGAGATGCGAGGATGGGTAAGATAGGGACCGAGGGAAATGTCAGACCATCACGGGACGGCAGCCGCGTGCGCAATTTGTCGAAAGTCAAATCAATTTGTTTTAGAAAGTAGACTGTCTTGCAAAATTTGTTTTTAACATTGGCAACACCAATTCAGGGAGAGTCTTAGAACTTTGGACGAGTACCTATCGGTTTTGTTCATTAAAATGCAAGTAGATGCTTATCTAATTGGTTTGAACTATACATATTTATCACTAAGTAGACTGTATGAAATAAGCTGTGCGTTAGTAGGTATAATATCACAAAGTTATGTAGGTATTATGTGTATATTCATATTAATTTTATTCATAATACTTATTTATTACATGTCAAATTGGTTAAATAATGATATGATAATATGATGCCTTTTGTATTAGTTTTACTAATGTGCAATAAAGTTTAAATAAATAAATAAATAAAATATAATTAACAACTAAGTATTCAATACTATAGTATAACTCAAGTAACATACTTACAAGTATAGTTAGTTGTTGTTTATATATTAGGCATATAGTTTATACATAATTTACGTAGCGACTGGTCAGAATCAACCAAGCATGTTTGCACGTTTGGTGCGCTCACACACAGAAGCATTCTCATCCACATAATTATACTGAATTTTGGTTCGTATGCCCAAGTATGCCCTTTGTACTTAGCAACCAAAGTGGGGCGTGCCTTGCGTGTTATATATTAGGGCAAGCATCTGTGTTTGTGTTGACTCAGAGCCAAGTGGGACGCCTTGTTTCAATTCCCTGGCTAAGAGACTACTCCCATAAGGCTGAGTGGATCGTAAATAATTTCATACCTTCATACGCTTTTTGTAAGTTACTTTGCTCCAGTTTTATGAGCATTTGCTTTTAACGAATTATTTATATTTACAGCCTTTAAGTCGATTTCTATGACTTTCTTACCTTAATTGATACTGATACCCCTAAGGTTAAAATCATACTTTCAGTAGGTACTAGGTAGGTATGTTTCCAATTCTATATTTACTTAATATCATTATCAAATTTTCACCCCTCCTATTCGAAAAGAAGTGTTTTGTTGCCCGTTTAGAGGGAGCAAAATGCGATTTTGCTCCCTCTTCGCTTTTTTTTTATTTTTTTTCATTTCTGCCCCGCTAACAGGGAGCAAAATACGTTTTAGCAGTGCGTTCACGGAGCTGCGGAGACTGTAAAAAGTTGTATTCAAAAGTCGTATCTTTTTCGTATTTAGAATTTTATATATTGGCGTTTTACATAAATACTTTAATGCACATACTAAAAATCCATAAATTCATAAATATATACTTACTTTTGATAAATTATTTTCTATTTTTTATTTTCAATTTGGCTGAATGGTGCAGGCCAATGCCGTAGCATTCCTCGCAAACTCGTCGTGTGATCGAATTAAAAAAAAACTCGAACCCGCGAATTTCGTGAGCGCTCATTTCCTCCGTCCCCCGCGGTAAAATATACCATTTTGCTCCCTAGTCATACAATCTACTATTACTGGTACAAAGTATATCCAAACGAAAGAATTGAAGTCAATCAGAATTAAAATTTAAACAGTAACTGCTTACACGAATATTGGATGTAAACAAAATAACGCAATTAACTCTTAAAATAAGTAATGATTACTAATTATCACTAAACGTTGTTTTGATTGTGATAGTGAGCAAAGTAAGCTCGTTAAATAATCTAGTTAATTAAATAGAAACATTATCCATTTTAAATGCTTATGTACCTATGAAACTAGCAGCCACATAAACACTTTAACATACCTAATCAACTTAAGCGAACTTAGCGGAACAAAATCATTGTATGTAGTTACAGTTTTACGTTACTGAAACTAAGTAGGGCTCTATTCGAAGTCTTAAATAGGGACAGGGAGAGTTATAGTTAGTACCTAGTATCTAGCTTCTTAGTTCGGTTGCAACGCCGCGACGCGTCAGCGATCCTATAGGGAATCCTCCCTGTCCCTATTAAGACTTCGAATATAATAGCCTTTCTGTGAACTTGAGTAGCGAAAATGAGTTAAAACCGGTCGTAGTAGTCTCGGGACCAGTAAGCTCAAGGGTAAGATCATGAGCATGCAAGAAGAATACTTTAAAGTTGAATAAATAGCGGATATAATTAACGGGCTTACATCGGTAGTGTCGGTTGAAGGTGAGACTGCAATATATTCACGCCAAATGCAGTTAGTAATTAGTATTCCTAGGCATTTCAATATTTTTCAATGAGAGATCCATACTAATATTATAAATGCGAAAGTAACTCTGTCTGTCTGTCTGTCTGTTACCTCTTCACGCTTTAACCGCTGGACCGATTGAAATGAAATTTGGCATGGAGATAATTGGGGTCCCGGGAAAGGACATAGGCTACTTTTTATCCCGGAAAAACGCATAGTACCCGCGGGAGCGCGATAACCGACTTCCACGCGGGCGAAGTCGCGGACAGAAGCTAGTAATAAATAAATAAATAAATATCTTGGAACATTTCACACAACTTGACCTAGCCCCATACTAAGCAAAGCTTGTACTATGGGTGCTAGACAACGATATAAATACTTATATAGAAAAATACATACATATACGAGTATAAATACTAACATCCATGACTCGAGTACAAACTTTCGTGTTCATCACACAAAGTTTGCCCCGATCGGGACTCGAACCCGCGGCCATCGGAACAGAAGGCAGGCTCACTACCAACTGGACCAATCTGGCCGTAGATAAGAGATGATCGTTGTTTTATTTGGACTAAAAAAGTACATACCTGCGTGTAAATATGACATGATCATATTACTTACAGGCACCGTACGAGTATGTAATAGAATGATACACCAAGTTTATCATACGAAACTAACGCGATACGATTGTCTAACGAAGTTGCGCTTGCGCATGAACTCATAACGCAGCGTTATGCATCATCTGATAACGTCGATGGAGCAACGCAAACCGCGAGAAATTCGACACCGCGACGAAGTTTACGAGCTCATATTCCAACTAAGGTTTAAATAAATGTTGTGGCTAGTTGACAAAAAAAACACAACTTAGTCCCTGGCCTTACGTAGGTATACATTGTTGCGAGGTTTTCGTTTTTATAATATTTTGCAACCAATTAGAACGTCTTTATATTTGTCTTCTATTGACATACGAAAAGATGACAAATATGCATAAGTGTTTGTAACAAATGAAGTAACAATGTGAAACGAAACGAAACAACATAAACAAGTAACATTTATCTTATACCTACCTACTTTAAACAAGTAATTTTTTTAAATTTATTTATAAACAATACTAGCGATCTCAGAAACAGCTGTAAAGATTTGGACGAACATTAGAAAATAGAGGTTTTCGTGTGCGACAAATCGGTCTCAGAGAGTATGCGATGCGACAGTACCTACTAGAGGTACTGTCGCATCGCATAGTCTCTTATCTGGGAAAACTCATTTTTAGCTATTTTCATCCGTGCAAAGCTCGGTCGCCAAGTAATAATATTATACACACTAATAAAGTAATTAAAGGTTATACTTCTCCGTTTGTCTTTCCAGTTGCGTATATACATGGTGGGTCAGAAAATATGGCAAATAATTAACCCACAGTATCGGCTATCGATTCTAAGTATATTGTATAGGTCTTTAATTTTTTTTGAGTTGGTTTAAAAAAATATTTTGTATAGGATTCAGGCGTCGCTCACACAACCAATCCCATATATATTTTTTTTACCAACTCAAAAAAATTAAAGACCTATACAATATACTTAGAATCGATAGCCGATACTGTGGGTTAATTATTTGCCATATTTTCTGACCCACCGTGTATAATCGATCGGAAAATTCAAGTTACCTAAACTATGTGTCTAACATTGACTTATAATAAGAGTAATAAGTAATAACATATGGACGAACAGTGCCTAACAAAATATGTCAAAATATATGGAACAAACTGACATTAGAAAATACGTTCCAATATGCTAATAACGCTTCCTTATAACGAAGGCCAAACGGGTGCCCGAGCTGTTCGGGCACCCGTTTTGATGGGGCCATTTTTCTCCGACTGATTGTGTATCCTTACTTATAATAGATCAATGGTGTCTAATAATGTTTGCCTAGAATTTAAATCGGCGTGTCAGAGTGCAAGTTTAAGGAATCGGTTCAAATATTGACATTACCGTGTCGCGTGACAAGCATAGTCACTTTGTCATCAAATGAAAGGATGCAACAAGGGAGGTATTGATGTATTGAATTGACATAGGTACACATTAGTGGACAATAGGGACAATAGGCCGGTCATGTTACGTTCTGGGTATGGGTAGGGAATCTAAATATTGGATTCGCCAGTACCTCAACTGAAATTCATGTTACCACTACTACTACTACAGCCTATTTGCGTCCCACTGCTGGGCACAGGCCTCCTCTCGTCGCGAGAGGGTTTGGGCTATAGTCCCCACGCGGGCCCAGTGCGGATTGGAGACTTCACACACATCTTTGAATTACTTCGCAGTTGCGTACAGGTTGCCTCACGATGTTTTCCTTCAACGAAAAGGTGGTTAATTCAAATTGAATTTCGCACATAAGCAGACTTAGAGGTGCGAGCCGGAATCGAACCCCTGACCCGACCCTCTGCATGAGAGGCGGTAACTTAATGAAACTTTATGAAATTCATAATTTAATTTTCATTGTTTTTTTTTTACCGTTTCAACTTGTGACGCACGGAATTAAGTAAGTGATAGACTCTGGGTCAACGTCGTAGGTATATGTATTTCGTCGCGCACATTACCACAGATTAATAAATACGTTACTAGCTTCTGCCCGCGACTTCGCTTGCGTGGATGGTTATCGCGTTCCCACGGCATCTATGCATTTTTCGAGATAAAAAGTAGCCTATGTCCTCCTCACGAGATGTTTCCTTCACCGAAAAGCTCAGTGATAAATTCAAATTGAATTTCCCACATAAGTAAAATTGGTAAATTCTTCTTCTGACGTGTAAAAGTGCCCCTATGTGGCCAATTTGCTAAATGCAATTTGATAAATGATTGAATTTGTCTTTGAATTAGAGGTACCTACGAGCCGGATTCGAAACCCCGACCCTCTTAGACCGACTTTACTAATTAAATTGTTACGATACCTACTTAATTACAAAAGAAAACCTTACAAAATGAACGAATTCAGAGACCTTCCTAAAAACCCGCATTGGAAAAACTTGCATCATGACGCATTACCAATATTTTTTGTGCATGACATGATACCAGATTATAATATTTACAAGAAGGTTTTGTAAATCTAACAGTTTATTAATATTTTGTATATAGATAAGTGCCGGATATTAAGCAAATGTCGATAGCGCGCACTAATTTATCTACTTACTTTGTTTGTAATAAATTATAATTAATCTCTCTGGAAGAAATCATTTATCCTTGTGGCAACGGTAATGTATTTAAAGATTAAGAAATGAAAATGGTAATTTTTTTACCCGGATATTGAAAATTCGTTCTAGTTGGACATTTGCCTATTTTGTTTATATGGGATCATCAGATACTGTTTTGTTCATTTTGATCATAAGTATTATGATGAAGTATTGATCGAAATTTGAACATACGTAGCTTTGGCCGAGTTATTCAAAATGCAGTTTGGGCTAAAGTTGTCACTTTACGAGAAAACAGAATAAATGTCTCATTTATTGCTAATAATGTTTCATTTGATAGGTATGTAGAATTAAAATAATGAACACATCTGATCATAGCGAAAACTCTTATTATTATTAATTGAGTTGATAATATGTTTGTATGCAGTGCGTCGGTGCACTGCGGGTTTAAGCCACAGTACGTTATTATAGCGCAGACAGATACTGCGAATTTACTTTAGAAGCAAAATACCTACAGTAAATACCCGTTGTAGATAATGATCCGTTAACTTGGCCATAGACATTTTTATTAAAGAAATAATGGCTGGCGATAAATTCCGGATATTGAAAAAAAAAACCGGTCAGTATTTTTCTCACATTATAGGGATGAGTAATCGATTCAACTTTTTAACCAGTTAGCTAAACGACTTATCGATTTTAAAACCCTATAAAAGTTCCTAACTAGGGGAGCCGGGGTGAATGCTCGCGGTGGCACGCTACTGCGATCACATCACAATACAAAAACTTTAACTTGCCAAAACAGGATGCCAACTGTCCCCTTTACCCTCTCATGCGACTTTAAATTGGGAACAAGACTTGTCTTTCTTTGTCTTTTAAATCCAAATCGTACTCGACGACGGTACGTACATAGTTGGTACGTAGGTATTGGATGTTAGGTAACACCTGATGCAGGTTTGGCTAGTGACACTAATCACGTATTATTTTAAGCAATGACTGATTCGTTGCACGTTTAAAAGTAGGTATCTATAGAAGTTGTGACGCGTTTCATTTCATTAACTTAGTATAGCTAGTTAAACGAATTCAAGGCCAGACGTAGGCCTACTGATGTTGCTAATTGACACTGAATTCGCATTTCGAGGTTAAAACAAAACACCAATGTTTACAATTCAAGCGATTTACTAACATAATAGTTGAAATAAGTACTATTAGGCAAGTACAAAATCGGTAAATTTAAGCAAGTAAGCTAACCAGCATGTAAACAGCCGTCATCTGGGAAAAATCAATACCATCCCGCAGGCACGAGACAGCCTTCGACGTCGCGTCAACGCCATTGGTATTAATTTTATGATTAAAACATGCAAATTATCGGTGTCTTCAATTTAAACCGAGACTCACCGTCAAGCATGCACCGGCGTGAAGGCTTGTCATCGTCATCGAAGTCCTGTAGGGTTCCAGATTTGATTTTAGCGATATCCATGTTGAACACAGTCACATTAAGGCATTTTACACACAAACACCACTTGCACAGTCTGCATCACCAGCTGATCGCGGGACGCGCGTTATCGCTCACGCCGAACGCAAATAACTGGCGTAATCGGCCGCACTGTCCGTTCAATGTCAGTATCGAATGGACAATCAATTTATGCGACAGTAAAAGAAGAGTCGGGTCGCAGTGGCCGCGTCGAGTGCGGGGCATGCGTCAGTCCTTGGGAATGTACCACGCATGCGTGCGAAGTATCGACTCGCTATGCCGACGAAGACGACGACGGCGGGTCGCTAGTCGCCAGCGCTGACCGTCGATATCGATGATTTTATTACCGAATTGGTGATATCATTATCAAACTCCAAGTAAGATAATTAAACTAAAGTTACTCAATAGACATTAAAATGAGATCAAGGTTTTTGTGATTAATGATTAGATGTTTTGAAATCAACCGCTAAATTCTCACTGTAAAATACAAAGTAAACTTTGCTTAATTTCGAATTAACCGTTCGAGTGAACTGTCGAAATGAATGGATGCTTGAAGCGCCTACCATTTTATGATAGCAGCTTCTACCAGTATATTTTTGCTATAACAAAGAGTATAGGCGCTACACAGTAGTGTAATTTAATGTCAAAGTGCTAAAGTAGTTAAGCTAACTAATTAAATTCTTTCCAACATGTAGGTACTGTCAGTGTGGATATTTTACTACTACTACTACTGCCTATTTGCGTCCCACTGCTGGGCACAGGCCTCCTCTCATCACGAGAGGGTTTGGGCTATAGTCCCTACGCGGGCCCAGTGCGGATTGGGGACTTCGCACACATCTTTGAATTACTTCGCAGATGTGTGCAGGTTTCCTCACGATGTTTTCCTTCACCGAAAAGCTCAGTGGTGAATTCAAATTGCATTTCGCACATAAGTAAACTTAGAGGTGCGAGCCGGAATCGAACCTCCGACCCTCTGCATGAGAGGCGGTAGGTCGAACCACTAGGCCACCATGGCTTGTGGATATTCTATTATTGTTTATTTGTAACTAGCTTTTGCCCGCGACTTCATATGCGCATTGCGCATAAACTTTTACAAGTAAAATCCATCTGCTCGACAAGCTTGAATTTAAATAGACATGTACCACCATGTACTTTTTGCTGCTAATACTTCTCAACACCGACAAGCTCCTACTTGCCGAATTTCAACTTCCTACACCAATAGTTTCAGCTGTGCGTTGTCAGCATTCAGTCAATCAGTCAGTGATGAAGAGTTTTATATGTATTGATTTCTTGCCTAAAAATACATTATTAGGTACCTACTCTTAATTAAGAGGTAGAACCTATTGGCTGCAAGGAAATTTTTGTGTGCGTATTTCATTATTAAGGAAACCAATATACATTACGTATTAGGTATTTTGAATGTTTCTAAATTCAATTCAATTTTTTTATATCAATGGTATAGGCAAACGAGCGCACAGCCCACCTGATGGTAAGTGGTCACTACGGCCCATGAACACCTAAATCCTATGATCCCCCATGAAGAAACCATAAGCTCGCGAATGCGTTGCCTACCGTGAGGCCTAAGATGGAATGCCTCTGTGCCAGAAATTTTACCGGCTGCCTTAGGGAGGAATAGGTGAAACTGTCTCAAGAGATGAGGTATCGTTCTCATGTGATAATAAGTTTGTTGATCGTTTGAGTAATTTTGAATACTACTACTTATACTACTACTACAGCCTATTTGCGTCCCACTGCTGGGCACAGGCCTCTTCTCATCACGAGAGGGATTGGGCTATAGTCCCCACGCGGGCCCAGTGCGGATTGGGGACTTCACACACATCTATGAATTGCTTCGCAGAAGCGTGCAGGTTTCCTCACGATGTTTTCCTTCACCGAAAAGCTCTGGTAAATTCAAATTGAATTTCGCACATAAGTAAACTTAGAGGTGCGAGCCGGAATCGAACCCCCGACCCTCTGCGTGAGAGGCGGTAGGTCGAACCACTAGGCCACCACGGCTTCTCTTACTTTTTATTCTCTTTATTTTGAATACTAATTTTACCTAAACTTAGATCGATAATAAGGATGACAGCACCTGACTGCATGACATCATGTTAGTATCTTGTTAGTTCGTGATTTCAAGTTTATTTCTACCGGTGTGAAGTTAGCGGCCTAAACTTAGCGGCCTGCTATAACCTGACCAAATTCGGAAGTCCTCTTGAATAAATCAAAACGCGTTGATGTCTTTTGCTCCATACAAATCACCGAAGTGTGAAGTTAGCGGCCTAAATAATAGCGGCCTGATAAGAACGGCAGTCTTTGTAAGAAAACTCATATTTTAAGATCGAGCAACACTTTGAAACATATTTTAAACAAATCTTTATAAAATAAGCCTTCAGAATAAGCTATATGATATGACTTACCAAGGTCCTAAGCACATGCTGTACATGTTTGAAATTTGTGAATAACTTTTAATTTAGAATTTTTAAAGTCGATTAAAATAATTGCTTTCAAGATCGAAGAAGACCTTGTGACCAGCAAAGAATGAATTTTCATTACCGCAGCCTTCAGAAAAGTCTACTGGATTGCACTTACTAAACTTCTAAATATTTGCCATAAACATTTGAAAAAAGCTTTCACACAAGCGTTTAGCGGCCTAAGCACATGGCCAGTCTTTGTATGGAAACTCACATTTAAGATCGAGTAACACTTTGTGACATAAATTAAACAAATTTTCACAGCATAAGCCGTCAGAAAAAACTATATGATATGACTTACCAAGGTCTTACATATGTAATGAGGCTTTAAAAGGAACAATCTCAGCGGCTGACAGCGGCCTGAGTACAATGCCACTATTCGTAAAAAAACTCATATTTTAAGATCGAGCAACACTTTGTGACATATATTTAACAAATCTTCATAGAATAAGCCCTCAGAAAAAGCTATGGAAAATGACTTACCAAGGTCCTAAATATATGTAACAAGGCTATAAAAAGAGCAATCTCAGCGGCCAGTAGCGGCCTGACTACAATGCCACTCTTCGGAAGAAAACTCGTATTTTAAGATCGAGCAACACTTTGTGACATATATTAAACAAATATTGATAACATTAGCCTTCAGAAATAGCCTCGGTATATGACTTACCAAGGTTTTAAACATATGTAACAAGGCTTTCAAAAGAGCAATATCAGCGGCCAGTAGCGGCCTGACTACAATGCCACTCTTCGGAAGAAAACTCGTATTTTAAGATCGAGCAACACTTTGTGACATATATTAAACAAATTTTCATAACATTAGCCTTCGGAAATAGCTTCGGTATATGACTTACCAAGGTTCTAAACACATGTAACAAGGCTATCAAAAGAGCAATCCCAGCGGCCTAACTACAATGCCACTCTTCGGAAGAAAACTCGTATTTAAAGATCGAGCAACACTTTGTGACATATATTTAACAAATCTTCATAGAATAAGCCTTCAGAAAAAGCTACTGAAAATGACTTACCAAGGTTCTAAACATATGTAAGAAAGTTTTCAAAAGAGCAATATCAGCGGCCAGTAGCGGCCTGACTACAATGCCACTCTTCGGAAGAAAACTCTTATTATAAGATCGAGCAACACTTTGTGACATATATTAAACAAATTTTCATAACATTAGCCTTCGAAAATAGTTTCGGTATATGACTTACCAAGGTTCTAAACATATGTAACAAGGCTATCAAAAGAGCAATCTCAGCGGCCTGACCACAATGCCACTCTTCGGAAGAAAACTCGTATTTTAAGATCGAGCAACACTTTGTGACATATATTAAACAAATTTTCATAACATTAGCCTTCGGAAATAGCTTCAGGATATGACTTACCAAGGTTCTAAGCATATGTAACAAGGCTATCAAAAGAGCAATCCCAGCGGCCAGTAGCGGCCTGACTACAATGCCACTCTTCGGAAGAAAACTCGTATTTTAAGATCGAGCAACACTTTGTGACACATATTAAACAAATTTTCATAACATTAGCCTTCAGAAATAGCCTCGGTATATGACTTACCAAGGTTTTAAACATATGTAACAAGGTTTTCAAAAGAGCAATATCAGCGGCCAGTAGCGGGCTGACTACAATGCCACTCTTTGGAAGAAAACTCGTATTTTAAGATCGAGCAACACTTTGTGACATATATTAAATAAATTTTCATAACATTAGCCTTCGGAAATAGTTTCGGTATATGACTTACCAAGGTTCTAAACATATGTAACAAGGCAATCGAAAGAGCAATCCCAGCGGCCAGTAGCGGCCTGACCACAATGCCACTCTTCGGAAGAAAACTCGTATTTTAAGATCGAGCAACACTTTGTGACATATATTAAACAAATTTTCATAACATTAGCCTTCAGAAATAGCCTCGGTATATGACTTACCAAGGTTTTAAACATATGTAATAAGGTTTTCAAAAGAGCAATATCAGCGGCCAGTAGCGGCCTGACTACAATGCCACTCTTCGGAAGAAAACTCGTATTTTAAGATCGAGCAACACTTTGTGACATATATTTAACAAATCTTCATAGAATAAGCCTTCAGAAAAAGCTACGGAAAATAACTTACCAAGGTTCTAAACATATGCAACCAGGCTTTCAAAAGAGCAATCTCAGCGGCCAGTAGCAACCTGACTACAATGCCACTCTTCGGAAGAAAACTCCTATATTAAGATCGAGCAACACTTTGTGACATATATAAAACAAGTTTTCATAACATAAGCCTTCAGAAATAGCTTCGGGATATGACTTACCAAGATTTTAAACATATGTAACAAGGCTATCAAAAGAGCAATCCCAGCGGCCTGACTACAATGCCACTCTTCGGAAGAAAACTCATATTTTAAGATCGAGCAACACTTTGTGACATATATTTAACAAATCTTCATAGAATAAGCCTTCAGAAAAAGCTACGGAAAAAGACTTACCAAGGTTCTAAACATATGCAACCAGGCTTTCAAAAGAGCAATCTCAGCGGCCAGTAGCGGCCTGACTACAATGCGACTCTTCGGAAGAAAACTCGTATTTTAAGATCGAGCAACACTTTGTGACATATATTAAACAAATTTTCATAACATTAGCCTTCGGAAATAGTTTCGGTATATGACTTACCAAGGTTCTAAACATATGTAACAAGGCAATCAAAAGAGCAATCTCAGCGGCCCGACCACAATGCCACTCTTTGGAAGAAAACTCGTATTTAAAGATCGAGCAACACTTTGTGACATATATTTAACAAATCTTCATAGAATAAGCCTTCAGAAAAAGCTACGGAAAATAACTTACCAAGGTTCTAAACATATGCAACCAGGCTTTCAAAAGAGCAATCTCAGCGGCCAGTAGCGGCCTGACTACAATGCCACTCTTCGGAAGAAAACTCCTATTTTAAGATCGAGCAACACTTTGTGACATATATTAAACAAATTTTCATAACATTAGCCTTCGGAAATAGTTTCGGTATATGACTTACCAAGGTTCTAAACATATGTAACAAGGCAATCAAAAGAGCAATCTCAGCGGCCCGACCACAATGCCACTCTTCGGAAGAAAACTCGTATTTAAAGATCGAGCAACACTTTGTGACATATATTTAACAAATCTTCATAGAATAAGCCTTCAGAAAAAGCTACGGAAAATAACTTACCAAGGTTCTAAACATATGCAACCAGGCTTTCAAAAGAGCAATCTCAGCGGCCAGTAGCGGCCTGACTACAATGCCACTCTTCGGAAGAAAACTCCTATTTTAAGATCGAGCAACACTTTGTGACATATATTAAACAAATTTTCATAACATTAGCCTTCGGAAATAGTTTCGGTATATGACTTACCAAGGTTCTAAACATATGTAACAAGGCTATCAAAAGAGCAATCTCAGCGGCCCGACCACAATGCCACTCTTCGGAAGAAAACTCGTATTTAAAGATCGAGCAACACTTTGTGACATATATTTAACTAATCTTCATAGAATAAGCCTTCAGAAAAAGCTACGGAAAATGACTTACCAAGGTTCTAAACATATGCAACCAGGCTTTCAAAGGAGCAATATCAGCGGCCAGTAGCGGCCTGACTACAATGCGACTCTTCGGAAGAAAACTCGTATTTTAAGATCGAGCAACACTTTGTGACATATATTAAACAAATTTTCATAACATTAGCCTTCGGAAATAGTTTTGGTATATGACTTACCAAGGTTCTAAACATATGTAACAAGGCAATCAAAAGAGCAATCTCAGCGGCCCGACCACAATGCCACTCTTTGGAAGAAAACTCGTATTTAAAGATCGAGCAAAACTTTGTGACATATATTTAACAAATCTTCATAGAATAAGCCTTCAGAAAAAGCTACGGAAAATAACTTACCAAGGTTCTAAACATATGCAACCAGGCTTTCAAAAGAGCAATCTCAGCGGCCATTAGCGGCCTGACTACAATGCCACTCTTCGGAAGAAAACTCCTATTTTAAGATCGATCAACACTTTGTGACATATATTAAACAAATTTTCATAACATTAGCCTTCGGAAATAGTTTCGGTATATGACTTACCAAGGTTCTAAACATATGTAACAAGGCAATCAAAAGAGCAATCTCAGCGGCCCGACCACAATGCCACTCTTCGGAAGAAAACTCGTATTTAAAGATCGAGCAACACTTTGTGACATATATTTAACAAATCTTCATAGAAAAAGCCTTCAGAAAAAGCTACGGAAAATGACTTACCAAGGTTCTAAACATTTGTAACAAGGTTTTCAAAAGAGCAATATCAGCGGCCAGTAGCGGCCTGACTACAATGCCACTCTTTGGAAGAAAACTCGTATTTTAAGATCGAGCAACACTTTGTGACATATATTAAACAAATTTTCATAACATTAGCCTTCGGAAATAGTTTCGGTATATGACTTACCAAGGTTCTAAACATATGTAACAAGGCTATCAAAAGAGCAGTCTCAGCGGCCTGACCACAATGCCACTCTTCGGAAGAAAACTCGTATTTAAAGATCGAGCAACACTTTGTGACATATATTTAACAAATCTTCATAGAATAAGCCTTCAGAAAAAGCTACGGAAAATGACTTACCAAGGTTCTAAACATATGCAACCAGGCTTTCAAAAGAGCAATCTCAGCGGCCAGTAGCGGCCTGACTACAATGCCACTCTTCGGAAGAAAACTCCTATTTTAAGATCGAGCAACACTTTGTGACATATATTAAACAAATTTTCATAACATTAGCCTTCGGAAATAGCTTCGGAATATGACTTACCAAGGTTCTAAACATATGTAATAAGGCTATCAAAAGAGCAATCCCAGCGGCCAGTAGCGGCCTGACTACAATGCCACTCTTCGGAAGAAAACTCGTATTTTAAGATCGAGCAACACTTTGTGACATATATTAAACAAATTTTCATAACATTAGCCTTCGTAAATAGCTTCGGGATATGACTTACCAAGGTTCTAAACATATGTAACAAGGCTATCAAAAGAGCAATCCCAGCGGCCTGACTACAATGCCACTCTTCGGAAGAAAACTCGTATTTAAAGATCGAGCAACACTTTGTGACATATATTTAACAAATCTTCATAGAAAAAGCCTTCAGAAAACGCTACGGAAAATGGCTTACCAAGGTTCTAAACATATGTAACAAGGTTTTCAAAAGAGCAATATCAGCGGCCAGCAGCGGCCTGACTACAATGCCACTCTTTTTGAAGAAAACTCGTATTTTAAGATCGAGCAACACTTTGTGACATATATTAAACAAATTTTCATAACATTAGCCTTCGTAAATAGCTTCGGGATATGACTTACCAAGGTTCTAAACATATGTAACAAGGCTATCAAAAGAGCAATCCCAGCGGCCTGACTACAATGCCACTCTTCGGAAGAAAACTCGTATTTAAAGATCGAGCAACACTTTGTGACATATATTTAACAAATCTTCATAGAAAAAGCCTTCAGAAAACGCTACGGAAAATGACTTACCAAGGTTCTAAACATATGTAACAAGGTTTTCAAAAGAGCAATATCAGCGGCCAGCAGCGGCCTGACTACAATGCCACTCTTCGGAAGAAAACTCGTATTTTAAGATCGAGCAACACTTTGTGACATATATTTAACAAATCTTCATAGAATAAGCCTTCAGAAAAAGCTACGGAAAATGACTTACCAAGGTTCTAAACATATGCAACCAGGCTTTCAAAAGAGCAATCTCACCGGCCAGTAGCGGCCTGACTACAATGCCACTCTTCGGAAGAAAACTCCTATTTTAAGATCGAGCAACACTTTGTGACATATATAAAACAAGTTTTCATAACATAAGCCTTCAGAAATAGCTTCGGGATATGACTTACTAAGATTTTAAACATATGTAACAAGGCTATCAAAAGAGCAATCCCAGCGGCCTGACTACAATGCCACTCTTCGGAAGAAAACTCGTGATTAAAGATCGAGCAACACTTTGTGACATATATTAAACAAATTTTCATAACATAAGCCTTCAGAAATAGCCTCGGTGTATGACTTACCAAGGTTTTAAACATATGTAGCAAGGCTTTCAAAAGAGCAATATCAGCGGCCAGTAGCGGCCTGGCTACAATGCCACTCTTCGGAAGAAAACTCGTATTTCAAGATCGAGCAACACTTTGTGACATATATTTAACAAATTTTCATAACATTAGCCTTCAGAAATAGCCTCGGTATATGACTTACCAAGGTTTTAAACATATGTAGCAAGGCTTTCAAAAGAGCAATATCAGCGGCCAGTAGCGGCCTGACTACAATGCCACTCTTCGGAAGAAAACTCGTATTTTAAGATCGAGCAACACTTTGTGACATATATTAAACAAATTTTCATAACATTAGCCTTCGGAAATAGCTTCGGGATATGACTTACCAAGGTTCTAAACATATGTAACAAGGCTATCAAAAGAGCAATCTCAGCGGCCTGACCACAATGCCACTCTTCGGAAGAAAACTCATATTTAAAGATCGAGCAACACTTTGTGACATATATTAAACAAATTTTCATAACATTAGCCTTCGGAAATAGCTTGGGTATATGACTTACCAAGGTTCTAAACATATGTAACAAGGCTATCAAAAGAGCAATCCCAGCGGCCTGACTACAATGCCACTCTTCGGAAGAAAACTCGTATTTAAAGATCGAGCAACACTTTAAGACATATATTTAACAAATCTTCATAGAATAAGCCTTCAGAAAAAGCTACGAAAAATGACTTACCAAGGTTCTAAACATATGCAACCAGGCTTTCAAAAGAGCAATCTCAGCGGCCAGTAGCGGCCTGACTACAATGCCACTCTTCGGAAGAAAACTCCTATTTAAAGATCGAGCAACACTTTGTGACATATATAAAACAAGTTTTCATAACATAATTCTTCAGAAAAAGCTTCGGGATATGACTTACCAAGGTCCTAATCATATGTAACAAGGCTTTGAAAAGAACAACCTCTGCGGCCGATAGTTAACTAAGAAAAACCAACGAATTTTTATCCAATTTTGTATCAATAATATTTTAGGAAAAAAATAGGAATTCTTAGTTACCTATAATGTTTCTTCAATAGGTTTTCTTGACTTCAAATATTCGTTATTATAAATATTAACATTTTATTATGTCACTTTTATAATCATTGTAAAAGAAATTTTGAATACCTTTAATTAATATCAATAAAAAATTAAATAAAAAAACGTAATAATTTACGATGCTAATTCTTATATCCTACGGGTATACGCAGAATAGGTTATTACGTTATTTTTGACCCGAGGGAACGCGATAACGGAATTCCTCGTGGGTGAAGCCGCGGACAGAAGCTAGAAGGTATAATTTAATGATCAAACGAACTTACCTGATGTTCGATCTTAATTACTTATAATTGATTGGCTTCCTTCGTCGAAACCAAGATAATTATAAAACTCTTTCGTTACTGACAGATAACGCACAGACTTTTGTCGATTCGTAGAATGAATAATTAGTAATAGTAACTCAACTCAACAAACACAGTCAGAAGCTGCTTCTACAAGCTCAAAGTGCTATACAAATTGAGACCATTTATAAACGAAACCTTACGTATACAACTGGTGGAATCCCTTGTGCTATCAAAGTTAAACTATATGGATGCAGTTTTCGGCCCAAGGCTCCTTGCCAAATCAAGAAGACTGATACAGCGCGTTCAAAATGCCTGCGCGCGTTATTGTTTCGAGATCCCGTTAAGAGCTCATGTGACACCATTTTTGAATAAGCACAGTATCCTAAAAATGCAGCACCGACGTAAACTTCACTTGGCTAGCCTGCTTTTCAATGTCCTCAAGTTTAAAACGCCGCTGTATCTTTTCGACAAGCTATCTTCAGCAACTTGCATCAGGGCTCGTGTAGCTAGGCAGTGTGCAGCACAGCTGTTCACTCCCCGGCACGCATCTGCAGCATTCCGAGGAAGTTTCCGTTATGCAGCAACTAAATGCTGGAATAATATTCCTCCACCAATTAGGAACCTGCAAAATGTTCATTCATTTAAAAACAGTTTAAAGAAGTTTATGTATGAACACCAAAAAGATCAGGAAACTTTGAGGCACGATACGAGTTGTATATAGAATCATAATAAGTAAAAAAATTTTCACTCACCATTTTGAACTGTCCCACCCACAAATTACTGTACTGAAGTAAACAATGTTAGTTTGTAAGTTGTAAATTAGCTTAGGTTTAGTGTTTGTGTTCATAATATCATTATAAAAAACAACATCTATTTTATATTTCTATTTTCTATTTCTGTCACTGTTTTACTTTTATTTCATGTTAGGCTATGGTATTTTCGACTATACAGCCACGGTAATTGTTTATGTAAAATTGTATGTATTGTATCATATATTTTTGTTGTATTGTTCTTTTAGTTAGGTATAAGATATTATATAATTAATTTATCTTATATATTGTTACGTTTGTGTCTGTCTTGTGTGGCCTTCCGTGATTTACTCGTATGGCCCGGCGGAAGACCAGCGCTGGCTATTAATTTGGTAGCCAGCTCACGCTGAGCCGGGGCCTTTTTATAGCGACTGTATGTTTTGTATTGTATGTGTATGTCTTCTTTTATTGTGCGTCGTTATAAATAAATGATTTCTTTCTTTCTTTCTTTCTTTCTTTCTTTCTTTCTTTCAACTTATAAATTTAATAGTCACTAGTCGCTCTTAATTTTAGTGAGTCTGCCCAGCGAGCTCGCGCTCGGGAATGTTATTCAATTACCCACTTATTCAACTGTTCAATGGCTCAATCTTTGAACAACCTGTTTGTTTAACTATGAAAAAACCAAATAAGTTCAATATATCTTTCATCTATCTTATACCTCTTTTTCTTCTTATATATAAATGGATTGCCGTGTGGTAGTCTGGCTAAGGCTCGAAAACTCCTGGTTCCTGGTCCTGGTATGACTGATTGTTTTTTGTTGTATTCCTCGTGATTATGTTAAGGTTTAGAAAGAAAAAAAATAGAAAAATCTAAAGGAAAAATAACTTTTTATGGGAATCCGTGGTGATACGAAGTTCACCGTGCGGGCTAGTAGCATATAAGACAGTGAGAGCGACTAGTATTCTAGGTTAGTGTCGGCATGGGGGTCGGAGGTTGGGGGTGACTCAACTATACCCAATGCAGGTACTGGGGTGTAAGCTGCAATCATAATGTCTTGTATTGCTTGATAAGTCTTATAGTGCCTATGCACTTAAATACCCAATAATATAAAATTCCAGTGCTTGTTATTGCGTATAGTTGGAGGGGTGAGAGGCGGTCACCGGGGGGGGGGGGGGAATCCCATATTCATCATACTAATTTTATAATCAAATCTTGCATCGGTCGGCTGCTTTAAGTTATTTTTTAAAGTTATTACTATCAAGCTATTTACAAATTTCAAACACGTACACCGTATGTTCCGTATGTTTAAGACTTTGGTAAGTCCCATAGCTTTTTCTGAAGGCTTATGTTATGAAAATTTGTTAAATATATGTCACAAAGTGTTGCTAGATCTTATAATATGAGTTTTCTTCCGAAGAGTGGCATTGTAGTCAGGCCGCTACTGGCCGCTGAGATTGCTCTTTTGAAAGCCTGGTTGCATATGTTTAGAACCTTGGTAAGTTATTTTCCGTAGCTTTTTCTGAAGGCTTATTCTATGGAGATTTGTTAAATATATGTCACAAAGTGTTGCTCGATCTTAAAATACGAGTTTTCTTCCGAAGAGTGGCATTGTAGTCAGGCCGCTGGGATTGCTCTTTTGATAGCCTTGTTACATATGTTTAAAATCTTGGTAAGTCATATCCCGAAGCTATTTCTGAAGGCTTATGTTATGAAAACTTGTTTTATATATGTCACAAAGTGTTGCTCGATCTTAAAATAGGAGTTTTCTTCCGAAGAGTGGCATTGTAGTCAGGCCGCTACTGGCCGCTGAGATTGCTCTTTTGAAAGCCTGGTTGCATATGTTTAGAACCTTGGTAAGTTATTTTCCGTAGCTTTTTCTGAAGGCTTATTCTATGAAGGTTTGTTAAATATATGTCACAAAGTGTTGCTCGATCTTTAAATACGAGTTTTCTTCCGAAGAGTGGCATTGTGGTCGGGCCGCTGAGATTGCTCTTTTGATTGCCTTGTTACATATGTTTAGAACCTTGGTAAGTCATATACCGAAACTATTTCCGAAGGCTAATGTTATGAAAATTTGTTTAATATATGTCACAAAGTGTTGCTCGATCTTAAAATAGGAGTTTTCTTCCGAAGAGTGGCATTGTAGTCAGGCCGCTACTGGCCGCTGATATTGCTCCTTTGAAAGCCTGGTTGCATATGTTTAGAACCTTGGTAAGTCATTTTCCGTAGCTTTTTCTGAAGGCTTATTCTATGAAGATTTGTTAAATATATGTCACAAAGTGTTGCTCGATCTTAAAATACGAGTTTTCTTCCGAAGAGTGGCATTGTAGTCAGGCCGCTGGGATTGCTCTTTTGATAGCCTTGTTACATATGTTTAAAATCTTGGTAAGTCATATCCCGAAGCTATTTCTGAAGGCTTATGTTATGAAAACTTGTTTTATATATGTCTCAAAGTGTTGCTCGATCTTAAAATAGGAGTTTTCTTCCGAAGAGTGGCATTGTAGTCAGGCCGCTACTGGCCGCTGAGATTGCTCTTTTGAAAGCCTGGTTGCATATGTTTAGAACCTTGGTAAGTTATTTTCCGTAGCTTTTTCTGAAGGCTTATTCTATGAAGATTTGTTAAATATATGTCACAAAGTGTTGATCGATCTTTAAATACGAGTTTTCTTCCGAAGAGTGGCATTGTGGTCGGGCCGCTGAGATTGCTCTTTTGATTGCCTTGTTACATATGTTTAGAACCTTGGTAAGTCATATACCGAAACTATTTCCGAAGGCTAATGTTATGAAAATTTGTTTAATATATGTCACAAAGTGTTGCTCGATCTTAAAATACGAGTTTTCTTCCGAAGAGTGGCATTGTAGTCAGGCCGCTACTGGCCGCTGAGATTTCTCTTTTGAAAGCCTGGTTGCATATGTTTAGAACCTTGGTAAGTTATTTTCCGTAGCTTTTTCTGAAGGCTTATTCTATGAAGATTTGTTAAATATATGTCACAAAGTGTTGCTCGATCTTTAAATACGAGTTTTCTTCCGAAGAGTGGCATTGTGGTCGGGCCGCTGAGATTGCTCTTTTGATTGCCTTGTTACATATGTTTAGAACCTTGGTAAGTCATATACCGAAACTATTTCCGAAGGCTAATGTTATGAAAATTTGTTTAATATATGTCACAAAGTGTTGATCGATCTTAAAATAGGAGTTTTCTTCCGAAGAGTGGCATTGTAGTCAGGCCGCTACTGGCCGCTGAGATTGCTCTTTTGAAAGCCTGGTTGCATATGTTTAGAACCTTGGTAAGTTATTTTCCGTAGCTTTTTCTGAAGGCTTATTCTATGAAGATTTGTTAAATATATGTCACAAAGTGTTGCTCGATCTTAAAATACGAGTTTTCTTCCGAAGAGTGGCCTTGTAGTCAGGCCGCTGGGATTGCTCTTTTGATAGCCTTGTTACATATGTTTAAAATCTTGGTAAGTCATATCCCGAAGCTATTTCTGAGAGCTTATGTTATGAAAACTTGTTTTATATATGTCACAAAGTGTTGCTCGATCTTAAAATAGGAGTTTTCTCCCGAAGAGTGGCATTGTAGTCAGGCCGCTACTGGCCGCTGAGATTGCTCTTTTGAAAGCCTGGTTGCATATGTTTAGAACCTTGGTAAGTTATTTTCCGTAGCTTTTTCTGAAGGCTTATTCTATGAAGATTTGTTAAATATATGTCACAAAGTGTTGCTCGATCTTTAAATACGAGTTTTCTTCCAAAGAGTGGCATTGTGGTCGGGCCGCTGAGATTGCTCTTTTGATTGCCTTGTTACATATGTTTAGAACCTTGGTAAGTCATATACCGAAACTATTTCCGAAGGCTAATGTTATGAAAATTTGTTTAATATATGTCACAAAGTGTTGCTCGATCTTAAAATACGAGTTTTCTTCCGAAGAGTCGCATTGTAGTCAGGCCGCTACTGGCCGCTGAGATTGCTCTTTTGAAAGCCTGGTTGCATATGTTTAGAACCTTGGTAAGTCTTCTTCCGTAGCTTTTTCTGAAGGCTTCTTCTATGAAGATTTGTTAAATATATGTCACAAAGTGTTGCTCGATCTTAAAATACGAGTTTTCTTCCGAAGAGTGGCCTTGTAGTCAGGCCGCTGGGATTGCTCTTTTGATAGCCTTGTTACATATGTTTAAAATCTTGGTAAGTCATATCCCGAAGCTATTTCTGAGAGCTTATGTTATGAAAACTTGTTTTATATATGTCACAAAGTGTTGCTCGATCTTAAAATAGGAGTTTTCTTCCGAAGAGTGGCATTGTAGTCAGGCCGCTACTGGCCGCTGAGATTGCTCTTTTGAAAGCCTGGTTGCATATGTTTAGAACCTTGGTAAGTTATTTTCCGTAGCTTTTTCTGAAGGCTTATTCTATGAAGATTTGTTAAATATATGTCACAAAGTGTTGCTCGATCTTTAAATACGAGTTTTCTTCCGAAGAGTGGCATTGTGGTCGGGCCGCTGAGATTGCTCTTTTGATAGCCTTGTTACATATGTTTAGAACCTTGGTAAGTCATATACCGTAACTATTTCCGAAGGCTAATGTTATGAAAATTTGTTTAATATATGTCACAAAGTGTTGCTCGATCTTAAAATACGAGTTTTCTTCCAAAGAGTGGCATTGTAGTCAGGCCGCTACTGGCCGCTGATATTGCTCTTTTGAAAACCTTGTTACATATGTTTAGAACCTTGGTAAGTCATTTTCCGTAGCTTTTTCTGAAGGCTTTTTCTATGAAGATTAGTTAAATATATGTCACAAAGTGTTGCTCGATCTTTAAATACGAGTTTTCTTCCGAAGAGTGGCATTGTGGTCGGGCCGCTGAGATTGCTCTTTTGAAAACCTTATTACATATGTTTAAAACCTTGGTAAGTCATATACCGAGGCTATTTCTGAAGGCTAATGTTATGAAAATTTGTTTAATATATGTCACAAAGTGTTGCTCGATCTTAAAATACGAGTTTTCTTCCGAAGAGTGGCATTGTGGTCAGGCCGCTACTGGCCGCTGGGATTGCTCTTTCGATTGCCTTGTTACATATGTTTAGAACCTTGGTAAGTCATATACCGAAACTATTTCCGAAGGCTAATGTTATGAAAATTTGTTTAATATATGTCACAAAGTGTTGCTCGATCTTAAAATACGAGTTTTCTTCCAAAGAGTGGCATTGTAGTCAGGCCGCTACTGGCCGCTGAGATTGCTCTTTTGAAAACCTTGTTACATATGTTTAGAACCTTGGTAAGTCATTTTCCGTAGCTTTTTCTGAAGGCTTATTCTATGAAGATTTGTTAAATATATGTCACAAAGTGTTGCTCGATCTTAAAATACGAGTTTTCTTCCGAAGAGTGGCATTGTAGTCAGGCCGCTACTGGCCGCTGATATTGCTCTTTTGAAAACCTTATTACATATGTTTAAAACCTTGGTAAGTCATATACCGAGGCTATTTCTGAAGGCTAATGTTATGAAAATTTGTTTAATATATGTCACAAAGTGTTGCTCGATCTTAAAATACGAGTTTTCTTCCAAAGAGTGGCATTGTAGTCAGGCCGCTACTGGCCGCTGAGATTGCTCTTTTGAAAACCTTGTTACATATGTTTAGAACCTTGGTAAGTCATTTTCCGTAGCTTTTTCTGAAGGCTTATTCTATGAAGATTTGTTAAATATATGTCACAAAGTGTTGCTCGATCTTAAAATACGAGTTTTCTTCCGAAGAGTGGCATTGTAGTCAGGCCGCTACTGGCCGCTGATATTGCTCTTTTGAAAACCTTATTACATATGTTTAAAACCTTGGTAAGTCATATACCGAGGCTATTTCTGAAGGCTAATGTTATGAAAATTTGTTTAATATATGTCACAAAGTGTTGCTCGATCTTAAAATACGAGTTTTCTTCCAAAGAGTGGCATTGTAGTCAGCCCGCTACTGGCCGCTGATATTGCTCTTTTGAAAACCTTGTTACATATGTTTAAAACCTTGGTAAGTCATATACCGAGGCTATTTCTGAAGGCTAATGTTATGAAAATTTGTTTAATATATGTCACAAAGTGTTGCTCGATCTTAAAATACGAGTTTTCTTCCGAAGAGTGGCATTGTAGTCAGGCCGCTACTGGCCGCTGGGATTGCTCTTTTGATAGCCTTGTTACATATGCTTAGAACCTTGGTAAGTCATATCCTGAAGCTATTTCCGAAGGCTAATGTTATGAAAATTTGTTTAATATATGTCACAAAGTGTTGCTCGATCTTAAAATACGAGTTTTCTTCCGAAGAGTGGCATTGTGGTCAGGCCGCTGAGATTGCTCTTTTGATAGCCTTGTTACATATGTTTAGAACCTTGGTAAGTCATATACCGAAACTATTTTCGAAGGCTAATGTTATGAAAATTTGTTTAATATATGTCACAAAGTGTTGCTCGATCTTATAATAAGAGTTTTCTTCCGAAGAGTGGCATTGTAGTCAGGCCGCTACTGGCCGCTGATATTGCTCTTTTGAAAACCTTCTTACATATGTTTAGAACCTTGGTAAGTCATTTTCAGTAGCTTTTTCTGAAGGCTTATTCTATGAAGATTTGTTAAATATATGTCACAAAGTGTTGCTCGATCTTTAAATACGAGTTTTCTTCCGAAGAGTGGCATTGTAGTTAGGCCGCTGGGATTGCTCTTTTGATAGCCTTGTTACATGTGTTTAGAACCTTGGTAAGTCATATACCGAAGCTATTTCCGAAGGCTAATGTTATGAAAATTTGTTTAATATATGTCACAAAGTGTTGCTCGATCTTAAAATACGAGTTTTCTTCCGAAGAGTGGCATTGTAGTCAGGCCGCTACTGGCCGCTGATATTGCTCTTTTGAAAGCCTTGTTACATATGTTTAAAACCTTGGTAAGTCATATACCGAGGCTATTTCTGAAGGCTAATGTTATCAAAATTTGTTTAATATATGTCACAAAGTGTTGCTCGATCTTAAAATACGAGTTTTCTTCCGAAGAGTGGCATTGTAGTCAGGCCGCTACTGGCCGCTGAGATTGCTCTTTTTATAGCCTTGTTACATATATTTAGGACCTTGGTAAGTCATTTTCCATAGCTTTTTCTGAGGGCTTATTCTATGAAGATTTGTTAAATATATGTCACAAAGTGTTGCACGATCTTAAAATATGAGTTTTTTTACGAATAGTGGCATTGTACTCAGGCCGCTGTCAGCCGCTGAGATTGTTCCTTTTAAAGCCTCATTACATATGTAAGACCTTGGTAAGTCATATCATATAGTTTTTTCTGACGGCTTATGCTGTGAAAATTTGTTTAATTTATGTCACAAAGTGTTACTCGATCTTAAATGTGAGTTTCTATACAAAGACTGGCCATGTGCTTAGGCCGCTAAACGCTTGTGTGAAAGCTTTTTTCAAATGTTTATGGCAAATATTTAGAAGTTTAGTAAGTGCAATCCAGTAGACTTTTCTGAAGGCTGCGGTAATGAAAATTCATTCTTTGCTGGTCACAAGGTCTTCTTCGATCTTGAAAGCAATTATTTTAATCGACTTTAAAAATTCTAAATTAAAAGTTATTCACAAATTTCAAACATGTACAGCATGTGCTTAGGACCTTGGTAAGTCATATCATATAGCTTATTCTGAAGGCTTATTTTATAAAGATTTGTTTAAAATATGTTTCAAAGTGTTGCTCGATCTTAAAATATGAGTTTTCTTACAAAGACTGCCGTTCTTATCAGGCCGCTATTATTTAGGCCGCTAACTTCACACTTCGGTGATTTGTATGGAGCAAAAGACATCAACGCGTTTTGATTTATTCAAGAGGACTTCCGAATTTGGTCAGGTTATAGCAGGCCGCTAAGTTTAGGCCGCTAACTTCACACCGGTTTTATTTCTAACCGGTTTTCAATGAAGTCAACACGCTATAATTTTTTCGGCAACTTCATGTTTTCTACTTATGTCAACGAAGGTCATAAGGTTGACGTCCACCTATAACTCATATTCTAATCGGATACATTTACAATCTATCTATCTATCTTCTTCTATCTTCTAATCTATACTATAATAAAAGAGCAGAACCCGGCGTGTCTGTACATAGAAAGAAATGTTCAAAAAATGGAATGGGGGGTCTAAAGATGTATGGTAGACCACAAAACAGCGATTTTTAGAAATCTTTTCTGCATGTCTGTTTGTTAGAGTTAATCTCCGAAACTACAGAACCGATTTGAATGCAGTTTTCAAGGGTAGATAGAGCATCATTTGGAGCGACATATAAGCTATGTTTGATTAAAATCGGATGTCGGAAAGAAAAGTTATCGGCAATTTTATATTCCACGCGTACGAAGTCGCGGGCAGAAGCTATCTAATATATAAAATTCTCGTGTCACAGTGTTTGTAATCAAACTTCCGAAACGACTCGACCGATTCTTATGAAATTTGGATTGTATGTTCAGTAGGTCTGAGAATAGGAACGTAAGTCATAAGAAAATATAAGGCGGTACGAAGTCCGCGGGGTCAGCTGGTACTTAATCCATAAAATCCCAGCTGAGATCACCGTCGTATCGGGTTATTATTTATAAATTAGCTAGATTTATCTCAAACGATAGCAGTCAATGCAACAAAGGGGGCTAATAAATTAATTAGTCTGGTTTGGCGATAGTCGGATGAGATAACATCGCGACAAATTAATCGCATGAAAGTTTGCCGAACGATCTGTTACGTCCCACGGGCTACAAAGACCGACACACAATAGTTACATTATTTTACAGGCTTGCGTAAGCGCATCTAAACGACTATTAAAACAAAATTAATGGACGAACCTAATGACTTACATCATCGCCTCGTTGATAACAATACCACAGTATACCGCTTAATCCGCACTCATTTATAAAATTAACAATTAAACGCTGCTGGACTTCTCTCTGGCATTTAATTTAATTCCGCTCTCAGCTCAGCTCATTTGGAACACTTAAACTGGATTTCAGTGAAATTAAAGAAAAGCCGCAAGAAAGAAGCGTATGACATAACGTTATCTCGAGTGAAAAACGTCAACACGCCGCTCAATAACGTCTAACGTCTTTATCAACATATATTCACACGGTTTTAATCGCTCTATATAATAGAGAAACAATGTTATCACTTATTGATCAGCAATACAAAGGCAACGCCATTAGACAACTACACGCAATCTTCTCTATGAAAGTGTTACTGTTAAGGCAGGTAAATCAAAGTTACCGTTCGCTGTGACAGCACCGTCATTACCGTCCGTATGTTACTTAGACATTGTAAACATTGTTTATTTTGCTGCCCTGACACCATAAGGTTATCAGACGTCGTAAACAATGTTATCGTACGTTATTTAAGGCTCTGCGGACCCAGGAAGGACACCATTGCCATTAGATACCGCAGAACTAAAGGCACGAGATACTAGCATAGTAAGGACTGCGTGTGGATAACGTTAGTTTACAACATAGTAGCGGATATATCGTTAAGGATTCCCGCTGTTGGCCTCCGATCGCGATCTTTCATTAATAGTAGTTTATGTAACTGCTACATAATAAAGGTCCTTAAAGCACGAGTGTTTTAAGGCCTAATTATGTACAGTTGCATACACAACTTTATCTACACTCGTTTTATAAATCTTCCAAGATGCTTCAAAATCTGTCCACAATGGCGGCAATTCGAATACGTCAGTAGTGTCTCACATTCGATTTTCAAAATGCATAGACTAAATAGAGCCGACAGTTTAATTTGGAACAAACGTTCGTTCTGTCTGACTGAAGAATATAAATAGGCGGGCATTGCCACGGCATTGCTTTTCGAAGATGTTCGAAACTTGAACGTCATTACACCATCGAATTCAATTTTGAAAAAATAATTTTACTGTATAACCACAGATAGGAAATTGGCTTTGACAAAACTCACTGTCATAACGGATGTCATTACTACCGATTTTTGATCGCATCATAGAGTATTTACTTATCTCGTGTATGTGAGACACTGACGTACTTATTTGAATTGCCGTCATTGTGGACAGATTTTTAATCATCTTAGATGATTTATAAAATGAGTGTAGATAAAGTTGTGTAAGCAACTGTCCATAATAAGGCCTTAAAACACTCGTGCGATATTATTACTCTTACTATAACTCCACTCGTGTTTTAAGGACATTTATTATGTAGCAGTTACATAAACTACTATAAGCGCTCACTGAACTTGAAATATTGATGTGTTGTGGCATTTGATGCAATCTTGATGAGCGTATACTTAACGTACACGTAAGTTTAGTATGTGTTGAATTAACATTATAAGATTAAAAGGATATATATATATATCTACGTCAAATGAGTCTACTTATAAAGATAAATATGTAATCTACCTACATATTAGCCTAGACATAAATTCGAAGATATTTATATTTACTAGCGTGAACATAAATGCCATAAGATATCGAATCAGTAGCGCCTATAAAAAAGCAGTGCCATAAAATTGATTCTTAACAGATCGAAGATACAGTGTAATTGCGCTTATTAAATGCTTTTTACGGCATCGCGTGTCGATAGATACCTACTAGAAAATAGTGCATTGTGCTAGATTCACCAGACTCCCACTGACTGTCAAGTATGAGTAACAGCTGACTTTTTGACAGCTGCATTAAAAGGGAACAACGGAAAGCGAAATGGTTTTCACTAAGGAAATGCAAGATGCTATTATGTAGGAAGCGATTATGTTCTTGTGCTCACGGTTTATCCTGTCTTGTGGTTGCGCTATAGTGAGGTATGTCGTTTAGTGTGTGGAATAGTGACACTTCACGTAAGCTGTATATTGATTGTGCAACCAAACCTATACATGTGATAAATAATTCAGACCCACCTGCACCAATGGTTAACGCAGGTTAGCATCGCACAAATAGAGTCAAGAAACTGAAGTAGGTAAGTAACTCTCATGAAGGTAACACACATATGATGGTTATGCCATATTGGTGCTTGAAGCTGGGCATGGAAAGATTTTACTTACATAAAAAAAAGTTTTTTTACGAATTTACTGGACTGCACCAAAGTCTGTCTGTAATAGGTTGGTGAAAGCGGGTGATATTGATATGAATATTCGAGCGTCATTGGCACATTATCTCCATTTTAATGCAATTATGTATTAGATTATATATTAGAAGCCGCTTTTTATTTTGAATGCAGCTGAAACTACTATCGGTGTTATCGTTTCCTGTATTAGGTACAAGTTATAAAATCGACATTATTAATTCTAGGTGGTTGAAACGTGGATGAAATGTTGAGTGGAGTCACCCACAGATGTAAAATTTGACAAATTCACGAAGTACATCCTTAACTTTTACCATAAAGATCGAAAGGGTCGAAACACAAATTCAGCCAAACTACATATGATAGGTACTTACATACCTATTTGGCCAAATATGATATACCTACTACTATCATTATATTCATGTTTTAACTATCTGTGCTATGATATATAAGAGAGACATTCTATCTGCTGTTAACTTTTACAGCCAAAGAAACGTTCTATTACTGTAAGACCCATTCGCCTAAACATAATAGTCATATTCCTCAACGTAGGTACCAACGCTTTTGCTGTGGGACTAAATGTTTACTCTTACATATACAATTATGTCATAGTCTCATTACATCAGTCTGTATATCACAAACCAATGCTTAGGCACGGACGGTTATAATTATTTACGATAGCTCTGGCATATGGCTCAGGGCAGTGAGTGACAATAAAACTAAATTCGTAGGAGAGATTGTGTAACTAGTAACTACTTACAATGGACTGATTGTAATAATTTTCGTAATGTAGGTGGAAGCCATTAGTTTGGTAGGCGGTAGGCCTAATAAGTGTCCACTATCCATGCTAATTGACATCCCACAGTTTTGACATGTAAGAAGGGGCTCTATTTGAAGTCTTCAATAGGGACAGGGAGATTCCCTATCGCTGCGCTCACGCGTCGCGGCGTCGGGTGCAACGGAACTTTAAGCAGTTCAACTTAGCGCCGGGACGTAGCGCAGTGACAGGGAATCTCCCTTCGCAAAGGCAGTTAAGTGAGACCAAGTGTTGTGTTCCGGTAGGGGGTTAAGACAGCCGGTGAAATTTCTGGCACAGAGGCATTCCATCTTAGGCCTCAGGGTAGGCAACGCATTCGAGATCTTATGGTTTCTTAATGGGGGATCATAGGATTTCGGTGTCCATAGGCCGCAGTGACCACTTACCATCAGGTGGGTTGTGCGCTCGTTTGCCTATACCATTGGTATAAAAAAAAACTCAGGAAGAAATAGAGCTCGCATCTCGTATCGAATGGATGAGTGATATTGGTTATCCTTTGACACCATGTGGGCTTTGTATGCACATAGAAGTATTGCCATGGAAAGAACATGGAACAGGTCAGGAGACGTCATGACAACTTCATTTGCATGAAATGCTAGTGAAGATAAAAAACTTAGATTTATAATAATAAAAAAAAAATGTGGTATTGGAAAGACCTAATTAGTACCTTAAGTTATTTACTTACGTAAAATATGTTATTTTTATTCAGATTTGTTTTTTTTCGTTGTAATAAATAAACAAAGTGTTAATTAAATAAAATCGTTTACTTTCTAGCACTAAAGCCTCTTAGATTGTTCTTTTAGAACTTCCCTCCATGTTCAGTTCATACTGTTAATATGGCCATCACCTGGCCATATGCACATACACTGTCGGAAATATGGTCATTTGCCCAAGTTTTAAAAAATCAATCACTAGTTCTATTCTATTTGTTCGTGGGATTTCTCCTGCCTACAATAAGTTACCTAAATAAATACACACTAAATAAATAGGGGCTTGTAACTACAACTATTATACAGTGGGCTAACACAACACAAAGTTGAGACCGGCCGTCGTCGACGCTCTGTTGTCTTGTCATTGATGAAGTTGGCGTATTCGGGAGACTCTCGTGTGCTCTCGTGTAGATGCTGGACACGTTCGGGGTGGCGACTGGCGATACATGCGACGCCCACCAATACCGGTTTTCCTTTCCAAATTTGTTTCTCAACCTTCTGTCCTGTATGTAAGCAGATTGAACTTCCCCCGTCGTCTCCCTTTTCCAGGACTTTATTGTCTACGAGTATCACTGGACAAATTAGCCGTTTTATGTTCTTCGAGTGAGTTTTGCTGCATTCGGCATTGCTCATTACTCTCATGCATCACCTTTAAAAGCTCCCCCTCCGTGGCTGATTCCCATGCATATTTTATTCTTCAAACTCTGACTTGTCCTATAAACTTAGGATTAATAATAAATGTTTTTTCAGAAACACCAAGCTGATATCCGCGCTCGGAAATGAATAGTTATGCGGTGCAACTATGTTTTTCATTTTGCTCCATTGCTCCGGCGCCGAATCAAAGAAGATACATTGCGACCTCTCGCCACCACGCACATGTTTTTAGTCATCATCTTTACAAACTAAAGATGGTGACTAAAAGCATGTACGTGGTAGCGGGAGGACGCACTGTATCTTCAGCCAACGCTTACGGGTATAGATCTCAAACGTTCTATAAATGTTACGAATGTTAGTTTCCCATAGACGCAGTGCGCCGCAATAGACTTTGCTGTCACAGAGAATTGTTCCACTGCAGAAAGTGATATACGTGTCGAATACGAGCTTTTTTTACCGATACAGGCATTTGCTAATCCGAGTATCCGCCGTCCCGGATTCGTAAATATAAATCATAATTCGTCGTTATATTATCTGATACACCGCCCACACAATTTAGTAATGCGTGAAGTACAATACCTTGATGAACCATACACATTTCTATACATTTCCAGTGCATTTCTTCTTCTTCATCTTCTCTTTTAAATAGTTTCTATATATACTTTCTAACTATATGCAAGACAAATTTGACAATATTTTTTTCTTAGGCAATAAATACGGATAAATGTGCGGCACTAAAGATAAATCGAGTAAAATATGGGTAAGCTCAACAAACGTCAACCAATGACGACTGCCATTGAGCAATCCCGAACTTTCCGAATTTCTTGTTTTCAATTTTAAATAATTTCGCCAATGTCAAATGATGTCAAAGTATGTGAAAACGGTGAAAACGAAAAATAAAAACCTCCTTCCCTACTTATGTTCAAATAACAACTAGTTTATTTTTTTTAAATTGTGTTTGTGTTTTTTAATTGTGTTCATTAAATAAAATAGGCAACTGGATTGGCGTAACAGAGCCTCCGGGGCCTCATTCGACAAGCTAAGGGATTTCATAGGGGTTCTATAGGGAACGTAACACTCAATGCTAGATCTAAAGTTTAATTTGAGCGCTCTGACGTTTTGGCGTTCCCTTAAAATACCTAGGAAATTCCTTTTGCGCCCCGAATGAGAGCATAATGCGCCTTAATTTTACACATAATTGTTTTGATCCTCCATATGCGAGAACTTTCAAAGGAGAGGGGGAATTTTAAAATGTACTAAATCTATGTCAATCTTGCTTAACAGCTTTCCATAGGTTTCCAGGATATCAATAACTTAGAATGCAAAAAATGATGATACAACGCATATGGCATATTTACCTACATACATTCCCCTACATTCCCGAATAGCAGTATTTATGTTAGGTGTCATTGGTATAGGCAAACGAGCGCACAGCCCACCTGATGGTAAGTGGTCACTGCGGCCCATGGACACCGAAATCCTATGATCCCCCATTAACAAACCATAAGATCTCGAATGCATTGCCTACCCTGAGGCACAGAATATTTAATAGTACTACATACAGAACAGCCACGGAATCACCCGCCTGAATCTAGCCGGCGCGCAACTCGCCCTTACCGTCATTTGTTTCATCCGGAGATGGAGAGTGAATCACTGGCCCGCGTACTGGTACACACACATTTACAAGTGTACAGACGTCCTCGCACGCAAACATTCACACTTCATTCGAATTGTGTTCCAAATCGTGCTTTTATAGACCGTGTCCGCCGTGTGCCTGAGGCCTAAGATTGGAATGCCTCTGTGCCAGAAATTTCGCCGGCTGCCTTATTAGGCAGCTACTCGTAGTGTCATTTTGGTCGACATTGTGGTCATATTTTGAAAATAATACTTAATGATTCATAATCATTTCAGCCGAAAGACGTCCAAATGCTGGAGATGGTCTCCCTCCCTAAGGCTCTCTTTTTCCAGTCCAGTCTTTAACCACTCGCACACACCGTACCGTACCTATACCCGCGACCTTCTCGTAATAAGAATTGCCGTAGTAAGTAAAACCCGATACGATCTCCCCTTAAAAATCAGGCAAGCACCTAGCTTAATTTGTGTTTAAGAAGCAAGTTAACAATCTTTGGCACCTTCAAATGTATATGTATATATTTATGTATCTGTGTATATATTTATGTATATGAGCCTTATTATATATAAGCAGGTATGTGTATATCTCTCACACGCCTCCTCTCGTGATGAGAAGAGGCCTGTGCCCAGCAGTGGGTCGCAAATAGGCCGTAGTAGTAGTAGTGTATATATATTTATTGCGTTTTTTTTCTCGTTTTTATTGTATAATTATGTTTTCTTTTATGTATCTACTGTATAAACGGCTTTTTATTGCACCGCCACAAAAATTTCTTCGTTTTGCCCAGAGGGTAAGAATAGAGAACCACTGGTAGAGAATGCCTTATGGCATTAAGTTTGCCCTTTGTTTTCTTTCACTAACGTGCAATAAAGTTTAATAAATAAATAAATAAAAGCTTAGTAGGTTTTCCGCGTCATTGGCCAATCACGTCCTTGTAACCAAACACTTACATGCCTCATTTGGGCTTGTATCAAATAAACGAAAGTAATCGAGCGCACAATGCTCTCATTAATCATCTATAGGTACCTAAGTATAAGCCAAAATGAGGTAATGGCCGGGTTACATAAGAGCTTGGGATTATCTTTACAATCAAACACGGCATTTAATTACTTGGCTGAGGATTGATCGAACGCTTCCTGTCCTTAGAAAACTAGATTAACCCAATTAAACTGATAAATTAAATTTTTAGACGCATTACTTCTACTACTACAGCCTCCCCTCATCATGAAAAACTATAGCCCCCCCGCGGGCCCAGTGCGGATTCGGGACTTCACACACATCTTTGAATTACTTCGCAGATGTGTGCAGGTTCCCTCACGATGTTTTCCTTCACCGAACAGCTCATGGTAAATTCAAATTGAACTACGCACGTAAGTAAACTTAGAGGTGCGAGCCGGAATCGAAACCCCGACCCTCGGCATGAGAAGCGGTAGGACGAACCACTAGACCACCACGGCTTTTTAAAATTAAGTTTAATTACTCGGGGTGAAAATAGATAAAACTGGATTTATCCAGATATATAAGACTAGGCAGATCGATTTGTCAACCCCGTAAGCCCTTGTATTCAAAATTTCACTGAACCGTTTCCGAAAACGCGATTGAATATGATATTTTGCATGGGATATAGTTTGACACCCAAGAAAGGACACAGTACCTACTATTATATGTATAGGTACCTATACATATAATAGTAGGTAAGTAGAGATCTTCTACTCTCTAAAGTCCCACGCCTTCACATTTCAAAACGCTTTAATGTATTTAAAAAGCACCACCAACACTCTCAACACATGTGTGCGTGCTGAGACAGCCATCAACTATGCGTTGAGAATGTTGGTGGTGCTTTCTAAATAATAATAAAAAAAATAAGCGTTTTGAAACGTGAAGGCGCGGGACTTTCTTTAGATAGTAGAAGATCTCTAGTACTAATAGTTTTATGCTACAATGCAGTGTATTAACTTCAAGAGCAGTTCGTTAATTGATAAGTTAATAAATAAATATGTGCGCGTCTAATTTACCTACGTCCGTGTATTTATTGCGGAATATCCATAAAAAAATATATTTAAAGGAGTTACGTTATTGTTTTTGACGTGATAACGTCTTATAAATTTATGAACGCCGGCTGCGCCGCAATAGTAGACTTACATAGCGTGGTGGCGTTACGTGACGTTATCACATATAAAATTATCGTCCGGAAACCGACTTTAAAGACAACCAATTTTTTTGTACGACGAAAATCAAACGACCTTAACTAATTAGCTGACGAAGGCAATAAAGATTGAAACTTAGAAATCGATAAAATCGATCGATGGCATGAATGATATTCGCCGACGGTCGAAAGTTCGTGATTGATTTGTCAGCTGTTCAATCAGTGTTGATATATTTTGTTCAGGTAGCTCATTAAACTTATCTGACGCATCTGGTTAAAAGGTTAATGTAATTATTGTTGATGTTCACATACCTAATTAAAGCGTGATGGAGAAGGTGTAAATAATTAAGGAGAGAAGAAAATGGCCATTATCAAGATCATTAGCATTGTAATTAATGGTATACCTACCTGTTGAATTTTACAGGGGTTCTATTCAAAATGTTACATAGGGATGGGGAATTCCCTATCCATACAGTCAAAGCGTCACGGCGTTGAAACCGAACTTTAAGCAGCTAGATTTAAAGTTCAATTTGAGCACCGTGACGCGTGAGCGCAGGGATAGGAAATTTCTTTCTCCCTATGTAACGTTTCGAATAGAGCCCCTGGCTCACCAGTTAAGGTGACATTAGGTACTTGCGTACGCGTATCGCAGCCTTTCATAAGAGGAAGTCCGACCAGTGTCTAGTCTAGATCAAATATGAATTGTGCATTGTTATACCAAGTAAATATTACCCTGTTGGAGGCCTCCCGACAAATGCCTCAAATAAGATCGACCGACGACCTGGTAAAGATCGCGGGGACGCGGTGGATGCGAGTGGCACAAGACTAGACTGAGTGGTGCGCCTTGGGGGAGGCTTAATGAGTAATTACGACCGGCAGTCGACGTCTTTGGGCTGAAATTATGAGGTAATACCTGCATATTACTGAATTAATGTGACGCAATCAAAATTAAGACATCCAAAATGAATTAGACATGTCAATTGATTCAAAGTGTTAAGTAGTCAAGTGGCTAATATTCATAACAGAGTTCTGTAGAAAATTGACGCGGTAAATACTCTTATACTGTAATTTAAATAAAGTTACCTTTCAAGAGCCATTAGCGCACTTCATTCGCTATTCAGATCCGTTTGAGCCACAGAATCGATTACTGTCTATAATCGATTAGATTACTCGTTGTGCGGTAATAGTATCAATTTCGCACCGTGTACGGTCGACTTGCCACGACCTAAGCGAATTGCGTATTGGATTTGGGTCTGTCAATTTAGCATGTAGGTAATGTATGTGATATTGACACGATGATTAAGCAGTCCACTGTACCTACTGAAATTGGGGCTCCGCTGATGTAACGGAAGCGCTTTCGTCTTCACCCAATGACACGATGAAATTTCAGATACAAAGTAGGTTTAATGTAATGTTCAATTGTATATACACGATCGTTTAGAGATTTTTTTTTTATACCAATGGTATAGGCAAACGAGCGCACAGCCCACCTGATGGTAAGTGGTCACTGCGGCCCATGGACACTGAAATCCTATGATCCCTCATTATGAAACCATAAGATCTCGAATGCGTTACCTACCCTTAACGTGGAATGCCTCTGTGCCAGAAATTTCACCGGCTACTCTTACCCCCTACCAGACCACAACAGTGCAGCGAGCAATGCTATTTGGCGGCAGATTCACGGGGAGAGACGGTGGTACGACCCCGGACGGACCTAGCACCAGGTCCTACCACTACAAAACTTTTTTATTGCAAATGTCGACAAACAGGCTCACGACTCGCTTGGTGAGAAGTGCCAAAGCCTGTTGAAAATATGTTTCAATCATAAGTATTAAGTTGCCGAGGTTGATTCTGAGAAAATACTGCTATAGAAAACTTGTCTTGACACTTCCCGAATAAGCCATGCGCGGGCGCAATGCTCTTATGCAATTAGCCCGCTTCCAATTACCATATGTATCGACTTGCCTACGTGTAGGTACTGGAGATTTATACATAAGTAGATATGAAACATTTTTACATGGCCAAAAATCATGCATGTTATTTAGGAATCCATACTAATATTATAAATGTGAAAGTGTGTTTGTTTGTTTATCCTTCCATCACGTCGCAACGAGTGGACCGATTTAGATAAAATTTGGTATGGAGATAGTTTCAGACCCGGGCAATAACATTAGGATACTTTTTATCCCGATATTTCCACGGGAACGGGTTTTCCACGGGTCAGACCAATTTTTCAATACTTCTATAACTATAACTGTCTGTATGTATAGTATCATCGGGTAGGTACGCAAATTCTAATTCTACGTGGGACGAAGTTCGCGGGCATCTTGTGTATATTTATTTATGACAACGATCTCAAGAAACGGCTCTAACGATTTGAACGAATATTGGAATATTTATAGGGTTTTTAGGGGCGCCAAACCGATCTAGCTAGGTCTCATAGGTATCTGGGAAAACTAGTTGGTAACTCTGTGTAAGTAACTGACCCCAATTGACAACCCTCATAAAGTTGAAGGATTTGGTGCACGCCAGAAGCTACCACCCCCAGTCCGGTACCGTGCATCGCAAGTTGGATTCACTGTGCCCCGAATAAGTCTAAAGGGTTCGAGTCCGTTTTTCAAAACCTATAATTTTATGCGTTACTAGCTGACCCTGCGGATTTCGTATCGCCATCGATTTTTTTTGAGTATGAAAAATAGCTTACATGCTATTCTCAGACCTACTGAACATATACTCCAAAGTTAACAAGAATCGGTCGAGCTTTCGGAGGAGTTTGGTTACAAACACTGTGACACGAGAATATTATATATTAGAAGATTTACTGGCCAATCTTTTACTGTAATTCCTGTAGTTCCTGTTAAAGGTCGCGTTTCATGTTGCTCACTAATTAAATAAATTACAGTATGTTCTATACAGGAAGTAGGTTGGTAAAGGAAGGAAGGAATCATGAAAGAGAATAAGGAAAGTTAATGACTCCTGGTAACAGGAAGTAATAAATCAAGTATTAATAAAAAACGGTTTAACAAGGTCCGGAGCCCTAGAACATGAGGATAGTTGACAAGTTCTTATATAAATATATAGCATTTAATGAAATCTTATTTGAACAAGCGGGAACTATTAAGGTACCTCTATGGATCTACAAGCAACTTGAATCAGATACCGACATGACTGGCTGAAGTCGACGTAATAATATCCAAGATTGCTTATAAATAATTGCTTAGATTTTCCATATTTTCTTGGATTTGTATATTGTCACTAATTGACGTAGGTACTTATACCTAATTCAAACTCGTAACTGTGATAAGGCGTTTAAAATACCTTAGTACTTACTTAATTATTTTATTGTTGTACCATGTTGTACTAGGTAAAGGTACTTTGATTTTTTTAAAGAAGAAAACTGGGTATTAAAAAGAAAGAAAGAATTATGGCGATTTTTCTGTTTTTAATCTCTGACCAGTACCCAAAGGCAGGGCACTTTTAGTATTCAAATACAACTCCAATTTTTTTCATTTTATTAAATGAGATAATGTTACGAACAGATCTTCTGTTCGCGACTTTCGTTCCTGCAGGAACGAAAACGTAGTCTTAACTTAACTAGTATAATCATACTAAATTTTATGAAAATGGGTCAGCGGTTTAGCCATTAAAGCGTAAGTAACGGACAAACTGACAGAGTTACATCGCTTTTATTATATTAGTTTGGATCCTGTTCAGTAAGCTTCACACTAAATTATGTTCAGGAACGTCTTACAACACTGTGAAAGGCCCGTTCAGCGTGAACTTTAGCAAACACAATTACGTCGACACCTGTTACATGGATGACACTTTATGAGCAGTTGGCTGGTAATTGCTTTGAAGTACAGCCAGTATGAATACGAGCAATAAAATGCCGTATACATTACTTTAACATGCATGATTCTCAAAAAGTACAATTAGAGAGCTTACCTACTGAGCTCAGTAAACGAACATAAGTGCACAATAGTTAATACCGGCTAATCCTATGAAACGTTTCCGCACATGCGTAATAATCGTCTTCTGATAAACATAAGCTTTACGCCTTTACCAAAGATCGTTCATACTTTTTAATAATATTCAGGATGAGAAATCACACGCCGTTCACATTCTGGCTTCAAGTGTCTACGAAATATACTTATCTATAGATAGGCACCTCTACCTATGTATAATTAAGTCCATCATCGTTATCATAAAGACAATTTGTATAGAAAAGGAAAGTTCCAACAGAAGTTTACTTTTAAAATGTTTTTTATTTCTAATCAATGTCACACATATGAATGACAAAACGGACTTTCACCTTTCAAATATAATCTGTCTTATATCTTATATGACGATTGCAAAGACTTTGTACTATCGACGTTACATATTGGACCTTACACTTCGGTACTTGGGCCTTAATACAACGGAATAGCTATTAACCGTATAAGGTCGACCGCGTCTACCTAAGCATTCCAGGATAAAAAGAATATATTAATACTAGCTTCTGCCCGCGACTTCGTCCGCGTGGAATTTGTTAATAGCCTTCCCGCGAGAACTATGCATTTTCTCGGGATAAAAAGTAGCCTATATGTTGACCAGTGTTATAAACTATCCCCATACCAAATTTTGTTTCAATCCGTCCAGTAGTTTTCGAGTTAAATCCGGACATACATACATACAGTATTTTTTTCTAAAAATCGTTATTTTGTGTTCAGTACCTATCGTTCATATAGTCCCTTTGATTTGATAGTTTCTTTTAATTTTCAATTTTCAGCGGCGACTTCTTCTACAGAATTATTATTTATTATATGTATAGATTATTCCTTTTTTTTCATTTCATTAATCTCTTATGAATAAATAGTTTAGTGCCAAAATTTATTATTTAGGTAATAGCAGACTGGTTTAAAGAATGTTTTAGTGAACTCATCAATCATTTCCTTTTTACACCATTTTTCCCGTTCCCGTGGGAATACCGGGAAATCCTTTCATAGTGCTCCCCTACGCTCCCCAAGGAACCTGCATGCCAAATTTCATCTCTCTACGATGATCCCCGCGACTTCGTACGCGCCTAAACATTAAAATGTAAAAATCCCTTTTTTTCCCGTTCCCGTGGGAATTTCGGGAAATCCTTTCTTAGTCCTTCCCTACGCTCCCCAAGGAACCTGCATGCCAAATTTCAGCTCTCTACGACCAGTAGTTTCGGCTCTGCGTTGATATGTCAGTCAGTCAGTTTCTTCTTTTATATATTTAGATAGAAGATAGATAGATAGCTGTTTCCCGCGACTTCTTACGCGCCTAAACATTAAAATGTAAAAATCATATTTTTCCCGTTCCCGTGGGAATATCGGGAAATCCTGTCTTAGTGCTCCCCTACGCTCCCCAAGGAACCTGCATGCCAAATTTCATCTCTCTACGATGATCCCCGCGACTTCATACACGCCTAAACATTAAAATGTAAAAATCCCTTTTTTTCCCGTTCCCGTGGGAATTTCGGGAAATCCTTTCTTAGTGCTCCCCTACGCTCCCCAAGGAACCTGCATGCGAAATTTCAGCTCTCTACCTATACGACCAGTAGTTTCGGCTCTGCGTTGATATGTCAGTCAGTCAGTCAGTTTCTTCTTTTATATATTTAGATAGAAGATAGATAGATAGCTGTTTCCCGCGACTTCGTACGCGCCTAAACATTAAAATGTAAAAATCCCATTTTTCCCGTTCCCGTGGGAATATCGGGAAATCCTTTCTTAGTGCTCCCCTACGCTCCCCAAGGAACCTGCATGCCAAATTTCATCTCTCTACGATGATCCCCGCGACTACGTACGCGTCTTAAAATGTAATAAACCCATTTTATCCCGTTCCCGTAGGAATTCCGGGAAGTCCTTTCTTAGTGCTCCCCTGCGCTCCCCAAGGAACCTGCATGCGAAATTTCATCTCTCTACGATGATCCCCGCGACTACGTACGCGCCTTAAAATGTAATAAACCCATTTTTTCCCGTTCCCGTAGGAATTTCGGGAAGTCCTTTCTTAGTACTCCCCTACGCTCCCCAAGGAACCTGCATGCCAAATTTCAGCTCTCTACGATGATCCCCGCGACTACGTACGCGTCTTAAAATGTAATAAACCCATTTTATCCCGTTCCTGTAGGAATTTCGGGAAGTCCTTTCTTAGTGCTCCCCTACGTTCCCCAAGGAACCTGCATGCCAAATTTCAGCTCTCTACGATGATCCCCGCGACTACGTACGCGCCTTAAAATGTAAAAAAAAAAAACATTTTTTCCCGTCCCCGTGGGAATTTCGGGAAGTCCTTTCTTAGCCCTCCCCTACGCTCCCCAAGGAACCTGCATGCCAAATTTCAGCTCTCTACGACCAGTAGTTTCGGCTCTACGTTGATATGTCAGTCAGTCAGTCAGTCAGTCAGTCAGTCAGTCAATCAGTCAGTCAGTCAGTCAGTTTCTTTTTTTATATATTTAGATAGATAGATAGCTGTTTCCCGTGACTTCGTACGCGCCTAAACATTAAAATGTAAAAATCCCGTTTTTCCCGTTCCCGTGGGAATATCGGCAAATCCTTTCATAGTGCTCCCCTGCGCTTCCCAAGGAACCTGCATGCCAAATTTCATCTCTCTACGATGATCCCCGCGACTACGTACGCGCCTTAAAATGTAATAAACCCATTTTTTCCCGTTCCCGTAGGAATTTCGGGAAGTCCTTTATTAGTACTCCCCTACGCTCCCCAAGGAACCTGCATGCCAAATTTCAGCTCTCTACGATGATCCCCGCGACTACGTACGCGCCTTAAAATGTAAAAACAAACATTTTTTCCCGTTCCCGTGGGAATTTCGGGAAGTCCTTTCTTAGTGCTCTCCTACGCTCCCTAAGGAACCTGCATGCCAAATTTCAGATCTCTACGATGTTTCCCGCGACTTCGTACGCGCTTAAACATTAAAATGTAAAAATCCTTTTTTTTCCCGTTCCCGTGGGAATTTTGCAAAATCCTTTCTTAGCGGATGCCTACGTCATAACATCTACCTGCATGCCAAATTTCAGCCCGATCCGTCCAGTGGTTTGGGCTGTGCGTTGATCGATCACTATATCAGTCAGTCAGTCAGTCAGTCACCTTTGAGTTTTATATATTTAGATTATTATGTTCTTTGTACAAAAGTGATTTAATGGGGAATCTACAGGGAACGTCAAAACGTCACGGGTCAAACGAGCAGACGAGATATTGGCATTTGTCGCCCATAGATGATTAGAGAGGATGTATTTTTTTATAGGGCCTTATTTATTTATTCGTATGAGTCCCCTTAATCAGTGCCACATTCAGGGGCTATATTCGAAGTCTTAAAATACGCGTGAGCGATCCTATAGGGAACAAGGAAGGGAGATCCCTATTTAAGACTTCGAATATAGCCCCGCCCAGGTATTTTGAAACGATTCAAAATAAAAGTAACATCGAATTACGTCAAATTCTGTAGACCAAGCACGGATGCGACTCTTCTTGAGCTTTCAGCCTGACTCTATATATTAGTTAGGTATATTGAGCTAAATCATGACGAAACAACGAGGAAATGCCATTAAGGAACTTTCGATTACAATGAAAACAATCGTTAAGGGTCCAAGAGAAATAACTATAAAGTCGGTTCCGCGAATATCTGTCTTCTTGGACTGATCAAGATAAATCTGCGAGTATTTGAAAGGTAAGCAATTTGTAGACCTGTCTTATGAATGGTAAGTAAATGAGCTCGTTTATGTTTACCAGGCAGTGGGTGGACATTTAAGTTATGTACCAAATTGAATATCGGAATAAAACGATGTCGAGTTACGTATGGACTCTTTTATTTGTATCTATTGCCAAATGGTCATTCACTTTTCATTTCTCTGATGCATAAGTATCATTTTTTGCTAATTTGTAACTAGTTAGCTAGTGAATTAATACGATAGGATAGATATTCGTTTTCGCTGAAACGATGCCATACCTACCCACAGCATTCACAAGTACTTCTTTACCTACCTAACATATTTCTTTGAAGATGACGAATAATTTCTCTATACTAATAATAATTAACTAATAATAAAAAGTCGCGTCTGAAACTTGAAAATTAAAAGCAACTATCAAGTCGATTTTTATAAAAAAATTACTACTATAGCCTATTTGCATCCCACTGCTGAGCACAGACCTCCTCTCATCACGAGAGGATTTGGGCTATAGTCCCCACGCGGGCCCAGTGCGACTGGGTACTATAAATACTCTACAGGAATCTGATCCTTTCTACGGCATCGATTCCCACAACTTTCCCCGCCACGATCGTACATGGCAGCAGCTTTCAACGTGCACGACTCGGCGGGATCGACTCCTAATCGATTAGCCACACTCGGGCGGGCTGGCCGTTTGATCTTGAATTCTTGACGGATAATCATTCCAGTCCTGGCTGTGCTGTACCGTGACGGAATTTCGAGTAGGCTATCTTGACTATGAGAGATAAGAGGAGATGAGAGCGAGAATAGTTCTTTAACTACGCGACGCAAAAAAGAATGTTACATGTTTGTTATAAGCCGTGATGGTGGCCTAGTGGTTCGACCTACCGCCTCTCATGCAGAGGGTCGGGTGTTTGCACCTCTAAGTTTACTTATGTGCCAAATTCAATTTGAATTTACCACTGAGCTTTTCGGTGGCGGAAAACATCGTGAGGAAACCTGCACCCATCTGCGAAGTAATTCAAAGATGTGTGTGAAGTCCCCAGTCCGTGCTGGGCCCGCGTGTGGACTATAGCCCAAACCCTCTCGTGGTGAGAGGAGGCCTGTGCCCAGCAGTGGGACGCAAATAGGCTGTAGTAGTGGTAGTAGTAGTAGTTTAGACGAATAACTTTGACGTGTTTAGAGAGTCTGTGAATCTTATGTCCGCGGCTATGTAGCTTTGCCATAGATAAGTATACCGATTTAGTTTTAGTTTATTTTATTAGATAGCTGGGTTAATCGAGGGTGTTCCTAGATATGATCGAAAAAAATCGGAATTTTCCTGTCGGAGGTATTGTAAGAACTATAAGAACTTTTATCACTCGAACGTCAACGACCGATAACTGTTTACCGCATGTCCTAGGAAAGTCAATACTTGTGTAAATATAAATTATAACCAATTAGGAAAGGCGGGAAACCGCAAACCTGTTCACATAACAGTTCAATGGCTTACAACGTGAGATAAGACGGACGTTTCCTCTCACATTAATTAAATTAGTTAGGCACGCATAAATGTTCGTAAGCTAGGGCTCCATTCGAAACGGTACACGGGGATATGGAGCGTTCATATCACTCAATAAAAATACACCTTCTCCCTATTTAGCGAGATAGGTAGTATACATCAGTGTTATACTATCCTATCAGTGACACACCATCTCCCTATTTTAGCAAGAAATACTTATATACCTACTGAATAGGCGGAAAATTGTACACTTGTTTACATATCCGTATTATGTCAATGAGGGTAGGTACATTTTCGTGACGCTCCATATCTTTATGTACCTTTTCGAATAGAAGAAGAAGATTAGGTCACTAATTTTAACAAATGTAAATGTAAATAAAGTTCAATAAGCAAGATATTTCGTCGCAAAACATAAACACTCGGTTCGGTGCCTAGCATTTAAATATCTATCTAAATCTGACGCTAACACTACAACAGACTAAATTCAATTAACGTGAAAGCGCTGATCTGGAATCAAATAATTAATTCCTAAGATCATTGTTCTACGGGTAGTTATCTGCTAGGCAAAGTTCATCTCGACTTAAGATTCCAGGCAGAACTAGACTTTCCCCGAGAGTCGGACACTAGAATTAAATGTACGAGGTCATGAAGATCTCGTACTGTCTCATTTGAATTAATGGCAAAAGATAGAGATAGCTCAGTACAATAACTAAAATCTCGGAACTGTTTACGGAATACATCAATGAATTCATACATCTGACATGCAATTAAGTACCTAGGTCAGAAAGCAATACACCTACATAAAATGGGATTTGTACTCGTAAGTATAGTGAATCAAAAACCTTATTTCTAACGAATGACTTCGAAATTATCCGACGATTCTAGCTAATTACAGTAAGGTACATCAGCTGTTCACGAGGAAGAATAAAGCTTAGGTAGGTATGTAACAATGTATTTCCATACTTATATTATAAATGCGAAAGTATCTCTGTCTGTCTGTATGTTAACTCCAATCAATTAACGTTCCACTGCCTGGTGATAGTTAGATTGAGCCCCGGGGAAGGACATAGTATATTTTTATCCTGTGGGAACGCAATATTCCAATTCCACGCGGGTGAAGTCGTGGGCAGAAGCCACAAAAGTAAGTATAAATGTAAAATAAGAATATAGTCCTAACCACCATTTAAATCTAGAACAATCTGGATCAGGTTGAAGTTGCTAAGCCCATAAAGTTAATATTTCTCATAAATATGTATATGTGATTAATTGATTACGTGGAATCACTTAGGACATGCCCCGCAAGATACCATACCGGGCTACCATATCGGTATAGACAGCTTAGACGTAATAGATTAAGCTTACTAGGTTTAAATAGTTAGACTAGTTAGAATACTTATAATCATGGATCATAAAAAAAATTGCCAAAAGAGACTGGCGGGACTAGGGTTGCCATCTCCTAAAATGAAAAAGCCGGACTCTGCCTAGAAAAAGTCGGATATTTTACACTAAAAGCCTGACATCACCACAACTAAAAGCCAAACACAAATTTAATCTTTCTTCAATCAGTACTGACATGACTGATAGTAGTGATAGATGATGATGATGATTGCTTCACTTGAGGCGCTAACAAAAAGCCAAACAAAAGCCGGACAGGCCGGACATATGAATATTTGGCCGAACACAACTTGAAAAAGCCAAACATGTCCTGCTAAATACAAACAGATGGCAACCCTAGGCGGGACAAACATTTACGAAATCCAACATACGGAGAGTTGTGCAACATATGCACAAACAGGACGCGTACACGTCCGCTGTCTTCCACTCGCCTAGGTATCTAATTAAGTGAATGTTAAAAACCCATTTCTTTTACAACATATGCAACGTTAGCACATTTAAAAACCCTTGAAATAACGATTAATATAAGCTGTCAAAATTTTATGTAACGATATCTCCAGAACACTAGGGCTCTATTCGAAACAGCGTTATAGGAAGATGGATGGAGCGTCTGTATCCCTTTTCAGCGACCATATTCTTTGGCATTCTCGAACGATTCAAACACTAGGTTTATTCTTCGAAAGTGCGCCCACGGATGACTTTTGTCGCCGTGACAAAAAAGTTTCTGTCACTTCAAAATTCACGTCTCCACAGCGAACTGAAGAAAAAGTCACCCGTGGGCGCACTGTCTTAAAGTAATAGTTTTTCAATCAGGTCAGTTAACAATTATGATAAATATTTTTTCTTCAAATGTAACGAAACTCCCCGTTGAAGTTGAATTCGATCTAGGGCTTGACCAAGGCTCGACTGTATTCCATCGCCACGAATAAAGCGTCAAAAACCAGTTAGAAACATATTTATCAAGCTTCAAAAACGGTCAGTTACAAATCGGGCCCTCGTGACCGGCGGGCGAGTGTTTTGGCTATAAATTGCATTGCACAGATAAACGTATTCAAGTGTCATCGAGGTGTCATCCTTAATTGAATGGTCAATGCAAACTTGTCACGCGTAGAGATGCGCTTTTGTTCAATCACCTTCGGATTTCGAATCGGCGGCGCATTCTTTTTATTTTTATCTGTAGTGGAATTTAAAAAAGAAACAAAGTTTAAAGTTCAACTGCAGTTACTTTCAACTTTTTATTGGAAAGTTCAATAAAAATTAAAGAAGGTTAACTTTTTCCGTCGAGTTAAAGGGTAGTTTTTCATTAAGTAAAAAGGCTTTTTAAAAGTTTCTCTCGAAAGAAGAAGCTATGGCAAAAGCTTTTCCTATAATTTCAGATGCCAGGAGTTTTCTAATTGCTCTAAATAAAACGTTGGTGAAAGTAGAATTTCCGAGGTTTAATGGGGCAACAGTATGTATGTGATGACGGTAGTTATTTTAATTGTTTAAGCTGTCAGTTACGACATTATTGGAGCGTACTTAATTCAATCACGTCGGCAGTTCGTTTTTAATATGATGAGGTATAATATTTCACGAGATCTGAGTTACCTATTTTGTTATAAGATTATTTATTATATTTACCATTGCTTTACACGGCTACGAAATAATATATTTCACATAATCAGTAAAGTAAGTACCTATTCTTCCAAAAATATTGAGGTTACTATCACAAAATTTAAACTTACAGATAAAACTAATTAGTGACTTAGGCAATGCAACATCATACGACTTTTTATTAATAAAACAGATTATAACCACAATGTTCTATTGTGCGAGGGCAAAATATCAATGCCGTAATATTATATAACTTTTCAAGTCTAAACAATAGGTAATAGTTTATTAGAACAATAGCTATCTAGAACCGAACCTATGCAATTGTTCGCAGATGATGCTCTCTGATTTGATAAGAAAATGGGGCGTAAGTTGTACTATCAAACCCCATTGCATTAAACGTTAAAATAAACTTAATACCCTCCAACTAGAAGTTAAAGATAAAATAAGATGTTTTTTAATAAAAAAGAGATTTGTCAATTTATTCAAAAACGTGTGTTTGTAAGTAGATAGGTTACGAAACTTCACAAAATCATTCTGATGGTCCAAAAAGATCGCTGCTTCTACAGAGAACACTGCCGCTTTAACATGATTCGTTACTGGATTAGATTATTTACTATCTATTTATTGTTGATTTATATTCTGCCTTTGCGTTAATAGATACTTACTTCAAGCCAGCCCGTGAGTTATATGTATTCCATTTGAATCGTAAAAGTCAATTAAATTGTATACGCCTTAAAGCAATCATCATAAAACACAGATTATAAGTGTTTCATAATACATGGACTCGTACACGACGATTGTAGATAACTGCAGTACCTGTGAACAAGGAAAATAACTTTGTAATTTGGTTAATTTAAATATTTATAAAAAAGCGTCTTGCACAAGTACTTATGCTGGAATTGATCCCCACAATGTGACACCATTTGAAAACTTCAAATTGTTTGCTCTATAGATTCACGAAAGCAACTTGAGGCGAGTTAACGTGCTCTCTTAAAGTTTGCTCCCACAATGAACTCGTGCAGTCGTAAATAACCGATGTATCGATTCCAGATCTAGGTACTTGAGTTATTACTACTCGGGCGTCGTCTAGAACAAACTGCTTTTCCACTTTCATCACCATGTTGGGCTGGTCAAAGACCTACCCTAACCACAATTGCCTATCTATTTCTGTTCACTGCGTATTGTATTGTCCCGTCGATCACAGTAATAGGCGAAAGGTATCGAAAGTTCCTATCATGTGTATAGTAAATTGTTGAAAGTGTTCGCCCTTACTTGTGGTTTAGCACTGCAGTGCTATTTTGTCGGTTACGTGTGGCTGTGGTGTCGTCGCAAACAAAAAATCATACGGTTAACGGTTATAGCATACGATGTGATAGCCTGGCATCACATTACAAGATGTGAAATAAGCACTTGCATGTACGCTTACGAAACTGTATCGGTTTGGCTGCTGACATGCAAATTAATCGGAGGACGTGTGTAAACGTTCTAGTTAGTGAAAATATACCATTATGTGGGAGGTGTAGACACGCACCATAGAATTGTACGATCATACAGATTATATTTACTTTGACATGAATGAAATACTTTTCTAACAAGTATGAAGTGGGTAATTGGCGCTGCAATTGACGCTAGGCGATTTATCCGAGCTGTGTTCACTTTGTTGGTAGATTTAATAAAATGCCTTTAACGCCAATTTGATACTCGATCAAACAACTCTAATGACTGACCTGTTTTCTAGCACATATCCGCATTGCACTAAATTGCTTTTACACTGCGCACGCTGAGACGTCTTTACAGGCGTCTCGTGGTTAGATTTATAAACGCACTGCTTTGGCGTACAAGAAAGCCGGTGGAAACTGTTTATTATTCAGCAGAATAATAACAGCTCAGTTCAGCTTTCGCAGTTACATGTATGGTCAAATAAGCATTAGTCAATTTCTCGCGAAAACCAAGTTAATTTTTTATTTACTTTCAGTGTATAATTTCATTAGTTAAGTATGTTTATCTTCATCTGTATCATTTCTAGTGCAATGCCGTGTACAATTATTATTGTGTTGTTACCACCTAAGTATTTTTTGTAAACTATAACCTATGTTCAATGTTTGGTTCTCAACATGTTATTGTACCTTAATAAAATAAAATAAAATAAATCGGCTTCGCCAGAGTTGGTAGATAATAATACGACTATTTCGAATGACGACTGACTGAGATCGACGCCACAGTGGGTGGAGCCACATAACTGCTAAACGTAATATTGTGTTAACTGCGAGCGTAAGCCAGAAAGTGAAATGTAAAAGAATGCAAATTGGTGAAATTGTACCTCAAATTTTTACTATTAATGGCAAACGTGCATTAAGATTACTTTCAATTAAAAAAAGGATTCTTTGCGTCGTAATACCGCTATAAAAGTATTACACACGCTACACATAATTATTTGATACATTAAAGAAACGATATCAAGCCATCAATACTTGTTTATTGCATATCAAATGAAATAACTACCTACTTCGTAGGTATTTAAAAAAAGTTAAGTTTGTTATGTCTATGCATTAATTAGTTCGAATGATAAGGTGATTTTAATATTTAATACGAAAAAAACAAGGAAATAGCATGCAATATGCATACCTAACTGATGAGCACTGACTGCGAACTGAAAATTAAGCTGCCCTTATTTCTATAGAGGTATTTAAAGTTGCTAGTTTGTTAAGCGGAAAGTTAGTTCCAAATTCAAGCTAGAGGTCAATTCTGACCTGTTTGTGGCCTCACTCACGTATCGCTAGGCTGCTGCGAGTCAAGGCGCGCCGAGTAGCAATGTGCCTCCTATTACAATGGCGAAAAGCCTACATTAAAATCAATCGCAGGTACCTATGCCGAATTGTGTGGGAGTCGTCATCCGTCGGCCGGTTGTATGTGGAGTAGCGGACGTTTCGCGGAACACGCACGGGACGCGAATTTTAATGAAAAGATCTGTTATTTTCAACGAATTGAAGTCGGTTTCCGTAAGTAATGGCCAGACTGACACGCTTGCATGCTGACATGCTCATCTTCACGTGAGACGTTGTTCTATCTACATATATTCATTATCATAGCAAGTCATAAGAGCATGTTAGATATTTTTATAATATCCGTTTCCCTGTGTTTTAACAACAGATTTTATAGTTATTAAAGGCATGTAATTTTCTCCATCGTCTTATCTAGAGTTACATAAAGTAGGTACTTATACTTGTTAATAAAATCTTGGTTTATTTGTTTCACATTTATCTTACCTTATCCTGGTGCGGAAGCACTTGTTGGGCTGAACTAAATTTCTTCCGCAACCCAGCTGCATGTTAAGATACCGTTAAGAACTTACAAGAGCAATACTTAGATTTATATTGCAACTTTCTAATAGATGCGAAAATTCTTTGTTATTACCGAATAAGGGCGGAACTGTGGTTAGTTGTTTAGTACAGTGAAATGGTTGTAATATCGGGGTTATTTTTTAAGATGAAATGTTTTTTTTTTCATTCTGTGCTATATTGACTTTTTAGCAATAATAAAAGATTGGTGACAGAGACAAAAATTACGTATGGTTATATTATGTTTGATAGTGAGATGAAAAAACCGACTGCATACCTATATATATGTTTTGATGATGTGATGAGATTTATATTTATTGTTAATGCATGCATCGGAGCATGTTAATTTCTGTTTTCTTTTACAAACATAACAGTGATGTAATATTATTGATTAAATTAATTTGTACAAAACATAAGCCATAACGAGTTTTAAGTAATTTAGAATCAGAAGTAAATTTCACGTACACGTGACCTAACTTTGTACTTAATCACAATCTGAAACTATACCTACCTACTTAATATAAACATTAATCCATTTCCTAATATTCGCCCGAAATGAAGTTTACGTAACGCAACCAACGTGAGAAAAGCCGAGCGGTACTCCCAATAGCCGGCACCTGTTCCCGAACAATAGTGCCGTTCATAATCTCGCGCTCACTTTCGTCTGCGCCTACGCAGCTCGTTAACATTTTCGAAAATCGAACGCGGATCGTGACCGGACGATCGCGGTTCCCTTTCGAGCGTCACGAGTTAGCACCATCGGGAGCTGAGATCCGAATCTGATGTTACCTAATAGATCCTAGGTCCAATTGCACCTATAGGGCCTTATTCGGGGCTCAAAAGGGATTTCATAGGAAATCTATAAGTAACTAGCTTCTGCCCGCGACTTCGCCCGCGTGGAATTCGGTTATCGCGTTCCCGCGGGAACTATGCGTGTTTTCGGGATAAAAAGTAGCCTATGTTCTTTCCCGGGACCCCAACTATCTCCACGCCAAATTTCCTCTCAATCGGTCCAGCGGTTGAAGCGTGAAGAGGTAACAGACAGACAGACAGAGTTACTTTCGCATTTATAATATTAATATGGATAATACGGATGTCAAAACGTCATGGCGCTCAAATTGAACTTTAAATATAACTTGTTAAAATTCAGTTTCAAGGCCGTGTCGTTTTGACGTTCCCTTTTGAAAATCCCTTCTGCATCCCGAATGAGGCCCCAAGTTGCTGTTAGTGCTGGGTTGTAAGTCAAGCTGGAGCCTCATTTAATGCCATATCACAGAATATTTAATAGTACTACATACAGAATGGCCACGGAATCACTCGCCTGAATCTAGCCGGCGCGCAACCGTCATTTGTTTCATCCGGAGATAGAGAGTCGATCATTGGCATTGGCACACACATTTACAAGTGTGCAGACGTCCTCGCACGCACACAGACGTCCTCGAAAGCAAACAGTGACGCTTCATTCGAATTGTGTTCGAAATCGTGCTTTTATAGGTCGTGTCCGCCATGTGGCCATATATAGATAGGGATAGACAGTCTCCCAATTTTTGCGAGAACCAAATTACTCGTTCGTACTGTGCAATTCTAAGAAGCACACTTTTCCATCCGTGCGCCTCGCACATGTAAATTGAACACGTTCACGATCGGACTGGGCAGCTATCCACTTTATGCGCCGAACGACGTTTGTACTTTGGGATTTACTGACTCACTTTTAGTCACCTTTGACGTCCCAAATAACAGGTTTATCCGAGAAGCGATTGGGAGATTCCTTTAGAAACGCCTCATAATCTCGAATAGATACTCAGCTCTAAGTTAGTTAGCTAACTTGTTGTGTTGACTGGCACTGGGCTGTAACTCTAAGAGTGAGTTGATTCATGCTTAGTTGACGGACTCTTGGTCGTTAAATATGGCCCGTGAGCTGTCATTCCATTCAGAAACGTCACTTTATCCCATAGTAAAATATTTGACGTGAACGTCAAAAGTGTGATAAAATTAGCCTATATGTTGATTAGTGTTATAAACTACCCCCATACCAAATTTTGATGCAATCCGTCCAGTAGTTTTCGAGTTAAATCCGGACATACATACATACAGATTTTTTTTTCTAAAAATCGTTATTTTGTGTACAGTATCGTTTATTACAGTCCCTCGACTTGATAGGATAGTTTCTTTTCATTTTCAAGTTTCAGACGCGACTTCTTAAGGATAATCTAAAGATGAAGCGATAAAAACGCTGATTCCATGGACGGGAAGCGTATCGGAGCTAAAAAAATCGTGTTCTTTTTCGAATCAATTTTTTTATAGTTTTTTTTAGGGTACATGTACATATGCCTAAATTCATGTGTGTATCAAAATCATCGTCAAGTATTACTAGTTTATTTGTTAGAAGTCACATCTAAAGATGCGACCAAATGTTAAACTTGAGCAAATTATCAAATTAAATCCATCGTAATGATGAAAGCATTATGACGGAGCATCCAAACTGTTACATGAACGAGAATGTATCACTTAATTTACGGCCATAATGGTCTACGTTTAATGTGCAGAAGCTTTACTGTGTCGACGCAAATAAGACAGCTCAGTGTGCACTTAGGCCAAAGATGACGCAATTGCGATGCTTAAACGAGATTTGTTTATACCTAAATTGCGGTAAAGGTAACATTTATTTGATAAACATTCACCTTTAAAAGTAAAATACTCAAAAGACTAGACCTGCGAGTCGTGAGCGACGTTTTGCAACTCGCTCTCATAAGACCTCCTTGATCGCTCTAGCTCGATCCGTAACAACATAACATGGCCTTTTAAAGGCCGTTTAAAAAAAGCGCTTGGCGCGGTCGGTATTATGATACTTAATCTCTAAAGGGATCAAAACTTTGTTGTCCTAAAGACTATTTATGTGATAAAATTTTCTCAAACATAAATTGGATTCATTAACATAGGTTGTTACGTTAACTCTAAAAAAGGCGTTGGCGTGGATATTGAGAACATATTGGAAACACAGTTTTAAAGATCTGTAGCAAAATAATTCAATTACCTATGTGTCAACTACATACCTATAATTGAGACGGAACGACGTCTTTTTCCCTAAATAAAAATACTTAAATACTAAAAATACGTACCTACTCGTATATCAGTGTTATACTATCCTATCAGTGCTAAAATATCTCCCTATTTAGCGACATGGTATATTACTGATTTACCTATCACTTAATAGGCAGAAAATGTACTCATTTTTATGGAAAGGAGCCCGAATAGATGGGGTGATCAGTATACTTATTACTAAAACCATAGCGATCAAGGAAGGAATAAGGATAAAGAAATTTATGAAAGCGAGTATATCTTTGATCGATACTTGTTGCACGAAGCAACGACTAATTAATTGTATAAATCTCTTCTTTTCCTTTTTTGTAGTCCTCAAATTTTTTACTGTCTTGTTTACGACTCGGTTTTTTACTGAACTTTTTTGCATGATATCGTTCCGTGACAAGAGCCGTGGCGCCACGATCATCAAAATATTGTGTTACGATTGTCATGTGATATTACATTGTGCCACTTGTCCCGCAGTGGGATAAAAACTCAATAAATACCTTTCACAGATGGCCTTTGAAACAATATCCTATCATTTGCGTCACTTAGCTGCAAGGCTGTGATGAAAAAACTAAGTAACGCTGCTTGACTGATATAAACATGTGACATCTCGGTGTATTCCCACACTTAACATAAACGTAACTATATAAACTTATTTCATTTCTTGTAAGCGCCGCCGCAGTAACGTACTGCTGCGTCCTCTTTTTCAGAATTAATTTCAGTGTATGCTGAAAAGAGGATACTTTTTCTTGAATTTTCGATTTCGATTTCGATGATTCAAAATACGGTATTGAAAACTAAGTACGAGTATTGTTTATGACCACACGATGATGCATAGAAATTAAAAGGAGTTATCATAGTTGAGAGTAGAATTAATCAAATAATCTATTGTTTGAGACGAAAAATAATGTCATATAAATTATGCGGTGGATGCAGAATATTCTCAGTAGCAATCATCGCGTATTGCTAAGCTAATAAATATTAGTTATAAGGATTTCCCAAACGAAACGGAAAAATGGTGTTATGTAAGTAATTCTACTACTAGTTGTTAAGATTGTTACATGAATCAGTGCGACATGGTCTTATTTAACAGCAGTTCAATTATTTGATCACCCTGTTTAGCGTGTTTCAAATAATAATAACCATCTGCAGCAAAAACGAAGCGTTTAGTGGATTTAGGAACTGTGTCTAAATCATCAACATCAATTGCGACCGCCTGTGTAGATAAGTGAAGCCGAAATAAATGATTTCTTGTAAATACACACATATAATATGTCAATTAAAATCGTCTCTTAATATTGCCTTTCTCGTTACAATTTATTAATCAGCCGCTTTAGTGGCCCACGTTTCTGTGAGCATGTGTTTAAAAAGGTATTGGATAGGCTTCATTTAAATTGAAATATAATCCAATGCCACATGGTTCTATTGTGCATAAAAACTCCCAGACTAACACCGCCGGGATAAAGTTACATGCATAGTACTAAGACAATGGCGACAACTTGAAAACAAAGGAAATTAACACCTCTAAGGTGACAAATAATTAAATACACTGATATTTAATTTGGACATTTTTACTGCAGTAAAAAACCCAGCATAGCTTCTATTCTTATTTCTTTTAGTCGAACAAAAAGTAAGGAGGAAGGAAGGGGTTCAGATGATTGCGTAGCTAAAAGTTACAATAATATTTACATTTCTTTAAAAAATGGAAAAAAAATACCAGTTTTCCTTATTTTTAATCACAATGCAAAGGGATTTTCGTAGAATACAAAGACATGTTTCAATCGAGATTGTAAAAAAAAAACTGAAATTATAAATAACTGTTGTACCTAATGGTAATGAACTACCGTAGGTAATTCAAATTCTGCATAGCATTTCTCTACTATATCTAATGCCAAATTAAAACCATAAAGTGTGGTTTTAAATACCTTAAAGTGGAAAATAACTCTCATGTTCAATTTGCCAGAACAACTTATGTATAGGACGACACAGCTAATAAGGCGCGCGGCGAAGCGCTTACGCCGTTCACACAGAGTCTGTTATTGGTTAATCCGCGCGCCTTAGTAATTGTGTCGCACTATACTGTGTAAGTGACTGTAAAATCAGATCCAATGTAGCAATAAAGTAAACGGAAAGTGGCATTTTGCAGAGGTAGACTCCGGACGTATATCCATAATGACTAAATATTTACCATTGATAAAATTAGGTAAGAGATTTACTCAAAGATAATTTACGTTCGACGAACTTTTTAGGGTTCCGAACCTCAAGAGGTAAAAACGGAACCCTTATAGGATCACTCGTGTGTCTGTCCGTCCGTCAGTAAATTTTCTCCGAAAGTACTGGACCGATTAAGTAGAAATTTGGTACGTATATGTAAGTTTGTGACCCAAAGACGGCCGTGTAACGAAAATAAATAAATTTGAAACTATAACGTGTGACATGTCAAATGAAAGTACTTCTTATGAGGATCTCAAATATATATTTTTTATTTCTCTTTTGCTCAATACTTTTCGAGTTATTTAAGAAAATAGGCGAAAAATGACCACCCCCCCCCCCCCCCTCTTATCTTCGGAACTAATGGACCTAAAATTTTGGAAAAAATACGGAGGATATTTTATTGACCTATAGATTACAGGAAAATTGTTAAGAAGTCCATGCTATTTGAAATCTATCATATGAAAGAGCTTATCCTGTGAAACGGTTTGAAACGGTCGGAACCCTCTCCACGCGAGTTTAACTCGCTTCTTGGGCGGGTTTTTTTTATTAAGCTTTCAATTAATACCTAATTTACTTGATTTTTATCGTCTCATTGGTACATTATTTCAGGTACATTGTTAATATTAAATTTGAAGTTAGTAAATCCAATACCTCTGTCGCTGGCAGATTGTATTGGCATGGAAACCAGACCAGTCTGCGCCTCCAATGGGGTCTCATATTTGAACATCTGTGAATTCAAAGTAGCCCGAGCTAAGGAGAGAGGAAACCTGGAAATAGACCACCATGGGCGTTGTGAGTGCTCACGCGAAGAAGAGACCAAATGGGATCCAATGTGTGGAACAGATTCGAACTCATACGCGAATTACTGCGAACTCCAGAGAGCAAAGTCTTTTAATGAATACCTGCGTCTACGGCATCGCAATTTGTGCGAGTTTCTCTTGAAAAAGGAGGCTCTATCTTACAGAGAACAACAGCAGATTCTTGAGTGGAAGAGCTTAATGCCAAAAAAACTTTATGATAATTTTATAAAACGCCCAATTTACGGTGCGCCGCGTTACGATTTGAATATTAATGAAGACTTTATATAGGTATATTATAAAAATTTTTAGTCCCCAACTTGCGTAATATTAGCTTCAATATATCATACCGTATCTAAGCAATCTCTGTGTACATTTTTACTTAGCATTGATTTCGTAAACGCTCGACGTGTGGCGACGCCATCATCTCGGCCCACACCGGAGTCTAATCGGCACTGCATATTGGCGATCTTTGACTCGAATCTGGGTCGGCTGAAGTCAATCACATGCATTTACATAAAGCAAAGGACACGACCTAAGTAGCACTGTTGACATCAAGATCGTTCAAATTTAAATACAATGCGAATACGGTGGAGATAACCAGCGAGATGATAGCCATCGAGGCGACTAAATATTCCAGAGTGAACAAAGGTGACATTTGTAGAACAGAAGATTAAAGCGTTGAGTAACAGATTAGAATCTCATTGCGCGTTGCAGAACTGAACATCTCTAAATATTTATCAGTGTTGCAAACGCGTGGCATCGACCAGACTGACTTTTACGGGTAAGCTGCGAGTAAAAAGGTACGGTATTAAACAGCTCTATAACGTAGACAAGAAACGTTTAATTGATGTAAAGATATTCTATTTTACATGTTTTTATGCTGTTTAGCAACTGAGTATAGTAATCATCGAGATCTTGAACATAACGGCCGGTTTACACTTGTTCTATCCTCGCGGTCGTTAACTCCTACGTTCATCGGATAGTGTCGACCTCTAGCGGTGATTTCCTGTTATTACACTTCGAAGTTATTAGTATAGTCCTTGTCATTATTGTAAGTCATATTTCCTAGCATAGATTAGAAATAAACTAAAGTAACCGTCACTATGTCACCGTTTGCACCGTTGCGTCTTAAATGCGACCACCGTCGCAAATGATAATATTAATATTATGCTAAAAAATAATTAATGTTAAGTTAAACATTAAAATAAAAACATAGATAAGTGACTTTCTTCAGTGACAGCGGAACTAATCTCATCAACATTGTGAAGTGCAGCCGACCATTCCACTAAGAAAGGTCGTTAAATGTCTAAGGTAGGAAAATATTAAACAATGATTCTGCATTGAATATTCCTTTTAAAGCTCTGGGGGTTTCGATTCTGCAGTAGGGAGATGAGATTTCTCGTATCCCTAAATGCTGTTATATTATCTCCTTATTTATCTCCGACTATTGGAATATTAAAGGTAGGTATTTGTTTTATCCCAACAGTCATTAAAATTGAGATAGAGGGTAGCTTTCCCTGAATAGCTTATAGCATCATACTGTTATAATATATCTCCTTGTTTATCAACCACTATTGGGATATTAGTGGTATTTAATTTATCCTAATAGAGTCCTTAAAATTGAGATGGAAGATTGCTTTCCCTGAATAGCTTATAGCATAACACTAAATAGGAAAATGGGTATCTTAAATTAGGCATACCTACGGGAAATCAAATAGGTAGAGTGCCTACCAGGAATCTGAGAACGAATTTCCTTAAGTATTGAGCATCGTTTGCTATGGGTTATAAAATCAATCGGCTCATTAACCACTCTATGGATCGTTTCCCATTGATCATGCGCAGGCGTCATTAAACATGGAATGATTATTATAAATGACGCTGCAAGTCAACTTGTCAGGAATAAGGCCATGTTATTGTGTTCTGTATAAGGTTCGTAATAGACAAGAATTGCCATATACGAACGGTTTTCACCCTGTTTAATAATTGTTTAAGAGGCTTTTGGCTCAACCTAATTGCTTGATGATCATCCCAAACGAAAACTTGACACTGCTGACTACTGAAGCATTGGGACAAATGCAAATACGCAAGAAATCCGGTATTTTCTGTGACAAAAACGTCACGTAACGCTACAACGGTACTATTACGTCATGTTTTTTCGTGGGCGCAGCCGGCGTTCATCAATTTATAAGACGTTATCACGTCAAAAAAGAAACCACATTCTTTAGTCTGGAATAGTAAATACATAAGCCCCGGTGTACAATAGACCACCATCGAAAGCTCAAGCCCTTTTAACCCCACCTTGAATAGGCAGTAACTGTTTTGGAAGCCACTAGGTCACATATTTGTTCGGTGGTGGGCACCGTCGGCATTTGTTTCCGCTCCAACGACACACAATTCAGTGGCCCACATTGAACTTGACAGGTGCCCAGTCGAAGACAAAGGTTAGTTCAAGTTAATGTGACGGACATTCTTTCAAATACGAAACGCTGTTTCTAAGAATGGTATCTATTATTTGATGAGTAAAGATGTTAGTGGTTTGGCTAGCTGGTCCATGAAGATAGATTATAGACGCGACGGATTCATTTTGTTTTAATGTTAGATGACTTGCAGCAATTTCTCTCGGTTAGTAGGCGACTGTTTCTGAGTGCTATAGGAATGATCGTTGCATTTTGTTCCAATGTGCCGTATAATAATGTCGTCGATAAAAACTTAGTTTGGAGTACAATGCGCGTTTAACGTGTGATGTGATATAGTTCTTTGTATTTATTTCGATGTAGATTTTACCGTAATTTATAACTATAAAACTGTAAGCATATTTTAATTTTACCTATGTAGTTTTTATAAAAGTTCAATACATATTTATTATCCTTTAGGAGTCTTCTTAGAAAAGACATAAACGCACTAGTATTCTGGGAAAACCCACCCAAGACAAACTTACTGAATTAGTAAGCGTATTCTAATACTTAATTATAATCTTTAAATGTAATATATATAAGAAAAAAGTGTTAATAGTACCTATGTAATTAGTTTTTCTCACAAATAGCACACTGCTAATTATATTACACGGTTTTGTAAAAAAAATGGGTATGTAGGTCTATCGATCTGACTCAATACCTAATATCTAGTTTGTGTTTTATTTACAGTATTTAGAAGGTAATACGATGTATTTGTATTGCATAGCCCCGTGAGAACAGTGGACAATTTTTTAATTAAAATGATTATGGAACAATAAAACTCTTTGTCTCCGAATGTAATTCTAACGTTACTCAGGCATATTTCTGGTATCTCGATGTACCAAAATTCCGCTGAATGTAGCACAGATTGTACACTATGTGACAATGAAAAATTAAAGATCACAGATAGGACTCCGGATGAACAATACTTGGAGTCGTCGGTGTCATTGTCTGTGGTAATTAACGAACCGTTAGATTAATTGAGGTGTTAAGAAAGTAGGTGAAGTAAAGGTGATAATGAGTTTAGTACAGTAATTTAGAAAACTCCAAAAAGCTAAAGGAGTAGTAGGTATCTAATTCCATTTACCCTACCACTTGGATTTTCGCTGAATGAAATACAACTGCTACTACAGCAGCGTATTTAGGTAGGTGCTTTGTTTTCATTAAAATAAGGATTCGATTTATGTAATTCGACGTTGGTTTTGTTATACTCGTTTCGTACAGTGAACAGCACGTTTGTATGTCTGCATTTGTAATTTTGATGTTTACTACTACTACTACTACAGCCTATTTGCGTCCCACTGCTGGGCACAGGCCTCCTCTTATCATGAGAGGGTTTGGGCTATAGTCCTCACCAGTGCGGATTGGGGACTTCACACACATCTTTGAATTACTTCGCAGATGCGTGCAGGTTTCCTCACGATATTTTAGTTCACCGAAAAGCGCAGGGGTCAATTCAAATTGAATTTCACACATAAGTAAACTTAGAGGTGCGAGCCGGAATCGAACCCCCGACCCTCTGCATGAGAGGCGGTAAGGTCGAACCACTAGGCCACCACGGCTTCACGGCTGAATGAAATTCAAGTTTTATATAAATACTAGTCGGCCCGGTGAACTTCGTATCACCCGAAGGTAATTCCCATTACAAAGTAATTCGTCTTTTTTTAGCTGTTCCTTTCCTTAACACTTTTCCCGATTTTTTTTTCTTTCTAAACCTTCCCAGAACCCCAGGAAATAACACAAAAATGAATCAGCAAAATCGGTCCAGCAGTTCTCGAGCCTTAGCCAGACTAACTCAATAAATGAATCGCCGCATTTTTATATATAAGAAGAAGATTTGTTAAAAGTAAAATCAAATATTAAGTATTTAATTGAAGCCGTGGTGGCCTAGTGATTCGACCTACCGCCTCTCATGCAGAGGGTCGGGGGTTCGATTCCGGCTCGCACCTCTATGTTTACTTATGTGCGAAATTCAATTTGAATTTACCACTGAGCTTTTCGGTGAAGGAAAACATCGTGAGGAAACCTGCATGCATCTGCGAAGTAATTCAAAGATGTGTGTGAAGTCCCCAATCCGCGCTGGGCCCGCGTGGGGACTATAGCCCAAACCCTCTCGTGATGAGAGGAGGCCTGTGCCCAGCAGTGGGATGCAAATAGGCTGTAGTAGTAGTAGTAGTAGTAAGTATTTAATTTACTGGGGATACTAAAGAGAAAGGTAAATTAATCAATAGGTACACATGTTATATTACAGCAACAGCTACTCGTATTGCTTGCAACACTTCCAATCCGAGTAAACTAATCTTCTATGAAATTATTTTGCTCAATAACTGTTGAACTCTGAACGAGGAAGGAATTAGTTATTGTTATGTGTCATAATCATAACCATAACATAATATTAAATTGAAGGAAGGCTGCACATGAACCATGACTGAAATGAAATGCCGCTATTACCGCTATGTTTTTAAGAGACAAAGATGCTATATAGTATCTATACAGAAGAAGTTGTATAAGAAAAAAAAACTTTTAAAAAGCACCTTTGAATTTGTTTAATTAATAAACACGCTGCGATATTATAAATGCGAGAGTAACCCTATCGACCTGTTACCTCTTCAGGCTTAAATCGCTTGAACAGATTTAGAATGGGGGCATAGACATAAATAATACTTCGTTATGGACCCGGCCTAACGTAGATACATGTCATGTTTCCCCACTTCATTGGTGTCCAATCCAAAGTTAAACTTATATCGTGACACTAAAGCTGGGTCACATTTTTTCAACAACGAGACGAATTTTTAGATACTGAGAAACAGTTTCGAAAAAAGTTTTTTTAAAAACGCTTATTGTCACGCACGCTCGGTGACAGAACTTTGGATTGGACACCGTGGAAGTGGGGACATATTACGTGTACGTTAGACCGGGTCTATATTATTTACGTCTATGAATGGGGACAGTTTGAGTCCCGTAGGAGGATATAGGATAGTTTTTCTTCCGGATTTAAGGGAGTAAAAGGGGAGGAGAGAGGAGTTAAGTATAAATTTCTACGCAGACGAAATCGCGGGCAAAAGTCAGTAATTCCGTTTATGTCTATAAATACGTAGAGATCTTTTTTATTCGTATACAAGCTGATGCTGTTTACCTTGCGACTAACTCTTAAAATATTTCACATTAGCAGCTTGAAAACACTTCATTAAATTGGCGCCATCTAAACTGCTGGTTCTGAGGCAATATCATTTTCAATGTTGGCAATGTTGGCGGGGAATGTGGTTCTATCAGCGAGGTGGGTGCGCGGGCGCAGCGACCTGTCGCGACATCCTGGGGCTCTATTCGAAATCGTACATAGGGATTGTGAGCTTATCCTTATCCCTAAATGAAGACTCTCTCTCTCTATTTAGTAAGACACCCCTATTCGACAAACGTTAACATTGACAGCCAAACCTTACACGACGACATGTCATTTAAAAAATAAAATGAAAATAACGCAAGACATGTATATTCTCTCCCCAGGGGCGTATTGACTTTAAATCAGCGGGATTGTAAACACAAAGCCTTAGCCATGTTATTGTAGTAAAAAAGCGGGAAAAAAGTCCAAATTACAAAAATCGCCCTCGCGGCCCCTCGACTTAGGCCCGGTTCCTATATTCACGAAACGCCTCGTTTTGCCTACGGACGGTTGATTTTTGACATTTGTTCCATAGAGAATCTGTCAAATTTTAACCGTCCGTAGGCAAAACGAGGCGTTGTTTGGATATAGGAACCGGGCGTTAATCGTATTTTTTTATTTTCAATTTACAGATTTTCTACAGACTTATTATAGTAATAGATACATTTTCATTGTAACCATTACGTTGAACGTTAACGTTTCAAATGGGTATAACATTCGCATTACGTGTGATTTCCGGTGTCGGAACACCCTAAACTCGAATCTGAAATTTCAGATTTATTATTGAATCTGTAGACGACATAGTTAATCTATTTAATGAAAAAAAAAAATGGAAAATACATGTGAGCGTTGCGTTCGTGTCGTTCATTCTACTCGTAGTATATGTGAATGTGAAGAATTCTAGTCTGCTCGCGGCAGTGTCTGCTGGCCAATGACATCGGACGTTTCTCAGCTCCGGTCGAGAACACACGTGTGGTGTTTGTCAGGTTGTCGGGTTACGCAAACTTCATGGGAGACGCGTCGGATCTCTGAGACAATGGCGCTGCCACAATGGACCGCTTTTTGTGGATACCATTACGGCGAGGGTTGAGCCGGATTTTAGCGTAACTAGAGATGGGCTTAGACTGAAATAGCATACAGGATGTAACGTTTATAAAAAACAAATGCTGTATAAAATCTGATAAATTGCGTCGTCGAATTTGAACAGTAGACGCAATTGGGACCCTTTTTTGCCATAAGTTGAATTTTCTTTCATTTACCTATTCGGCAAACTAACTAAATAAATACAGTTTAAGAAAAAATACTTCAAAGGTCATACGCAATATTGGACGAATTCTCGTCAGTATTTTACATGCCTATGACATATGTAAAGCAGGTTGGTAATCGATTATACAACTGTATCTACATTCACAAGTGTCGGCTAGAATAAATTGAATATCATAACATTCGAATACCAAATAAAATTAGCTAGACACGCTTCCTGAGACAGCTATTTTTTTTTAAATCTTTATCTAAGAAGATGCAAAAATGGTGTACTGATAATAATAATAATAATGGTGTGTAATGGTGTAAACCTTTTACTGATTACAATATAAGCAGCTACTTACGTCAACAGTTTAATTTTATGTCAAGAATGAACTGTTCTGTGCGTAACGAATAAATAAATAACTATTAAAATAATTATAAATGAAAACGAAAGCCAAGATTTTATGATGATGAACGTTATATAATATCATGGATATAATATTTATTGGAATGCGTATTTTAATCAGAAGTTGTAGTTTTTACTACTACAATCTTATAAGAGCATTTAGGTATTTATTTATGGCCTTGGTTAAGTTTTGTACTTAATGCATACTACTTAATATTATAAATGCGAAAGAAACTCTGACTGTCTGTATGTCTGTCTGTTAGTCTGTTACTATTCTTCACGCTTCAACCGCTGAATCGATTTAGATGAAATTTGTCATGGAGATAATTGGAGTCCCGGGGACCCGGAGAAGGATGCAAAACTTTCTAACCCGGAAATATGCATAGTTCCCACGGCGACGCGATAACTGAATTCCAGGCGGACGAAGTCGCGAGCAGAAGCTAGTCATTTACATTATAACACTTATTGACTTATTGAAGTATTTATACAAATTCAAGAAATAAATCTTAGTGAAGGTACAAACGTATTGACCAAATCAATCAGCCGGCCGGTGGCATGAGTACGTATCTATATGCAGAAAAAAAACATTTGCGTGCTTCGGAAATAATCTTATTCAGATTATTCACTCCTAGTGTGATTTGCAATCAGTGCACTACATTCGCGTTTTTATTTCCTTAGAAAATGGTACCTATGCATGCATTAAGACCAGCTTTTCTAACGTCCACTGCTGGAGATAGGCCTACATACAGATAATCAATAATAAATACATCATACGTCTCACCGTGGACGTATAAAATAGATACCTACATGTATTTAGCACAACACTATCCAAGCATTTTTTTTGTGAAAACGTTAAGCAATATACAACACAATATATATATGGATCTGCTAAAAATATACAAAAAAGACAGTGCCGTGATGCCGTCCCGTAACAGCTAGAGATTAAACTTGAAATCGCATTTCATCGAGTCATCTTGTATCTAATAAATGTATTATTTATTTATTACTTTAACAGAATCCATTATTCCTACTAATATTATAAATGTGAATATGTGTTTGTTGGTCCTTCCTTCACGTTTAAACGGGTGGACCGGAGATAGTTTAGTAAAGAGATCCTGTAAATTACTTTTTATCCCGATATTTCCATGGGAAACTTCTATAACTATAACCATTTATGTATGGTAACTATGCCAATTCTAAGTCACAGGTGTAACGTGACGAAACGATTAGTTTATTAATCGAAATCAGAGTTTCAGGTCATGATTATAATAATGAAGTTTGCATAATGATTTCAATTCATTATTTCAATTCATTGTTTCAGTTCATGACACGCTACCAGCCACGCAACGGAATAACTATTTTTTAAATAGTGTCAGAATTTGAATAACTTTTCAAGCTTATGGACAAATAACGGTGTTATTGGCATTAAACTTATTGTAATTCAAGTAACATTATAGCCCCTTACACTGATTCATTGGACAGCTATTTCAACTGGTAAGGCCGTCGAAGCGTTGCCGCTATTAACGTTCGTTCGCAAAAGAATGTATATTATAAAAAAGTGCACCACTTTATTTGTCAAATGGCTGTCTTTATTTACGTTGTAAACACACTGGCCGTTACCAGACCAGCCGTTACTTTTTTACTCTACTAGTTATGTTGATGTTTATTTTCAATAATCATCACAGTGTTGCCAGTTACTTTAATGCGTTGAGCGATGGTAAGTAGGTTTTACTATAATGGTGACTGAACGTTTTCTCTGAAGTGTTTAAGTATGTCAATAAATGATGCCATTCGATTACTTTTATGCAACATGTAAAGGCTCAACATGGTATTTGGAATATCTTTAAATCTATAAATAATTTGCCGTGCAAAAGCTTTATTTGAAACGTTAAAAACCGTTTGGACACGTTGGAACGTAAAAACGTGCTTAAAATGGAAATCAGCAAATGAATCACGCTTTGCCTTGGACCTACCGGTTCTTTTATGATCACCATAATCTTCTTTTTTTATTTTTTATTATCACGATCATGAAATTGCACCTGCATCAAGATTGTTCAAAATTTCAGGGGTCAATGACAGATGCACCAATTATACACAATCGTGAGACCATGCGGTGTGTGAATGAACGTCAAATTCAATATGTACTAATAGCACAGACACTAATAGGAACCATTCTTATTTAATAACCCGAATTACACGTATTAGAACAATGCCCTGCAATTTTGATGCACTATGGGAGTTTTGTAAAGGCGTGAGAAGAGATAAATTACCTAATTAAAAGTGATATAACTATTGAATCAATTACCTATTTAATAACGGTGTACATACCTAATAGTTAATTTTAACGAAGGTTACTAACTATATTAATTGAATAATCAACGTTATTAATAAAATGCTTATTGCGTGGCGTAGGTAGGTACTGTAGAGTTGGTATAGCCCTCGCTGTACGAACTCTTTAGGGTTGTAGTTTTGTAAAACGTTCTAAAACTACTGATCATTTGAATATTAAAAAAATAAAGCCATTCTGGAACGTCTAGTAGTAGTCTGAAGCTCGTGGTAGGAGTACCTCTAGCACTACCAATCTGACGATCCCCCAGTTTCTTGTCACAGTACCTAGAATATTAGAAATCGTTGGCTTTGAGAGCTGTAGACCTTATAAATCATACTGAAACTGACAAACCCCATTGCTCCATCATTAAAAACAACAATCGAATCGACAAAAATATTAGAGGTGATTTCCGAAACTTGCTTACAAAATTTCTCAATCCAAAATCTTGAAATCCGGGCATACGAAAGTATTTTGCCCAAATTAAAACGCAAACGCTGCGCTCACTTGGTCAATTAGGTAATAGGTATGCTTTGTAATTCCAAAATTGACTAGTTTTTTCCAGTTTATTTCATGTCACAGCTCAATTTTTCATAATCTGCCAATATTTGTAAACAACATAATTCAATAAATTCATCATTCATTACATGCATCAGCTCCTCTGAAGTTTTCCCAGACAAACCGTTCCATTTCTGCACCGTCCCGTGATTTCTGATCATAGACAAAATTCACTTTTTTTTTCTTTCTCAGATCTTAAGTTAATGAAATAAACTGCCAGTAGGTATCATAAAGTTTCCGCGGTATAGGTAGCTAGATCAAGGTTTCAGATTGTTTATTCTCTCTAATTGGAAATGAAATGCATCATATTTTAATAAACGTTCAGCTCAAATTTCCGGACTGCCGTTTAGCTCTTATTAATTTAGATAACTTCATATACCTAATTTAGCTACCTTCATATGAAATAATTTTTATTCGTCTAACGACGACGTGTGGGCGTGTTGATGGCTTCGTTTACTGTCAGAGAAATTCTCCACAACGTAGTGATATAAATTAAATTCATAAATCCAACAATAAGTGAATGTTACGTACGGGTTTTGTTATAATTTTGGAGCAATAAAAATAAAAGTGAATTAATTGTTGAAAAGCCTCAAAATGGTTAGTTAAATAACACTTAATGTTTTGTAAAATGGTTTTGTACGAGTAGATATTTATTGAATACGGTAACCGTTTTCATATGACAAGGCTAAGGCAAAATTGTCATTAATGCCTGAATCGGATGAATAGTACTGCTAAAACAATCAAAGGCAGTTGAACCACGTACCAAACGTATGGAAAATCGTTTGGTACGTGGTCCGTGGTACTCGATTAAAAAATAAGATAACCGACTGCATTTTGTAAGCAAGCAGGCAATAGATTTTGATATAAGCAGTATCACTCTCACAATCAAGACGAATCTCTCCCTATATATGTACCATTTCGAATAGAGTCCTATCCATTGACATATAAGAACATATGGATGAACAGTGCCTAACAGAATATGTCAAAATATATCGAACAAACTGACATTAGAAAATACGTTCCAATATTGTAATAACGCCTCTTTATAATATGTGTCAAGATAAATATTTTATACAAAAGTAAACCTAACATTGTAAGACTTAAGAGTCAAATTTACTGAGCGCTAAACGGGTGCCCGAGTTGTTCGGGCACCCGTTTTGACGGGCCATTTTTCTTCGGCTGATTGTGAATCTTTACTTATAATAGATGAGATGAATGGCTCCATCAGAGCCTCTGTGCAAGCAACTCTGGGAGAGGCATATGTCCAACGGTCTTATTAACTCTGAAATGATGAATGCCATTATGACGAGACGTAAACTAGGTATTGTATAAATCATTCTTATTCCATGTTCACTACCTGCGTCTGAGTTCGCGCATTGTTTGAAAGCGTGTCCGCCGTGTCAATAACTTTAGGTAAACATTAAATAATCAACGAACCGGCGACTTACGTTCTTGTTTAGGAATTTTACACTCAGCGTTTCTAGTGTTTTTGTCTAGAAGATGATTGTATAGTTTTATACCATGTCCTTTCATATGAATATATCGGGAATTGGGAACGGGCAGATATATTTAACTACATAACTATATTTTTATATTTTTCATCACACTTGCTCGAAAAGGTATCATGGCAACGAAAGGCAGGCAAAGCGGTCTCTAAGGCCCAGATTATGACCACTGGCTTTCGAGATTTCTTATGAACCCATACGGGCCGTGATGTATTTGTTTTCAATTGTTTTCTTCGAAATAATACAAATTAAAAAGTAAAACTACTTAAATGGCGGCACCATTGTTAGTTGCCAGTACGAATTAAATATTTAAAAATAAACATAAAAGGTTTGTTCGCGATGCCGATTAACCTACAGGCACAAGTTCACAGGTCGTCCTAGTGAATATTTCCTGTATGTTCTTCGCAAGTGTGATGAAAAACATTGTGTGTATCACGGGCGGTATAGGAATTGCAGTCTCGAGCCCTTTTAAAGCCCTCACCTTCGGTTTCGGGGCTTATAAATGCTCTCGACTACAAATTCCTCGCTTACCGCCCTTAATACACAATGTACTATCATTATTACAACGTTTTTCATTAATTATTACCCCCCATGGGTGAAAAGCTGTGTACGCCCATGCATGATTATCTATATTAATGCATTCACTGCCACCGACGCATATATGCGTTTTGCTGACTTTCCCACAGTGCCTTGAATACACATGTGCGTTGAAATGTTCCTTTAACGACAGATGTGGCACCTGGCGAAAGTTCGTAAAACAGAAGTGGCAGTGAATGCGTTAAGCTAACTACCACCTATACCTGTAACACATGGATGCAATAAAGTATTGAGTATTGAAATACTCTGAAAGAAAGTAAATGATGGTTTTAGTCAAGTGCAACATACCTGACTTCTAACAAAAGACATCAGCGCAAGGCCCGGTCCAGGTGATTTTACTGGGAAATTTAATCACTAAGGTAATAATTACAACCCAGTTCTACTTTAATGGCAAGATTCACGCTATCAATTTAAGACAGAAATAATGACATTGAAAACACCATTGATCTCGATCGAAGAAGTAATTATACCTAGTACCTCTATAGTAGAAGTAAGTATAGTAGGTAGGTTGCTAAGCTAAGTTGAGTAGGTCACTCAGAAAATCTTCTTTAGATTGTAATTATTGAAAATATAATATTAATATGGAACTTAAAGAATTAGGTAACATTTATATACTCAGTAGCTCCTCGTTAGACGAATTTACAATTCGCTATTTCAGAGAAACGTGGGCTAGGATGCACAGTAAGTGAAAATGGCTGAAAAATGCGTTGCTTTATTGTTAAATTCGGTCTGATAGGCATTCTTCAGGAGCTGGGTTGGCAGGAGTAACTCCGCCAGCCCAAAACCACGCAACAGAGGCGCAATTAGACGTCGAGTTAAGGAAAACCAGCTCTCGCAAACTTATACCTATTTAGAACTGTTGAAAGACCCTGGCTAAGTATGTCTAGTCTGATCTAATAAACAAACAGTTATTAGATCAGACTAGACATACTTAGCCTGATATTTAAGAGAAACATTTTCCCAATCTTATTGCTGTTGTTTGAGACAACTGTGTATGTACCTAATTAGATAGTAATCTTTTTTTTAAATCTTTATTTATTTACAAGGTTTTTTTTGGATGTCACCTTCATCGTTTGATAGTAATCAATGTGATAAACGTGTCGGTAGCTAGTGGGGCCATATAAATACGTAATATCCTTAATCGAGATTTAGATTACATTATTAGTCATTATCGTTTTCAGTGAACATATTCTTTTTAATATGAATTTGTACTATTAAAATCAAGAGGCGAAGGAAATTCTCGGTAATCTTATTAGATTCTTATGTGAGGGTAGATTTCCATACATATTATAAGGTCCTTAAAAATCATTTGATCAAAGAAATGATAAAATAAGAAGCTAAGGTTAAACAGGTTTAATATTAATCTAATTAATACCGCTGATTTCAACTTTTTAATCAACCAATAGATAAATCCGCCGGCATCATCCCGGTAAAGGCGCCAATCACTTCTAGCAACCTTGTCGTTGGAAAAGTTGTCTCGTATGCCGTGGCCGGTCAAACCATAGAGTACATGTTCAAACGAAACATTCAAATCGACTCACCTGACGTGGTCCAGCATTCCGGACACTCCTGGCAGAGCGACTCCCAGTCGCAGGACAAGTCGTCGAAACTGGCCATGGCGGCGCCCACTATACTGCCAGTCCACTCAGTAACATAATACTCCGTGTGCACCAACACTCACACCAAATGCAGTCCACAGCCTGTCCTCAGCAGCAGCACAAAAAAAAAGTAGAATTAACACTGGCAGTCAAAAAAAGCTAATTGAAAACACTGGCCAGTGACAATAGTTTGAAGAAAGAATGGTAACCGCGGCAATCTCGTGTGGGCGTTCGATGTTCGAATGTACGCGCACGCGCCATAAACGGCCAGCAGAGCACTGCGCGCTCGCGAGCGCCCGGGATGTAGCTCGGAACCTGTTCCTCGCAGAGTACCGACGACGCGAGTTCTTTCGATTTCAATGAACCGTTAAAACTTTTTTCTTGCATGTCTTCTTATCTATCTATCACAAGATCACGTAATAATGTTGCTTCGGCAATACAATTGGGGGTTGTTTGTTGAGAAAATTGGAGCGGATTTGCGAATGAACTGAATGTTGAGGATTTGATAAGATCGTTAATGAAATGAAAATGTTTGAGCAGTTCGTTAATACTCTATTCACGAACGTACGTTGAAGCCGTGGTGGCCTTGTGGTTCGACCTACCGCCTCTCATGCTGAGGGTCGGGGGTTCGATTCCGGCTCGCACCTCTAAGTTTACTTATGTGCGAAATTCAATTTGAATTTACCACTGAGCTTTTCGGTGAAGGAAAACATCGTGAGGAAACCTGCACGCACCTGCGAAGTAATTCAAAGATGGGTGTGAAGTCCCCAATCCGCACTGGGGCCCGCGTGGGGACTAAGTTAGCCCAAACCCTCTCGTGATGAGAGGAGGCCTGTGCCCAGCAGTGGGCCGTAAATAGGCTGTTGTAGTAGTAGTAGTAGTAGTAGTAGAACGTACCCGTCTAGTATAGGTAGGTATTAGTAGGCAATAATATCATACATTACTACCTCCGTTTACACTTTCAAAGACAACGTCAAGTCCTTTGTCCATTTAGATCAACAAAGTCGTTATTTTAAAACTAGAAATATTTCAAAGGTCGATTATGAAATAACATTAAAGTAGTAACATTGACACAGCTTGAGCGTAGGTAGAATGAAATTCCAAGCACAAACGATGGAGAGACAGCCTCTTCTATAACGACCGAAAAAGTCTACAAAGGCTCTAAATAGATAAATGCATCGACGTAGTTTCAAGTCCTTGTAGTTAGAAATGCTATTATTTTTAAGGTTTAAAGTGTTTAGCTATTCGAATCACGTAGAAGTTTAAGCCTTCCATAGACTTATGCAAGCCCACGCGTCTACAAGAGCAACTTAAGCGGAGTGCTTATAACGCATTATCATACTTAGTTATTTTAACAATACGTCATTCAGGTATATTCAAGTTAGCTCAAAGTAAGTATATGTAACTGGCATTATTACCATAATTTTACGGGTGAGAAAAAAGTGTAATCGGAACAATTAACACATGTACCTATACAAACATTGTGTACCAAGTGCTTTACGAGTATATGTATCTACTTATTAGAAAAAGTGCTAGTCTTCCCTTGACGTGAAAATCTAGTCAAAAAATTAGTTTAGTTAGTACATCAAATGAAATGAAAAAGCCGTGGTGGCCTAGTGGTTCGACCTACCGCCTCTCATGCCGAGGGTCGGTGGTTCGATTCCGGCTCGCACCTCTAAGTTTACTTACGTGCGTAATTCAATTTGAATTTACCATGAGCTTTTCGGTGAAGGAAAACGTCGTGAGGAAACCTGCACGCATCTGCGAAGTAATTTAAGTTGTGTGTGAATTAAGTCCCCAATCCGCACTGGCCCCCGTGGGGACTATAGCCCACCCAAACCCTCTCATGATGAGGGGACGCCTGTACCCAGCAGTGGGACGCTAATAGGCTGTAGTAGTAGTAGTAAACATCAAAATTACAAATGCAGACATACAAACGTGCTGTGCATACATGCGTAAGTACTGTACGAAACGAGTATAACAAAACCAACGTCGAATTACATAAATCGAATCCTTATTTTAATGAAAACAAAGCACCTACCTAAGCCGGAAGCCTACCTGGAAGCCGTGGTGGCCTAGTGGTTCGATCTACCGCCTCTCATGCCGAGGGTCGGGGTTCGATTCCGGCTCGGACCTCTAAGTTTACTTACGTGCGAAATTCAATTTGAATTTACCATGAGCTTTTCGGTGAAGGAAAACGTCGTGAGGAAACCTGCACGCATCTGCGAAGTAATTTAAGATGTGTGTGAATTAAGTCCCCAATCCGCACTGGACCTGCGTGGGGACTATAGCCCAAACCTTCTCATGATGAGGGGACGCCTGTACCCAGCAGTGGGACGCTAATAGGCTGTAGTAGTAGTAGTAAACATCAAAATTACAAATGCAGACATACAAACGTGCTGTGCATACATGCGTAAGTACTGTACGAAACGAGTATAACAAAACCAACGTCGAATTACATAAATCGAATCCTTATTTTAATGAAAACAAAGCACCTACCTAAATACCTACTCATAATGATGACTTACATGTCACATTAGTAACAAATATATCAAAGTGAAACAAAGATAAGAGCATGTGAACTTCTGTGATAAGACTGAACGGCCAAACGTTATTGATTGTAAGTAATAGCCACTTGAAGTAGGTATATTGTAGGTAACCTCTAAATAATAAGCGAAACTGAGATAAAATTCGACATTACACTTGAGGAAATCTACTGTACGTACTATTCTTGTTTAACAGCAACAACTAGACCATTGCTGAGTATTTATAGGGTCCCTTAAGGCCGTTCCCTGACCCAGCATCGGCAAATTGCTCATATAAGATCATACTTTCCAAAGAAATGTTAAAAGATAAAAATATGAAAAAAAAACACATGTTATATTTGATTATATCATCCTTACATTGACAGCCTTCGTTACACGTTTCACGAAACTTCGCTCGGTACAATTTAATTCCAAAGTAACCTTTAACTCGGACCTTTAATCCAACTTTACTCCAGTTTATTATATCAAACAGTGTAAAACTAAATATTACAGAAAAAATATCCATATTATTGTCAGCTTTATAACTGCCATGTTTTTAGACGGTATTTTTATAGAAATTAAAACATGTTAAAAACTAACTAAATCAGGCGTTCTGTGAGCAGCGCTTTCTCTTTCACTTGTTGCACGAGTGACAGTGACGACGGCCGAGCTGGGTATAGGAACGGCCTTAAGTCATCTTATCAAAAATATACATTTTTTTAACTAAGAAGACCAACTTTTATGTTACGTAACAAGTTCCAAATTGAGAGTTCCAACAACAGCCTATTTACGTCCCACTGCTAGGCACAGGCCTCCCTCTCATCGCGAGAGGGTTTGGGCTATAGTCCCCACGCGGGCCTAGTGCGGATTGGGGACTTCACACACATCCTTGAATTACCTACTTCACAGATGCATGCAGGTTCCCCCCCGATGTTTCCTTCACCGAAAAGCTCAGTGGCAAATTCAAATTGAATATCGCACCCTGTGCATGCAAGGCGGAAGTCGAACCACTAGGCCAAGAAAACTTATTTGCAAAGCAATACCTTAGTCTATAATTCTATACATATACTTACGTAGATAAATATTATGACATTTATAAATCTAAACTGGCATTGTTTCTCAATAAACAATACTAGAAACTGTCAAGCAATCCGACGAAGATCTGAAAAAAATAAAACAAGAGAAAAGTCAGGTGCGCTTGACGTGTTCTGTAATATAGAGACAGGCACCCAACATCTGCTTACCTCTGTCAAATAAGATAGAACTGTGCGAGACAGTTTTGACAGCTGCTTCCCAGCCACTATTATAGGTTCTCTCCTGGGGTTTCTCAATGGCCGTCACCCAAGATGGACGTTGACGTTTGTTGAGTTTCTCCAATTTTATTTTATTAATAATTTACACCGTACATTTACCTTTATTACCGAACAACTTGCAGGCCTGTGGCCCTTACTTTGATATTGGCGAAGTGTCCAAGACAGAAGCCATTAATTTATATAGCATAGCATAGCATAGGTTCTCTCCTTTAGGCATGACCCTTGGGCATGACCTTTTAACACCATAAATTCTATTTTGTTAATTTTACCTCTGATTTTAGAGTACATTTGAATGTCCATAGGTTTAGTTTCAAGTTAAGATTTTCAGTGCGACCGACTAAAGCTCTTCCAAATACAATCGCCGTCAGATATCTCGTAGCGGCGAGATGATCATAAATATGTGCACATGCCTTGACAAGATCGAGATCAGTTATTTATGCTCACCTTGTTCGCTTCCATATATTTGATGGCGACTATACTTATCTAGAATATACTTAGGGCCGGTGTGGGGCCGGTGAGGATGGTTAAAGTTTGAAATTTCAGAATCTGTCCAACTTTTACTACTCAATAGCCACAACGAGGGGTTTAGTGGACGTAGTAATCCGGCGTTAGTCGGCGAGTCATAGAGATTCGTCTAAGACGCCTTGGAAGCTTTATCCCAAGGAATAAGTTGCATCATCAATTTGTTAGGAATAAGCTTAGGGTATTGCTTCCAGGTGCAGATTTGTTCACGACAAAATTACGTTACGTTAAAACAGAGCACTTAATTGTATTATTCCGGCCTTAGTAAGAGCAATCCATCATTACTCGAAAGCAAGTAATGCACAATTTAATTATTAAAGAAAGTTTCATCCGGCAATGGCGGCGCGTTGTACCACAATTGCCGGTTGAAATGCCGGCAAGTATGGTACACGCAACTAGATTAATGAATTTAGATAAAAGTTCATGTGTACTCTCGCTTTCGACGTCTCGACCCTAGGAATCCTCTAATGAGTTAAACGTAATCTATTGTGTGGTTGGCAGCACATCGTTTGTGTAGGTATACCGTTGACCTATAATAAGTAATAACATATGGACGAACAGTGCCTAACAGAATATGTCAAAATATATGGAGCAAACTGACATTCGAAAATACGTTCCAATATGCTAATAACGCCTCTTTATAACGAAGGCTAAACGGGTGCCCGAGCTGTTCGGGCACCCGTTTTGACGGGGGCATTTTTCTCCGGCTGATTGTGAATCCTTACTTATAATAGATCAATGAGGTATACCTAAGATTTGATTCCTTATGAGACGCGTGCGTACACTACACATCTACATTATTTACCTAATCAAACTCTTACTCGTATCATCTCGTATTTAAAAAATCTATTGAAGTAACATGGTTCTGAATTTACTCAGACATTCTTGCAATAATTTATGAAATTAATGAAAATAAAAAGTAACCATGCTCGTTTCTATTTCGATTTGTTTCTTTTTCTATTATTACTTTTGTTTCGTTACCGGCGTTACCGCTGCTTAATATGTATAGAGTTAGTCTTAGTTAGTGACGCTCGTTGACATTTGGCGGCACAATCTGTGTACATTACAGACAAATACATACTTATTTGCTTGAGATTGTATTCCGTAACGTCAGCAAAATGCAATACCGATATTTTCAGACAAATGGATACATTTTCGAAAACCAGCTGCTTATTGTAAGAACAATATCAGCGTAACACGGTCGTCGTCCTTGAACTGAAGTTACGCGGCATTATGAAACGCATGCGCCGGTGTCGTTGGCGAAATAACTCAGGCGCATTTCGTCTGCAGCCTGTCGGCGGCCCAGCCACAGATTAAATATAAAAATATGAGTGAATGATACTGGCTGGAGAGCATTTGTAAATGGAATGTTAAGAGGGAATAATAGTGCTCGGTCGGAACGGTGCTCGTCCATACAAAAATTACAAAAAGAGAAAACGTTCTTCCACTTCAAAATGTTTTCCAATCTCCATGATTTTTTAGGATGTTATTGACACAATGAAATACTAGGTTTACAGGTTTTCCCTTTTTGTCATAGCAAATAAAAAAAAAGGAAAACCTCTCTTTTTGGATGCGTAGAAGGTATTCTTCCCTCTTAAGAAAGCAGGGTTTAAAAAGAAATTGTGTTTTTTTCGGTTGAATTCGTTAGAGGTGTTATGAAGCTTTCTTGAGAATAGGCTGAAGCTCCTCTTTAATCGATAAGTACTGTTTAATTATTGCCCAAGAGCGTCGTATTTACTGTAGTTATTAGCTGATAAACCGGTAAAGTCAACTAATTAACCTTCTTCGGTGTTTGATAACATTTTATAAATATTTACACTTATACTCCAAAACTACTGGCATACTTAATCATAAAGAAAGTGCCTACCTGTAAAAAAATGTACTTAGTTACAGTTTATGCTTACAGCCCCTAACCCAGACAGTCACGACGTGACTTGTTAATTCAACCTATATCAGCCTAGCCTTTAACCGCCCATCAACACAACAGGCCACTCGGCGCAACAAACCCATCATAATATCGTAATGCAATTCATTACATAAGTATTATCTTGATGTACGGTTAAACGGGCCCTTCCTGACGCTACCGTCCGTGACGAATAGAAAAATACGCGGAATGTGAATACCATAGTGTGTGCAAATGTGTTTAGTAACGAACGCCGCCGGTGCATCTCGCTTTGCGTAATTACATTGAAATACAAGGAAACACCAAAACTGGGACATTAGACCACATTTCCTTGGTATTTTCAGTCGGAATTTAGAAGCAGGATTCTTAACGTGATTAAGCTTAGAAAGCTCAACGACTCTATAGGATTTTACGACATAAACGCTGTTATAACTTAACTACGCGCGTAATTTCATTTCATCATTAAGTATAACTATGAAATTTATCCTAGAAATGAGCAGTAATATGACATTTAGAAACCACCATCAAGATCAATTTGAACGTAACAAGCAAGAAGTAAGCGCGTTATATGAAAAATTAAAATGAAAATAGTTTATTTCATAACTTTACCTACAGGTATTACAATTTGATGAGGTTGAGATCTCCTATTAAGTATGATAATATACTTGTATCAGGAGGTCTCGCTCTTCATACCAGCACCATAGTATACTTTTTTAAAATAGCAACTTTTATATATAGCAACATTGTCTATTAATGTTTGGCTAGTTAACTCCAATGTACCTACCACACTGCAACGGCAAACATTCCCACACTTATTGCCTCAGCCGAAAATGGGCATTGGTCTCAAAACAACTAAGTGGTGTGTGTTTTATATTGCGCAATCTAGATCGTGTAATGCAGTTTTGCTCGGCATATACAGGACAGTGATCGATGGAGGCACTGATCTATCAATGCTGACATTTTTCAACATTCCTTCCAAAGGTGCGGTGTTTACTATGCGCTGCGTGTTACGGGTATTGTTAGATTCTATTTGTTTTCATTAGAATCACGTACTATCGTATCCCAAGAAAAGGTATTTATCAGTCTACAGTTTATAAATATTTATCGAGCGGAAAGTATGTCAAAAGTTTCAATACTGACCTTATCTTTTCGCTAATGTTTACTACATCGTTTAAAAATAAAAGAGCCAAGGTACTCACAAACTGTTTTATTCAGGGACGCGCATTCCATTTTCGTCTTGATCGCAAAACAAAGGTACACGGTAGAGCAGATTTACATAAATCAGGTTGTCCTCTTTCCTACAGATAAGAAACCAGAGGTGTTAGAGAAGTACTTGGCGTTGGCTTCGTTGACACGAGTCTCAGCCGCTTGTGGATTCACGATTTCTAAACCCTGAAACAAAGAAAAGCATACATGTACAATGGTGCTTCGAACCGGATGAAAGAACATATTTTTGTCGCTTTATTGTCCAGTTTCTGGGTAAGGGAAATCTTTAATCTTTGAAGCACCTGCGCGCGCGAAGGGTCAAGTGCCAGTTATTCAAATTTTCAGGTCATGTTAGAAACCATCAGTAAACCTACAAGGCTTATACGACGCGAAAGGTAAATGGAAAATACTAGCAGTCTCCCGCGTTGTAATAACACGCCCACTCCCAGGTCCCATTTTATCCCGTTTCCGATGGAATTTTGGGAAATCTTTTCTTAGCGCTCCCCTACACTCTTCTTGGGTGCTTGCCTAAATGCCAAATTTCAGATTTCTACGGCCAATAGCTTGGACTGTATGTTGTCTGTCAGTGATTCAGTCATTTACGGAAGAGTTTTGTATACATTGATTGCTCAAAGTTGGCCGCCTATTCTGTGTCGAAGTTAGTTTGCTTGCGTGCGCCGCTATGACGTTAAAGACTGTTGCAGATCGGAAGAAATATTGAAATCACTCTTGTAACGACTACCTATTTAGAATTTTAGATCCAGTGCGAGCATCATCGTCGCATCCAGTAGACAAGTAAGTCAAAACGAAGCGACGCTTCACTTATTTTGCAATTACCACTAGTTTTTGTGTCTCATTATTATGTATTAGCTAACACAAAATATAACGCGTTTAAGGTGAATGAGCTTAAATGAGAGATTAACCTTTTGCTCTACAGATACAGTAGATAATATATGTGTGAAAAATAGTATGAAATCAAGGAAGAAAGCGTGAAATCTGTTGCTCTTTATGAGCTAGAGATTATTAAGACGATTTGCTCTCATTGGCAACGGACAGAAGAAAAACGTCTGAGCTGAAAACTGTGAACGATTCGTTTCATTATTTTCGCAAAAAGTCCAGCAGTCTGTATAATATTCCGTGACTCTAATCGCGCGGTTAAGTTCATTAATATCCATCCATTATCAAGAGCATTAAGAGTGCGTTTATGGACTGTGTTGTAGAAGATCACTAGAGACCATTAGCGGTAAGTAAAGCTTTAGGGTGAAGCATAGCTACGATAAGAGTTCCTTGTGCCAATATAATCTTTATTCAGTCTTTAAATAAAGTATACACTAGGTCCTGTATACTATGTTCGGTAATCTGGCGGAGCGGTAGTAATGTGGGGTTCAAGACATCGACAAAGCCTGGAGCGCGTAATCTCGCCGATTACCGCCGGCTAACGGCTCGGCCACAATCACGCGCGACCAGCGGCGTCGGCGAGCGTGTTAATGAAGGTAGACTTCCGAGCACCGCGGCAGACGGCACAACACCGCAGTATTTATTTAAATTTCTCTGCGTGATAGAATCAGAAATGATGATATCCGCAGTAGAACTGGGGTCACCGACATAGCCCGAAGAATTGCGAACCTTAAGTGGCAGTGGGCGGGGCACATTGCTCGCAGGACTGATGGCCGATGGGGCCAGAAAGTCCTGGAGTGGCGTCCGCGAACCGGTAGACGAGCTGTCGGTAGGCCTCCAACAAGATCGAGTGACGACCTTGTAAAAGTCGCGGGAACGCGGTGGATGCGAGTGGCACAGGACCGGTCTGAGTGGCGCGCCTTGGGGGAGGCCTATGTCCAGCAGTGGACGTCTATCGGGTGAAATGATCATGATGATGATGAGCAGCACTTCAACGCCCGCGATCGCAGCCTCGCAACAGCAGCAGCAGATCACGCCTTTTTTGTCATTACTTAGCAAACGAGCGCACAGGTTCCCTGGTGGTAAGTGATCATAAGATAAGGAATGCGTTGCCAACCCTGAGGCCTAAGATGGAAAGCCTCCCTTTTCTATGGCTGTATTACCCCCTTACCGGAACACAAATGCGCAAGCACTGCTATTTGGCGGCCGGTTTACGGTTAAGATGGTAGTAGCTAACCTACCACCAGCCAAAACACATCAGGATAACGCTGCCGCTGGTAGCGTAGTCGTAGCTAACGGTCGCTGAATATGGCAGCTCGCCGACCGCTCAGGGCTCGGTAATGGCATCCATTTGCAGCAGGCCGTTTACAATAAACACACCGGGTGTGGTTTCTGATTGATGCGAATTTGCTATGTATTGTTGGATTGTGTTGCTTATGAACAGGAAGTGGTTTTACACCACAGTCTACCCTACAGTCTTTCTTCATGTTTTGTCACATGAAACGGTTGTCTTTGATCTCTTTTGCATTTCCTCCCAAAACAAGCACAAGTCAAAAAACAGGAAGCCTATGCATAGTCGTCGTATGCTATAAGAGCTTTGAAGCAGGTTAATATGGACACTGACATATATCTGCTATCCTAGAAGTTGTCTCTCTTCAAACTTATGACATTGGGACCCAAGCGGGAGCTAAGCTGGTTTCTCGTTAAATTACAAAAATAAACCAGAACCATTTCGCCCAAGAATGAAGAAACTTTTATGTTTACAGAGAACAGCGATGCTTATGGTTAACCATGATTCCTGCGCTGCGGTTTTTACAAATCCCGTCGAACGAGTGCCGCAAACGAGGTACAGACCGGTCTTTTACGTCTTAAGGGTTGTTCCGAATCGTACGAAAATGTTAACGCGTTAACCGTTACACGCATCCATCAGTAGCACTGTACCATCTTAACTTCCGTTTTAAACGGCCAAAAGATTGAAACAAGTTTTAAATGATCCAATGTAGTAACCAGGTTACGCACCTGTACACAGGTGGAATATACGTAGGTACTAGGTACATTGTAAACATAACCTGTTGTACCCAAACCAAGATTTGCTACGGAAAGAGTAATTAGGATATATTGCTTATAAACATACTAGCTTCTGCCCGCGACTTCGCCCGCGTGGAATTTCGTTTATCGCGTTCCCGCGGGAACTATACGTTTTTCCGGGATACAAAGTAGCCTATGTTCTTTCCCGGGACCCCAACTATCTCCATGCCAAATTTCATCTCAATCGATCCAGCGGTTGAAGCGTGAAGAAGTAACAGACAGATAGACAGAGTTACTTTCGCATTTGTAATATTAATATGGATTTTTTCGTTATTTGCATGCACCTGATTTATTTTTGGTACCTGCAGACATCGAAATTAGGAACGACACAAACTCTTTATTGAACACCGATAATCAATTTGCGATTCTGGAATCTGGATTTAAAGCAATAATTTATTTAAATTAATTGACCGTTCGCTTTCGCATAAACAGTGATGCAAGGTGCATTTCTCTGCGACACGATCTTTCACTTGCCGTTAAATCATTTACATTTAAACTACTATATAAAATGAATATCCTCCAAATGATTATGAAACTCACATTCATTACTATTGACGACAATCTACTTAACCTATGCAAGGGGTGTTGGCAGTGTTGGCATGAATACCAACATGTAAACGGTGAAAGTCCCAACCAGATCGGCCTGAAATACCGATGGGCAATTTTCTCCTACCCACATGCAAAACTTGGAGGCATTACCCGGCAATAAATGCTGGAGGTCTAAAAATAAACAGGCGCTGGGCTAGGGCCGTGGACGCGCCATACGTTAGGTTTCTACTTTCTCCTGGCAGTTTCAATGCACGACTGTTGCCGATCCCGTTAATTGAACGACTGAAATGTGTTCTGCAATTAAACATCCAGTCACTGTTGGTTTATATTGATACCAGCTTCTGCCCGCGACTTCTACTACTACTACTACAGCCTATTTGCGTCCCACTGCTGGGCACAGGCCTCCTCTCATCACGAGAGGGTTTGGGCTATAGTCCCTACGCGGGCCCAGTGCGGATTGGGGACTTCACACACATCTTTGAATTGCTTCGCAGATGCCTGCAGGTTTCCTCACGATGTTTTCCTTCACCGAAGAGCTCAGTGGTAAATTCAAATTGTATTTCGCACATAAGTAAACTTAGAGGTGCGAGCCGGAATCGAACCGCCGACCCTCTGCATGAGAGGCGGTAGGTCGAACCACTAGGCCACCACGGCTACAACAGTACGGCTGCCCGCGACTTCGCCCGTGTGGAATTCGGTTATAGCGTTCCCGCGGAAACTACGCGTTTTTCCGGGATGAAAAGTACCCTATGTCCTTTCCCGGGACTTCAACTATGTCCATGCCAAATTTCATCCAAATCGGTCGAGCGGTTGAAGCGTGAACAGACAGAGTTACTTTCGCATTTATAATATTAGTATGGATTAGGTATTATGTGCTTTTCATCATAATGTAGACGTCGGCTTACGAACCTTGTTCAAAATGTAATGTTCAAACGGCCGTTTTTATGACACTTCGAAGCGGCAATGTTGTCATGTTAAACTACCGCATATGTTAGTAAATAAAATCTAACCTCAATTGGGTAGGTAGATAAAAAAAACCCTGACACAGAAAAACTGAAGCAGTCAATCATTTAGTGCTAAAAAGAGGATCAGAAATATGTAATTCTTACACTTGACTTACACAATACTAGCTTCTGGCCGCGACTTCGCGCGCGTGGAATTCGGTTATCGCGTTCCCGCGGGAACTATGCGTTTTTCCGGGATGAAAAGTAGCCTATGACCTTTCCCGGGACCCCAACTATCTCCATGCCAAATTTCATGTAAATCGGTCAAGCGGTTGAAGCGTGAAGCGTGAAGAGGTAACAGACAGACAAACAAACAGAGTTACTTTCGCATTTATAATATTAGTATGGATAATATGGATTTAGTCACCTACCTACTTATTGGGAACAGCGAGTTAATTGTGAATGCCACTTGGTTTGGAAGGATGTCGACTTTTGTTTTGTTCGAAATTGAACATTATGATACAACTTTATGGTTAAAAATGTGAGAGACTCGAGGATGTGTAATAATAACCGTTTACGATAAGAGCCGTCGGAAAACGATGGTTTAACATGACCGTCGACCGCCTGGGACCTTTCCCAGGCACATGAAAAAACAATGCAAGGAAAGATAGATTGGATTTGAAATGTATTGCATTAGCAGTTACACGTTGACAATGAAAAAAACTGTAACACGATCTTATCTACATTTGTTTTGGTTTTTAAATGAGATAGATAAAGTAACTATATTTGTTTTAAGTTGCCACTTGCTTAACATTTTCTATCATAGACATACCAAACCCAACTCAACTAATCTAAAGGCCAGAATGAAATCGTACTCTTCAACATTACTTAAATGCTATTCAACTTGCCTATACCTCCAACTTGTGACAAACGACAACCATATCTCATCTTGCGCTATTCAGCGCCCCAAATTGCGTCGACTTTTCAAAGCCGACGTTTACTGAAGAACTATATTCAAGGCCTCAACTTAAGTGCTAAATCGTCGGCAACATCGATGCATCAAAGCGGTGCGCTTAAGGGCGCGATCTGCGCGAGATAGCGCTAATGTCTTCACTATAAGGCAAGTGCATAACTATGCGCCACTAGAATCTCAAGAATGCGATGGCACACTTGATTCTTCAGTTAATTACGTACTGCAGCACTGTTTAGCTTCATTATGTAATACATAGTGTTTAAGATGTTTTATGTTTTGTTATGGTTTGTAGACGATTTCGTCCTTCGCTTCGAATCGGATTATCATCCTAATTTAAATCCAAAACTGTATATGAGTATGGAATCACGCTATTATTGTTAAACGGCTGACTTTTCGGGCGTGTTTGGCTACTATCCGTATTAAACTACGTGAAGTGGCAGCAAAAAATTGCAAATTGTATGTTATGAGAAGATGAGACCGTACCTCATTTACCGTCTATGTAAAGTCGCATAAGTGAATAGGTACGTGAGATAACGCAGCCACGATTATGGCATAGCGATGACAATGTTAGTTGTTAACTCGGTACATCGGCACGGTTCTTTCTCGAGGATACCTAACCCACATTTATGTAATTATAAGCGTGCTTGTTTGAATTTTAGATTGTCTCGTGAAGTGGATAGGTATAGAATTACATTATCGTCGCACAGTTACACTGGAAAAAGAGCCTTGGTAAGAACTGGAGCACTTGTGCTGTAATTCATCTGTTCTAACAAGACAGTTTCAGCATAAAGCAATAATTAAACTTCTTCATTGACCAAGGTCTCGCATGTTATTCAAAAGCAACAATCACTCACCACGATCATCTTCAATGAGATTGCAATAATTAAAGATCGGATCTAAACAAAGCTTTCAAATCTCATTGATTAAAACATGACAGATACCATCGTTAATCAAGAGGGCATAGAAAACATGTGTTCAGGATTCTATTTCTCTCATTGAAAATGGTTGAGGGAGGCGATGGCTGAGATACGCGTCACGCTCGTGAACGGGTGCTGTCTGTGGGGTCCGGTCTGTTCATGCTTGCAAGGACGTTTAAAAATAATCATTAGCTTTAAATATATTACTAAGTCAAACATTTTAAGCGAGAGACCTCATCATGTTCTTATTGACATGTATTAATGAACTCTTTTATACATGATGTATTTCATTATTTATTGACATTTTGAGACTGTCGACATCTATGGAATTTATATTTATTTGACAATGGAGGCCATCTCCATATTTATTTATTTATTTTTTTTTTCTGGACCCTTGGAGACTATACATCTCTAAGATCTTAGATTTAAGTTTAAGTTAGGGACTATACATTCCTTCAATGTAATTGTAGTACGTACCGATATGTATATTTTATACATGTAATGTAAATGTTATAACTATGTGTAAATTTTGAAAAAAGGCCTTCTGCTTGAGTTTGTTGCGGCGCTTCTTCTCAAGCAATGGGTCTAGGAAGCGCTAGTAAATTCTTTTCTGACGTGTAAAAGTGCCCCTATGTGGCCAATTTGCTGAATAAATGATTGAATTGAATTGAATTGAATATTTTGCAATAAGAGGCTTAATAAGGCACCGAACACGTAATGCATAAATAGTATATGAAAATGAAAATGAAAATATTTATTCAGCAAATAGGCCACATCTGGGCACTTTTACACGTCACTTTTAAATGAATTTAACAGAAATGAATTTACCAGCGCTTCCTAGACCCATTGCTTGAGAAGAAGCGCCGCAACAAACTCAGCAGAAGGCCTTTTTTCAAAATTTAAACATATAGATTTACATTAAATTTACGTTAATATGTATAAAAATAGTATTAAAGGGTTTTGTCAATTAGCAGAAAAATGTTTCTTAATGGAGAGTGGCGGAGAGACGTAATGTATCGAATAAAGTAGAGAGAAAGATTGAAAAAAGGTAGAAAGTAGAAACACTATCTTGACTTTAACTAAATGGGTTAAGTCAGTAAGGTTTGTCGCTTTGCCTAAACACAGGTAAGTACTTTAAATTAAGGCCCTTCCCTGACCCAGCATCGTCAAATTGCTCATTTGAGATCATACTTTTCTAAGAAATGTTAAAAGTTAAAAATATGAAAAAAACATATGTTATATTTGATTATATTATCCTTACATTGACAGCTTTCGATACACGTTTCACGAAACTGCGCTCGATACAATTTAATTCCAAAGTAACCTCTAACTCGGACCGCTAATCCAACTTTACTCCAGTTTATTATATGAAACAGTGTAAAACTAATTATAATACAAAAAATATCCATATTATATGCATACATCGACAGCTTTATAAATGCCATTTTTTTAGACGGTATTTTTATAGAAATTAAAACGTGTTAAAAAGTAACTAAATCGGGCGTTCTGTGCGTAGCGCTTTCTCTTTCACTCGTTCCACGAGTGACAGTGACGGCTGAGTTGGGTCTATGAAGGGCCTTAAGACGACCACAGACTGATCTTTTTCCTGGAAAATAAATATCTACATACACAAAATCACGCAATTTTTCCATAGTGGTAAGCATAGACTACTTCCTTCCATTAGTTTACCTGCCTGAAGATAAGTCAGGAAAAAAACAAATTTAAACACAACTCGTAACGTTACATCACCAGTAATGGACAAGGCTCCAAAGATGAACATCCAAACTCTCATGACATACATTAGCAATTACGTTGACATTTACTACTACTGTTATAGTCGCCACGCGCGCCCAGTGCGGATTGGTGACTTCGCAGATGTGTGCAGGTTTCCTCACGATGTTTTCCTTCACCGAAAACCTCAGTGGTTAATTCAAATTGAATTTCGCAAATAAGTAAACTTAGAGGTGCGAGCCGGAATCGAACCCCCGACCCTCTGCATGAGAGCCGGTAGGTCGAACCACTAGGCCACCACAGCTCATCATTGACAGTTGACATTGGGCTTAAGAGTGCCCAAGACTGGGGCTTACTAGAAAATTGCACCAACCTGCAACGGTGTGAAGGCCACCGAGGACGCAGTTCCCGACACCTGTCTTCTAATACTGCTGGCGCCTCCGTACTGCTGGTTTTGCTTCTGCAGATTCTTCTGGAGGGTCTTGCTGATCCGCACTTTGGTCTTCTCGTCTATTTGCGGGAGGCGCACGCGACCCGTGCTCGATTTGCCGATGGTCCCGCGGGTGTAGCCCAAGTCTTCTTGGTAGGCATCGTCTTCGATCTAAACAAACCACAAGTTACTTCAATCACTTAAATCTAAACTAATAATAAGTCTGTAGAAGAAGTCGCGTCTGACTTGAAAATTAAAAGAAACTATCAAGTCGTGGGGAGTATATAAACCATACTGATACTAAATAAAGATATTTAGAAAAAAAAAACTGTATACAGTTTAACTGTAAACATATATGTTTTTATGTATGTATGTCCGAATTTAACTCGAAAACTACTGGTCGGATTGCAACAAAATTTGGTATGGGGGTAGTTTATTTATAACACTGGTCAACATACGAGTATAGGTTCCCGCGGGAATTATACGTTTTACATACACACTTTTGTGTGCAGGTAATTTACGATGTTTCACGTTCCCGACAGAGATCAATCAGAGGTGCGATCCGGGATTTGAACCTCGACCCTCTGCATGAGAGGCGGTAGGCCAAATCATTAGGCTACCACGGCTTGCAGATCTGTCACGATGAAAATTCGCGCGCAAGACGATCTAACATCGTGAGATAACCGCGAGTTTAACGACATTCATATTGAAACATTGAAACATTTTTTTCTTTTTCATTTTTATATTGAACTTGACATGACCATAAAATTGCAAATGCCGATTTTACTATCTGTAAGTACTTATTTATTTATTTATAACAAGATAAATGTTTCTGCACAATAATATTAAATACAATTATAGATATTAAATACACGTACCAATATTGATACAGATTCTATACTTTACGCATCGCGGATTGAGATTCTCCTCCATTGCAGTCTGTTAAATTAAAACGTATGAGGATGGGAAATAACGAGTTACGTTATTTTATCACAACACTTTACACTAAATCAATGTCTTCCTGTACTCAATGTATGAATTAATCTGTTGAAACGAATCGATAAACGCATCAACGATGAAGTTATTTCATTCGTCAATTATATGCCATAAATTGTTACGCTTCGACATCAAGCAACGGATGGCTATTATAAAACTAGCACGCACGATCGACGCTACTGCAGAAATTAAATAAGTCACGGGATAATTCTTACATAAGAATACAACTATCTCTAATATGTGCTTGTTTCACGAAATCGCACAGGCTATCATGCTTAAAGTCATGACTAAGAAATAAAACATTCATGTTTCATCTCCAAACATGGAGCAAACAAAGAGAGAGCATAACAACTTAGAGTTTGGCATGAGTAGATATAGAACTTTTAAAAACGTGTCTATGCGGATGAATTTACGCATGAATAACTGTAAATATCATAACACTTCAGTAATGTGTACGATTTTAATTCAAAATTAGCTGCTATTGCCGCAATTTAATATAATTGCAGCAGGTACAATTAATATCTATTTGAGTACTTCTTGTCCGCGGATTGTTCATGAGTTGACACACGGTCAGCAGTTTCAACAAGCTAACCACAGAACATGAAATAAAGTCTATGAAGCTAACAATCCTATTTGTGTGATGATATAATTAGAAAATGTTATGACAAATAGTTCCTCGAAAGAAAGTCAATCATAACCACATTTACTTTTGGATGACATCGTAGTCTTCGTATCTTGCCATTTCAATCGCATTCATAGATAGGGAGAAAAGCTATGGCGCCGTCGCTTAAGAATTAAAAAAAAAACAATCTCGATTGATGTTGCCAGTAACAACGCGACAAGCTGTCAAAGTTACAAATTCACTTACAAAGTCTTTAGTAACATGTCGATATGTAGAGCATCTGCCACTTTCTATCTAGCAAGCTTATGCGAGCTAGACGATTTTCTAACCAAGCTGCAATCGACGGTGTGACTTATTGTAATTTACACGTTCGGATGGCGGATTCCTTAATTTGAGATTCTGAGTTACTTTTTAAGTCAAGATTAAGGCAGAGCAGAGAGAATGAACTTAACATTTACTTTTTTGGAATATTAAGGCCGTTCCCTGACCCAGCATCGTCAAATTGCTCATGTAAAATCATACTTTTTTATTAAATGGTAAAAGTTGAAAATATGAAAAAAAAACATATGTTTTATTTGATTATATCATCCTTACATTGACAGCTTTCGTTACACGTTTCACGAAACTTCGCTCGGTACAATTTAATTCCAAAGTAACCTCTTAACTCAGACCTTCAATCCAACTTTACTCCAGTTTATTATATCAAACAGTGTAAAACTAAATATAACAGAAATATTATCCATATTATATGCATACATTGACAGCTTTATAAATGCCATGTTTTTAGACGGTATTTTTATAGAAATTAAAACGCGTTAAATACTAACTAAATCGGGCGTTCTGTGGGTAGTGCTTTCTCTTTCACTCGTTGCGCGAGTGACAGTGACGGCTGAGCTGGGTATAGGAACGGCCTTAAGCAAATGAATTCGGGTAAGTAAGATACTGAAAACAACGCTAACGGCATGCCTGTTTGAAATAGAAATACTTGCACCAAGCTGCTACCCGCGAGTAAAGTTCTCAACTCATCGACTTAACCCGAGTTAGAGGCTAACTAACCCGGTATTAGACAGGTTGGTGCAAATCGGCCTTATATTAATTTTACAATTGACAAACGAATGACACGTAGATATAAATAGGAACGTCAGTGACTAAGAAAAAACCGGCCAAGTGCGAGTCGTACTCGCGCACGAAGGGTTCCGTACTAATTATCTATAACAACGACAAAAAAATCATGTCTATTGTATGGAATCCGCCTTAAATATTTATTTTATTCTATTTTTTTTATTATTTGTTATAGCGGCAACAGAAATACATCATCTGTGAAAATTTCAACGGTTTAACTATCACGGTTCGTGAGATACAGCCTGGTGACAGACGAACAGCGGACTCTTAGTAATAGTGTCGGGACCCTATTTTACCTTTTGGGTACGGAACCCTAAAAACTTGGTTCCACTCAACGTTATGTACATAATGTTTCCAATTATCCTTTTCACTATGTTATTCTCAGCTTTACCCCACATTGTGTATCGCACACTGTCTTGTCGCGGTCTATTTGAGTCTCGCGAAAAAACGCCGCGGGCATTTGAAATTCAACGTCTGCCGCGGACCGTCGAGCGTGACGTCACATTTAGGAGGCCTTCTCGGAACGCAACGGTGCAACGGGATGATTGCCACGAAATCGTGTGCTCTATGGTTTATTCGATGAGCAATCGAGTTTTTAGTCGCTAATTACTGGTGTGGAGAGATTTTGCGATGAATGCACGGTAGGAAAAGTCGATTATGAGGTTAATTACAAATTACAAGACAATTACTACTTTCTACGTAATTTCAGTAGAAAGAATTTATTAGTCATATGTATCTATTGCCTACTTCAAAGTTCAAAGACAACAACTGTAATGGAAACGGACGAGAAAAGGTGGAACCAGATCGGTAACTTAGTGTTTACTTTTTATATGTGGGGTTTTTGTAAGGTCTAATGTATTTTTAGAAGTTAGTAAATTAATATCGTCAAATGCAAACCAAAAATAAAATCTACTCAGCAATGAAGACAAAGTAATAAAATAAATCATATTTCTATACAAAGTACGGTTACTCCTTGTAAGAAACTACCGATGATCATTTCTAGGAATATGATAACGAGCCAAGTCTAGCTCTCGCCATCATAATTCAACACAATTATCAATTAGCTTTCTCCTAACTATCATAGCTTAGAATTTTCATTAAGATCCCGTCGGTTTTATAATTGGGCTCACGATGGTATTGTAATCTGGAGCGGTTGATAGGTAATTGAATTTATTAAACTACAAATACCGTTAGTCCTTGTGGAGTTTATGTAGCTCCGTGAGATATAATTATAGTACTGTTTAAAACACTCCTTAATGTTTATGTATTAGCAAAACTAGCGAGAACTGTTATTAGGTAACTTAAGTACTGACTACGGGGGCGTCTTAAGAGAGAGTATCACGAATGTTGGCAACGTCGCATATAGCTGTCAAATGTTTCGCTTTTTTTATTAATTTCTCAATATTACTGAATTAAAAAAGAAGTTATCATTCTATGGTTGAATGACGCTTCTCGTTTTATATTTGTTGGTTAGGCATTCAAATGATAAGATTACATAAAAATCCAGAAAGTTTTCATAAGATAGTACTTCCATAATCCTAAAATTTTCGTGTTCCTATGATAATTCTTGCAATCCATACTTAATGTTTTATTCAAGCATAGAGCGATAATTCATGTTTTCATTCAGTAATATTCATAAATTAATGAAAACAGCGAAATATTTGACAGCTATTTGCGACGTTGCCAACTTTCGGAGTAAACCCTCTTAAGCCTGGATTACATCAAAAAGTTAACGTCCGTTAAATATGATATGGCACCAGCTGTCACTCCATACTAATCGTCATTTTTATGGTGAAAATCTCGGCGACTTCTTGTTGATGCAACCCAGGCCAAGTCGAGTGGCGGTGGTGGATGTAGGTATAAAATTTAGTTCGTTTCAAATAATCTTAAGACGCCTTATCGGTGAAGTTCTGCATTGAAAAAATGCTGCCGAAAAAACGGCAACAATCCCGGTTGACATTGCTATATGCGGTTGACACTTCTTAAACCCCAAAAGCAGTGACAGGGGGGGGGGTCGCCGGCTAAGCGATGTGTTTCAGGATCTCTAGAACGTTGTGGTTCTAAGAAATCCCTCATTAGATTTATTTCACTGCTCGCTGAGTAAATTTACGGAAGCAGCAATTAGTGTGGTATCTACCCATTAAAGCTTAGTGTGTAAATTAGATAGGTACATACTCAATAATAATAGTTATTAGATTATTAAGAATCTAGATTTATTACGAATCTGTAGCTTATATTGTCGCCTTGGCGTTCAGCTGTAAAGGCAATGTATTTGTGCTGAAATAAATAATAAATAAACGTTTTCCGCCTCTACCTTCCACGTTTTTTGACACCCCGGATTTTGGAGCCCAGAACCCGAACATTTCAACAGGTTTTTTTCGTTCGTCGGTTGATTGCGTCGGCGGCGGCGAAAGACTTGAAATTTTGAAACCCGGACTAGGTACAAATGAAACCCCGCCCGGACTCTCTAAACTAGGACTGATCCGGGGAAACCCGGACGGATGGCAACCCTCCCATATTCCGATTTTCGACTGAAGGATTCTGTATCTACGGCCATGAAAAAAAAAAAACAATCGTTACACTCACGTCAGCGAAGTTGAGTCGATTCGCGTTCTTCCTGAACTCCGTCATAGCGTAGCGCTCTTTCATCTTGCGCACGCGCTTGCCGCCCCGCTTCTTGCGACTCTGTTCGATCGGCTTCGGGAGAGGCTTCACGAATTTCACTGGAGGCGGTTCCTGTTGAACAAAATATTAATTTATTTACTAAGCTAACCACCTACAAGCAAAGATCGATTAGAATTTACCACTGAGCTTTTCGTAATTCAAGGATGTGTGTAAAGTCACCAATTCGCACTGGAATTGCGTGAGGGCCCAACCCTATCGTAATGGGATGAGGCCTGTATCCAGCAGTGGGAGTGGGACGTAAAATAGGCTGTTTTGGTGTGGTGGTGGTAATGCGCAGGTTTACCACCAAGCTTGCATGGTGTTGATTCAGAGTAAACCGTAATAGGTCTCACCAAAAGACAGAAGGAAAATTATAATCCTGGTATTCTATGCGGATATTAAAATATTATTATGGATGCAAAAATGTGTTTAAGTTTGGTTAGTACAAAATAATTCATGATTTGAAGTATTTCATTCATACAGCTCTATACTTTGTGTGTGCCAGCTGGCGCCTGGCAGTAAAAACGATATAACCATTGTTGAGCGAGTGCTTAAAGTATTAATCTCCATGTAACTGCCCTAAAAGTGATATTCTTACCATAGTTTCAAGTTTTCAAATACAAATGAACAGGTTTCATAATAGCCCTTTAGGACAAGCTTATACACAATCCACTTTTATCTTTATGTTAAATAAACATTGATGTCAAAGGTATGATCGTTTAACAAGATGATACAATTTTCATGTTAATTGGTTAAGCAGTGCAGTTTAAAACGTGCCAAAATAGAAAAGAAAACTTGTCTATTGGTATTGGATTTCTGTGAAAAAAACCTATGCATCTACAAAGCCATCTTAAAACCAGGATTAGAGAAGTTATGTCCACAATGAACAAACTAAACTAGGGTGATACACAATTGCATTCTCGAGAAATGTTTGTCACCTGCAACTTGTCCAATTTCTTCTCGATTCCCTCCCGCAATTGGCGACCGATGAATCCATCTGTGCTCTCGTGACAAGCATCCACTCGAGCTGCCAGAATTAGCTTCGTGGACACCAGTTTCGCCGCCTTGTATCGAAGTTCCTAAAACAAAATGTTTTTTATTATTTTTTTATTTACTTACCTCTATTCTATATGGCCCTTTAAATGATGAACCATTATGAAAAACATCAGTTAAAGTAATTTACAGCAGCATAAAATTGTGTTTCCTCGAAGTAGGTACTTTATCTGTATTATGATAAAAGAGCAGAACCTGGCGTGTCTGTACATAGAAATAAAAGTTCAAAAAAGGAATGGGGGGTCTAAAGATGTATGGTAGACCACAAAACAGCGATTTTTAGAAATCTTTTCTGTCTGCCTGTCTGTTTGTTAGAGTTAATTTCCGAAACTACTGAACCGATTTGAATGCACTTTTCAAGGGTAGATAGAGCATCATTTGGAGCAACATATAAGCTATGTCTGATTAAAATCGGATGTCGGAAAGAAAAGTTATCGGCAATTTTATATTCCATGCGTACGAAGTCGCGGGCAGAAGCTAGTAATAGTTTGGAGAAAAGCTTACTAGTAGGTCCCAGCTTCTGTACGGTAATACTAGTATGTAAGATCAAATGGTATTAATTTTCCTTTAAAAACTTACTGGAGAAGTATCCTGAACAATTTGAGAGAAGTATATGAAACCAGTGTGCGGCAGGGCTGCCGCCTGTGAGAAACCGGACAGGGTGCGCTTCTGTTGCCCCAGCGGTAGCACGTTGCACGCTGGCATTTTGGACAGCTTTGATAGACCACCGGCCACTCCGAGGATCTTGGCTGCGGTTGATGCACCTGTATTTTTAAGATTATGAATTGAATTAGTAACATAACTCAATACTGACTGAGGTTAAGTAACAGAAAATTCGATGACTATAGGTATAGGTTCGCGCGGGCTGGTTTTCCGCAACTCGACGTCTAGATCAAGGGCCGATCCGGGGGGGTCATGGGAGTCATGAGACCCCCCCCCCTCGGCAGGACTAAGGTCTACTGCTATTATGTATTTTTAACCCCTGACGCGAAATATGGGGGGGGGGGGGGTTGTATGACGTGACCCCCTCCCGAGTCGAAAGCTGGATCCGCCCTTGGTCTAGATGAGCCTATTTTGCTACTCCTGCCAACCCAAATTCGATGACTAAAATTGGTAGTACAATACAAAAGTGAGAGAATCAAGAAAACAAGAATGTAGTTTATTGGACCAATATGGTTTTATTTTATGGAATGTACTTTCGTGACTCTTCAAATTCCCATGAAATAAAATGTCTAACATTGAGTTGAGAGAGAATTCCATCCCAGTCTTTGCTCATGCCCAGTGCAGAACTTTATTTTTACCCGACTGCGCACCGCAAAGGAGGGTTATGTGTTTACCTGTCTATGTATGTATGTATGTATGTATGTATGTATGTATGTATGTATGTATGTATGTATGTATGTTTGTTCCTTTGTGGCACACTAGAGATCAAACGCGTGGGTCGATTTTAATGAATCATACGTCAATCGATTCGTCTGAATTGCGCGAGTGTCACTGAAGATATGAAATTTATCAAAATTCAAAATGGCGGCTACCAGACGCCATATTGTACAAAATAAAAAAATAAAAGTCAACCAACTATGGCATGTGAGGTATCGTTGAATAGGTATTTAAAAATCATTATTAGGTTTCTTTGACCATTTTTCAGACAAAAGAACCGTTTATGATTTATAACGATTCAAAGTTCCTTTACTAACCACGTAAAGTAGGTACCTACCTATCCACCCAGTAGTACATCCGTTCGAATTAGCAACACAGGAAATAATCTAGACCAACGAGTCTTCAAGCAGGTCACGACGACTATAAAATACTTAATAATAATGTTTTTCATAAATCTCAAACTTCAATCAAGTACGTACGCATGTGCAATGTAGTGTACCAGTAGCGTCATCTATCCGTTGACTTGAAGACTTTTAGTTTCGTTATTACATTTAAAGTGTCAATAGTGTGTGTGATACAGTGAAATATAACCTAATTGATTATAGGTACCAATTAGGTACACTAGTCAGTACTCAGCGCTCGTAAATAAATAAAATAGCTACCTAATACTCTTATGTAGTACCAGTAGCGCCATCTATCGGTTGACTTGAAGAATTTTAATAGGTTCAGGCTTATGTAGCGTTTTGAGCCGGGTTAGGTCTCTAGAGGGATTAATAATCAGTAATTTAGATCATCGCAAGCTACTTAATAATCCCCACGATAGCAACTCTCTCCATGAAATGACAAGATTGCGGAATTTACGGTCTTTTAATCCCTAACTAAAAATAATAAAATAAAAAAGTTAATTAAAAAAAACAAAAAACCCGACTGCGTAAAAACTAAAAAGAAAAAAACAAGACTACTTAGTTCAGTAGTAGCTAGGATTATGTTAAGTAATTGATTGCTATTGAGGAATCTAAAGATGCCTACAGTCGGGACCCATTTAAAATCTAGGTTAAAATGTTACAAATAATGGGTCCCGATAGTAGGCATCTTTAGATTCCTCAATAGCAATCAATTACTTAACATAATCCTAGCTACTACTGAACTAAGTAGTCTTGTTTTTTTCTTTTTAGTTTTTACGCAGTCGGGTTTTTTGTTTTTTTTAATTATTAAGAGATAATAATCAATCAATTAACTTAGAAATCAAGACAAATTACACTCATTTTGTTACTCACCAAGTATGGCAGTTATGTTGGGCGCAATAAATGTCATCCTGCTTTCAACATACTCATAAATGCTGGATTTGTAATTGTTCAAATCACTTGCCATGTCACATGCTTCATATATTTCATCTAATTCACTTTCTGTCAGTATTTTTCTGCAAATAAGCATTGGATACAATTATTCTTCAATGGTTCATACATGCATGCATGGTTCATGATGCAGTTTCAAAAATGTGTGTCTCTGGATAGTGAGATGGCTTAGAAAGTAAGCAGTAAAGCAGTACTAGTAAAGCATTAAAGTAAGAGTAGTTATTAGCTTTACATGTCAATCATATCAATATGAATATATAAAATAAAAAAAAGCTTAATTTCTGGTTTGCTTACTTACTATCATGCATATAAAAGTTTATAATGAATCATCCTTCCCACCAGAACCCTCATCGGTAAAGGCTTCCTCCAGAGTCCGCCACAATTCTCTGTCTTGGTCCCTCCAAACCCAGTTGGGCCCCACTACTTTTATATCTTCTGCCCAGTCATATCAATATGAGTGACTCAAAAGAAATTTAGGGTATCCATACTAATATTATAAATGCGAAAGTAACTCTGTCTGTCTGTCTGTTACCTCTTCACGCTTCAACTGCTGGTCCGATTGAGATGAAATTTGGCATGGAGATAGTTGGAGTCCAAGGACATAGGCTACTTTTCATCCCGGAAAAACGCATAGTTCCCGCGGGAACGCGATAACCGAATTCCACGCGGTCGAAGTCGCGGGCAGAAGCTAGTTGAAGGATAAAATAAATTAAAATACCCTTGAGTTGTAGAAGCCGTCACCGAGACAATCATTATGGTGGCTTGAGTTAAAAAGCTCTGCAGTATCTCATTGTTCTTGGCTTTGTCAAGGTCATTTCCAAGCTCCTTCACTGTACGAATGTACTCCAGCGGCGTCACAATGAGCGACTCCAGTTCAGGGAACCGTTTTTGGTATTTATCTCGGACAAATCTGTGGATAGTAGCTGGAAAATGAAATTATTCATTTGAATCGGACACATTTATGCATCAACAATTGAAAATAGAATCTTTAAGAAACAAAAGTTATTTTTAATGTCTTAGTTATTAAATGCATAAACGAGTCCATAAAAAATATTTATATAAAATCAAGTGAACCTACCAATTTCTCCATCAATTTCAACAGCTATGTTGTTAGCTTCGACAATAAGTTGGTACTCGGGATCAGATTCCATTAATCCAGTCACTTCGATTTTCTTCCGATCATTGCCAACATTTTGTTCAATTTCTGAAATTACCTGTGTGAAAAAATATCACTAGTTGAAAACTCATTTTATAAGACACTAGCCGTTTGCCTGCGACTTCGTCTAGCGTAGATTTTGAATTTGCATATCCAATGATACTATACATATATTAGGTCCTTACATATGAAATTGGCGTTTCATATGGCAGAAATGAAAACGATTTTTTTTTATGAAACTATTTTTTTATTTAGTCAAAGTATGTACCATGGCTATCTATGCACTTTTGCCATCTCGAAGGTAGTTCATTGATTCCTTTACTAAAAAAAGTGTGTGAGCGAGAATCAATAAAATCTTTGAAGGCCGTTTGGACAGCCTCGTGAGAATTGAATTTTTTTCCTTGCATGAAGTTGTCCAAATTCCGAAAAAAATGGTAATCAGTTGGAGCAAGGTCCGGGGAGTATGGTGGGTGTCGAAGACATTCCAGTCGCAGCTCCCGTAGTTTTGCGGCCGTCAAACGTGCCGTATGTGGTCGAGCGTTGTCCTGAAGCAGCAGTGGGCTAGATCGATTGACCAGTCTGGGTTGTTTAATGGCTAGCTTTTCCATCATCGTTTGCAATTGTTGACAATACACATCAGCCGTGATTGTTTGCCCAGATCTTAAGAAACTGTAATGGATGACACCGGCACTAGTCCACCAGACACTTACCAGTACCTTTTTCTGAGTCAACTTTCGTTTCGGGCAGAATTTGGCTGGTTCACCTGGGTTCAACCATTGTGAAGAACGTTTCCGGTTGTCGTACAAGATCCATTTTTCATTACAAGTAACGATACGATTCAAAATGCCTTCATTATTGTGCCGGTTGAGAAGTGAAACGCAACACTCGACGCGTGTTTCTTTGTTTGCGTCGCTCAATTCATGCGGTACCCATTTTTCAAGTTTTTTCACTTTTCCAATTTGTTTCAAGTGAATCAAAATGGTTTTATCACTCACACCGAAGCCTGCCGCTAACTCTGACGTGGTTTGCGATGGATCTGCTTCCACAATTGCTTTTAATTCTTCGTTATCAACTTGTGTCTCCGGCCGTCCACGAGGCTTGTTCTGTAGGTCAAAATTTCCAGAACGGAAACGTTGGAACCAATAACGTACCGTATTTTCTTTTGCAGTAGCTTCCCCATACGCATTGTTAATCCTACGAGCCGTTTCTGCAGCACTAGTGCCGAGGTGAAACTCATATTCGTAAATATAGCGATATTTTAAGTTCTCCATATTGTGAACAGAACGATGTGAAAGAAAAACAAATGACGCGATAACAAATAAATTTCGTAATTCGAACACAGAAATACATGGTCTTAAATTTGGAATTCCTAGCCGAACGCCACATATTTTGAATCAAAGTTGCCAGTTCGCCAAACGCCAATTTCATATGTAAGGACCTAATAGATGGCTAGAGTTATAGAAGTATTGAAAATTGAAACACTGGTTTCACCTGTGGAAAGCCCGTTTCCATGGAAATATCGGGATAAAAAACATACTGTTATTACCAGGTTCTGAAACTATCTCCATACCAAATTTCAGCCAAATCGGTCCAGTAGTGTCGACATGAAGGAAGGACAAACAAACAAACACACTTTTCCATTTATAATATTAATAAGGATAATCAAGTTGACGTTGAAGTGCAATTCGTTTCGCTACTAAAAATAATAAATGAGGCAACAGTCATTTTTATTTTGGAATCGACTTAATGTAGCATACCCTTTGCAGTCGGTCAGAGTGCCTCAGTTTTGCCAGTTCTCTTATAGTTACACTCTTTATATCTTCTTCCATAGGTATGACCGAGTTGACCGGTTTAGGCGCAGCGAATTCATGAGCAATATCATTGGATGTTTTGTTTTCAATAACTGCTTCAAGTTCTCCATCGTCGTTTTCTTCTAAGTCAGCGAGTAACTCATCCGCCAAAGACATGATGAACTAGTACGAGACTTTATAGTGTTATGAATGCAACCGTAAAGCTATGATTATGAGCATATAATTTCAATCTTACAATATTGCAAAAAAATTCAAGCGAAACTACTGATATACCATACCCCACATATGACAGTTGCAAAAGAGTAACTCGTAGTATGACAGTTGACACAGGCTGCGTTCCGGATCGCGCTCAGAGCGCTCATAGTACCTTGCATCCTTTTTACCCCACTGCGCACCGCAAAGGAAGGTTTGGTGTTTAACTGTTTATATACAATGTGCTTGGTTATCAGTGTTGGAGATTTCAAGGATGCATAGTACTATCAATTTTATCTACTTTTTGGAAAAATAACAAGGCGCAAACCGGAACGCAACCACAGAGCAGACAGCTACCACAGATATAGAAAGGTCGTGGTGCAAAAAGTTCACAGAGAGAAAATAATATCTGTGGTCCAAAAGACACACTGTTATTAGTCTGTGACAAACACTACGTCATTTTCTTTTCAGTGTAGGTGTAAGTGTAGAAGTTTAGTAATCACTGAAGTATAGAAACAAATCGTTTTAATTATGGCTGATCCTAAATACGAAAACCTGCCTGGCATAGCGTATGATCAGCCTGATGTGTACGAGACGGGCGACTTGCCCGAGGCGGACCAGCCGGAGCCCTACGAAGAGGAGGAGAACGAGTGCATCGAGCAACTGCACTTGTCTGTGAAAGATTCGTTCAACAATTTCAAGGGAAATTCCTGACTGGTGCTGTCGACTTTCTCCGACAGGCTGAGTAGGAAAACTAGGATTGGGTACAGGGCTGGTGAGTGGGAGCTGGCAGCGGAAGGTGAACCGGAAACTGTCCTAGAGCGCTACAACCGGCTGCGCTGCGAGTTCTCCGAGCTTCTCGAGCAGGTGGCCCAACAACAGGAGAAGGCTACAGAAAGTGAAAAGGATGAGTATTCGCGTCTGGCCACTCAAATTCACGCCACTAAGAAGATTCTGGAAGAGCTGAAACTGGAGGAGGGAGAGCACATTGATCCCAAGGCTGAACAACTTAAGCAGTATCTAGCAGCTGGTG
>OZ020278.1:2475468-2558061 GCA_963971205.1 Aethes cnicana | reverse complement strand
GTAGATACGTGTACGTAGAGATAATCTACTATAAGAAGTCCCGCCCCTCCACTGTTCAAAACGCACGACCTATTTGTAAAGTATTTAAAAAGCACGACCAACACTCTCAACGCATGTGTGCGTGCTGAGACAGCCGTCGATACATGCGTCGAGTGTTGGTGATGCTTTTTAAACACTTTCCAAATACATTGAAGCGTTTTGAATCGTGGAGGGGTGGTACTTCCTATAGTAAATGATCTCTACTGTGATAATGAAAACTTCGAGACTTCGCGACGTTGCCAGACATGTCGAGCTAAGTTGGGCAACGTCGACACGCTATCGTTGAGCATCTAGTCGTGTAATTCTAACCATTTATGTAGAGCTCTACAGCCGCTTTAGCTTCCATTTGCCAGACCTCATTTTTTGTCTCCAGCTTTTGTTCAGTGCAAAATGTCTCAACAACCTCCAGTTCATCTAACTGCTGTTGTCACGTCAGCGATAAACCTGGACGAGGACTTCGCTCAAGGGGCGGTAGCTAACACATTGGGCGGTCGTGACAACTGATGTAAAGTGACATCAGTTGTTAGGGTAGGTTAATTCAAACCGTCCGTTAAAATTTAAGGTAACGATACTTAAATATTTTACTATGGGACAAAATGACGTTTCTGTATGGGATGACAGCTCGGCGAACATATTTAACGACCAGGAGCCCGTCAACTGTGCTTGAATCAACCGACCCTTAGTCAGCGAGCAGTTAGTGTGTTGTGTGTAGTTACCGGCGGGCACGGGGTTGCCGGCCGTGGCGGCGAGGCGGCTGAGGATGGACCGCTCGGACATCTGCAGGCGCTGCGCGACGGGCGGGATGCGCGCCAGCGTGGCCGGCAGCCGCGACACGTCCGACTTCATGTCCGACAGCAGTATTGTGTGTAGTTACCGGCGGGCACGGGGTTGCCGGCCGTGGCGGCGAGGCGGCTGAGGATGGACCGCTCGGACATCTGCAGGCGCTGCGCGACGGGCGGGATGCGCGCCAGCGTGGCCGGCAGCCGCGACACGTCCGACTTCATGTCCGACAGCAGTATTGTGTGTAGTTACCGGCGGGCACGGGGTTGCCGGCCGTGGCGGCGAGGCGGCTGAGGATGGACCGCTCGGACATCTGCAGGCGCTGCGCGACGGGCGGGATGCGCGCCAGCGTGGCCGGCAGCCGCGACACGTCCGACTTCATGTCCGACAGCAGCTCCTCCAGCTGATTCAGCACCTGGCGATACAATCACAGAGGGAATTAATCAAAACTCTATAAGAAATGACCTATTTGCTTTACATGTAAAAGCGTTAAAGACGTTTTTTCCATGTCCTATTATGCGTTAGAAGATTTGCACGATTTCAAGACGCAGTATTGGATTTGGTTGAGGGCTCTATTTTCCGCACTTGGCACATTTATGTTGGTGATGTCAAGACCTTTACTATTGTCAAAACGGCCCACATTACATAATTCACGCGCACGTCCGATCTAAACTAAACGTCTCGAAACGCATGCCTCAACTAAACGAGATCTGAGGCAAATTGAGTTGTAGGATAAAGCCTAAACCCTACTGCGGCGAAGGCTCACGCTAAACGTGGATTCATTATATTATCTGTGCATAAGGTGGCGATGAAAATTATTCACCTACATTTTCATATGAAGCGTTTATGAGAAAGTTTCACTATAGGATAATCTCAAAGTGACAGCTGCGTTGGAGTATTATTTATGGTGTGACAGAAGACATGTTTTAGACGTGAATTCCGAATATGATACAAGATGTCGTACGTACCTTGTGCAAAACGGCGTTGGCCGGCTTGTTTCCCGCTAGCGACTCCTTGCTGAGGTGCTGGTGCGACTCGGCGAGGCACTCCACCTCGGCGAAGCGAGCGTTGAGCGACATCGCGGGGTGGTTGGGGTCCTGAGTCAGGTTCAGATACGCCGCGCGACGCAGTTGCTCTTCGATCACCAGCGCTTGCTCGAGCAACTGTGAAATATTGAGTTATGTTCATCATTTTCATATGGCAAAGAAAAATAATGAATGATGATACCTTCAATTTAGTCTTTTCGTGACCACGGCCGGAGCATCGCGGGCGAAACGTAGAGGTAAAATATAAAAAACAGTTTTAAGCGATGTTCCGCGTAAGTTTTGACAGTGCATTTTCATATATCTTGCGGATCGTACCGTCTCAAGATTCGCTATTGAAGTAAATTGATTATTCAGATAAAAGAAAACTGGCAAAGAATTAAGATTAAATACGCGAGTGGACCGGAATCATCAATGACACAATGTACGTATTTACTTTTGATAACAATGACTAAATTCAAATTATTCAAAGTGATGAATTTACCTTGAACCGCCTGGCGAGGAACTTGTTCTTGATCTCGAGGAAGTTTCCCTTGCCGACGTCCATTTTGAAGGGCTCGTTGATGATGGCGAAGCGCAGGTCATTCTGTATGTCCTGCCAGCGGCCGTAGCCGTGCGTCACTATGCCAGCCAGCAGCCAGTAGTCGTGGCGGCGGTGCCAGATCTCGTACTCCCGCCCCGGCGCCGCCGCGCGCTCCTCGTTCAACCAGAGAGTGTGCAACTCCGTGAAACCCCCGTCGGCGATGTTGAACATGAACTTGCGTCGCTCGACCTTCAAATCTTCCTCCTCTTTGACTAACACGACGTCATCATCGTCCTCATCTTTCTTTTCATCTTTGCTCGGTTTCTCGGAGGCCTCAGAGTCTGCCTTCTCGCTCTTCACATCCTCTTTCTTATCTTCTTCTTTAACTTCCTCTTTGGGCTTTTCTTTTTCCGCTTCTTTCTCTTCCTTCTTCTCTTCCGGTTTATCTTCCTCTTTAGGCGGCTCCTCGTCTACGGACATGCGACGCTCGGGTTCCTTGGTCTCCGCGGGGTCTTCTTTAACCGGTTCTTTCTCAACCGGTTTCTCCGGTTCTTCTTTATCACTGGTGTCCATGGGCTCGTCTTTAGTGTCTTTCTCGGACTTGTCGTCTTTGGGTGTTTCGTCCTTTTCTTCCTTGTCTTCTGTGGCGGGAGCAGGGGCGGCTGGGGTCGGTGCGGGGGACGGCGCGGCGGAGGTGATGGGGGTAGCGGAGGAAGGCGCGGGGCTGGGCGCGGCGCTCTCGCCGGCACCGGCTGTTTTCACCGGCTCCACTGGCTTACGGATTAACTCTGGCATGCTATAATAACCGTTGATGTGCTCGAACTCCTGCACCTTCTTCCTGATGAGGCTCATCACGCCGATCCTGGTGAGAACATGCTGGCGGGATAGGCCCTCGCGCGGTACGCCGTCGGCGAATGTTTCTGCGTTATCAGCGCCGGGTTCGCAGAGATGCCGCATGAATAGGGAGACGTAGGCTTTGAAGTTTCGCTCGGATTTCCCGCGGAGGTCGCGGACGAGCCACTGGGAGTTGAACGCGTCTTGCGGCGGCATGCCGTAGCGCATGATTGCGTTTAGGAAGGACTTGCGCTGTCTGGCGTTGAAGCCAAGCACCTCCATGTTGCCGCCGACGCGCGCGAGCAGCGGTGGCAGCGGCCGGTCGCGCTCCTCGCGCCTCTCCAGACGTCTCTTGCTGCGGCGACTGAGCAAGTCGCCGTTGTCATTCTTCTCATCAAAGTCATCGTCTTCCTTATCGTCCTCGCTGCCTTGGGAGAAGTCAGAGTTGTAATCCGAACCGTTCTCCTGCCACGTAGAGTCTTCCCTATTCTCAGTCTGCGCCACGCTACCGTCGTTGTAATTGACCTGTTTGCGGACTCGCTTCCCTTTCCCGAGCGTGCGAGCCTGGTCTTCCTGATGCTGCTCGTAGTGATGCCTGAGCAGTTTGATCCAGTAGGCTGGGTCGGTGTTCTCAGCCTCCTGTTTGATAATCTCTGTATCCACCTCCTCCTCATTGTCACCCTCCTTGGTAGAGTAGCTGGCCACTTTGAACGAGCTGAGGTACTCATTGGCCCAAGATTCCTTGGACTCAATACCCTCCTTCGAACGATCGAGCAGCTCCGATACAGCTTTGTCGTCGTAATGGATAGCTTCCTCCTTGCCTTCGTCTTCTTTGAATAGCTCCTCCGTACCGAATCGGAGAATGTCGTCGAGTTCTTGTTTAGTGAAGTTGGCACCTTTACCGCCCATACCGGGCCGCACGACCAAGTGAGTCAACATCATCTTCCTCTTGGCGACTTGCGTGACTCGCTCTTCTACACTGTTGCGCGTGACGAACCGGTAGATCATGACCTTGTTGGCCTGTCCGATACGGTGGGCACGGGAGAACGCTTGGATGTCGTTGTGGGGATTCCAATCCGAGTCGTAGATGATGACGGTGTCGGCGGTGGCGAGGTTGATGCCGAGACCGCCTGCACGCGTCGATAGCAGAAACACGAATTGCTGCGCTCCCGGGGCGTTGAACCTGTCGATGGCCTCTTGACGGGTCGTCCCGGTGATCCCACCGTCGATTCTCTCATACTTATAGCCCATACCTTCTAAGAAATCTTCTAGAATGTCCAACATTTTTGTCATCTGTGAGAATATGAGTACTCTGTGGCCTTGCTCCTTGAGTTTCGCCAGCATTTTGGAAAGGAGGATGAGTTTGCCGGATGCTTTGATGAGGGCTTGGGTGTCGTAGTTGCCGTGCGTGCCGAGCGGGGCCTCTTCGGCGGCCACGGGGAACAGGTACGGGTGGTTGCAGCACTTCTTCAAGTCCATCATGACGTTGAGGAGCGAGACGGTCTGACCACCCCCCTTCGGATTCAGCGCCTCGTAGTTCCTAGTCAGGATATATTTGTAGTATTTCTTCTGCATCGGCGACAGTTCCACGCGCACGATGAACTCAGATTTAGTCGGCATGTTTTTCAACACGTCGGCCTTTAGTCGCCGCAGCATATGCGGCCCCAGCATTTCGTGAAGCCTCTTGACCTGTTCCTCTTTAGAAACGTCGGCGAACTCGTTCTGGAACGCGGCGAGTTCGTTGAACTTGTCTTTGTTTAGGAAATTGAGGAGATGGAACAGCTCTTCGAGGTTGTTCTGGAGCGGGGTACCGGTGAGTAGGAGCTTGTAGTTGATGTGGTAGCCGGCTAGTAAGCGGAAGAACTTGGACTGGTTGCTCTTGAGCCGATGGGCCTCGTCGACGACCAGCACGGCCCACTCGATGGAGCCGAGGCAGGCGGCGTCGATGGAGACGAGCTCGTACGAAGTCAGCAGCACGTTGAACTTGACCTGCGACTTGATCTTGGAGGGGCGGCCGCCGCGGCTGGCGTTGTCGTCGAACGAGAGCTCGTTCTCGCGGATGACGGCGCGCGAGTCCTTGTCGCCGACGTACGTGATGCAGTACAGATCGGGCGCCCACAGTTCGAACTCGCGCTCCCAGTTTATTATGGTGGAGAGCGGGACGGATACCAAAAATGGTCCTTTGCAGTGGCCCTCTTTGAAGAGGGAGTAGAGGAAGGTGACTGTTTGGATTGTTTTCCCGAGACCCATTTCGTCGGCGAGGATGGTGTCGATGCCCTGTCCCCAGGAGTAGCGCAGCCAGTTGAGCCCCTCGAGCTGGTAGGGGTGCAGCTGCATGCCGGTCTCGTAGACGAAGGGCGGCTGGTCCTCGTACTTCTTGTTGAGGTTGGAGGTGGGCCGCTCGGGCGGCGGGCAGTACTTGCGGCCCGCCACCTTCACGCCGCCGCTGCTCTCGTCCTCGTCCAGCACGTCTCGGGTCTTGCTCTTCCGGCCGGCTTTCTTGCCCTTGCTACCCTTCGATTTGCCTTCCGAAGTGATGTAGGCACGCATATCCTGGAACAACACATTTTGCTTTAGCGAGCCTCCTAGTTCACACTTAACTTTTCGTCTAAAACAGAAGTCATATAAAACCATTCTTTTTTTATATGGCATTAGTGGGCAAATATCAGATATATAAATATCAGATTCGGCATAACGTATCAGAACATTTCATTGCCTCACCAATCTGAGACTAACATTGAATGCCTCTATTATGCTAGTCATTTCTCTCTATTACCCCCTTTCCGGATCACAACAGCGCAAGCACTGCTATGTGACGACGGATCAGCGGGCCCTACAACGGGACGGCTTCGCGCGACGCGCGTTTTACGGACAAATTGTGCGATCGTAACACCTGCAGCGCATCGGTTAGCAACCGTCGCGCGCAATATGTCAGTAAAACGCCCGCCAGCAAATTCTGACATAAGTTCTGTAGTTACCAAGTTAAATGAACGGCGCTCACCTGATAATATTCCACCGCCTGCTTGAGGCCGGCGATGTCGCTGTTCTCGGACTCCCAGGTGGCCTGGTCGTAGGAGAGGTCGCGCCACTTCACCAGGTAGTAGGTAGTGCCGTCGCGCGACGTGCGGTGATTAATCACGCGGTGGACGATCAGCCATTCCGGTTTCACGCCATATCTGGAGATCAAATTAGGGTTTAAGTTTTGAAATAAGGAAATAATTAATCTTACACTTTAAACGCGCTTAACATGTCTATTTCTTTATTTATTTATCCAAGCCATCTCAGAAAAAGCTCTAACGATTTGGAATATAGAGGTGTACGGGGGCGACAAATAGATCTGGCTAGGCTCTCTGACCCCTATATATCTGAGAAAACTCGGTTTCCCTGGTCCTGGGAATTAATTGAAGTACTCCATGTCAGAAGCAACATTAAAAATAGTGAGGCTTAATTGTGAATGAGTATTGGTACAGTCAGCTATATAGACAGCGTAGCAATCAAAATCACCGTGTCTTATAGTTTAGAGAATAGGTGCGCATGTTTAATTTTGACGATTTCAACTGCTTAGTTACTTCTACTATTGACTGTATAACGATATCGATTAGAAGTGTGATCATTATGGTTATTTGGTAGCCGTTATTACCTGTAGTACTGTTCCTCGAGCATCTTGTCGTCGGCGTCCTGGTCCTGCTTGCTCTTGAGCCGCTTGTAGCGGCCGTCGCGCTCGTCGAGGGGCTCCTCCAGCTTGGGCGGCTCCTCCGTGTCGTACTTACGCATGTAGTAGCGGTACATCAGCGGGTGGAACACGTCCAGCTGTGGAGAAGATCCAGCTTTGTTAAGAGTCGAAAAAAAAACTGGTAAAATGCAATCTTACTAACATTATAAATATGAAAGTGTTTTTGTTTGATTGTCGTTCCTTCACGTCGCAACGACTGTACCGATTTGGAAATTTGGTTTTGAGATACGTTGAGACCCTGTGAATAACCTAGGATACGTTTTATCCCTATATTTCCTCGAGAACGGTTAGTTAGGTCTAGTTAGTTCTATAACTATAACTATCTGTATAGTATAGGTATAGTATCACGTCCTAATGATTTTCCTTACCGGTCAATATTGTCACTGGCATTTTCTGTTACACCCACACTACACGCTACACTCGCGGCGCGAAAGCCCAAAACACAGTATAGCCCGCATACTGTCTTTTTTTTTCGCAATATATAAGAAAGAGCCACCATGTGTCACGATTCAGTTGGTTTTCTAGTATGTTATAATGATTATTACCTGAAGCTCAGAGATCCAGCTGCAGTGCCAATGTGACCGCTCATGCCATTTGACGAAGAACTCTCGCGAGCGCGGCGCCTTGGACTTGGCCGAGTGCTCCTTCCAGCGCCACGTCAGGATCTTATGCACCTTGCCGTCGAGCCCTGGACACTGGACACAGAGGGTATCGTTATCGTCAAACGCCTGGACACTATATGGATACGTAAGTTAGAACACACGACTTTAAATTATAGTTTTGATTTTAGTCGACAAGCGCGCAAAATAATTATAAACTGAAATGGGCTTAAAAAAATTACAAGAAAACAATTCAATCCAAAAATTATTAAGAAATCCAATGTGAAAGCCTAAAATATGCATGCCTGTTTTTTTTCGCCTCTTTCTTATTGTAGAAAATATCTCACATGACATGACATTATTTATCAACAGTTTAATTAAACTAATCATTTCAACGAAGGCTTGACATAAACTCGTTTATTTATTATAAACCAAAAATCATAGCCAACCATTCATGGAGACATTCTACACACCACCATATCAGTATATCCTCCTCTCATTACGAGATGCTTTGGGCTAGTCCCCACATATTCAAAAATTTGCCTTTATTAATTTAATTAATTAATTAATTATTTATTATTTATTTATTACTAAAAACATGAGATACAATTATAAAGGCAAAACATTGCTCCACAAAACTGCTTTCGCAGTTTGACTGCAGAGTCAAGTAGGTAATCTATTACTCAACTAATAATTAAATACTAGGTAAATACTCATAATAAGTTAACCAAATACATTAGGGCTTTACATTAGGGCGTCGTTTTCTCGAGTTGTATTGTATACGTACGCTGCAGCGAGGACACTTCCATTCCCCGTCGGGCACCTCGTCGAGCGGTGGGTTGAGGCAGAAGCGATGGTAGGCCGACGGACACGAGTCGCAGCACAGAAGCTCGCCGCCGTCCTTGCAGATCCTGGCCAAAAGAACAGAAGGTCAATACAAAATACACACAAATAAAGGCCACAAGACTACGTTGAGACGTTTCAATGAGGGCCACCGCATTCCTGCTCATTAGTTGACGCCACTGTCGTGTGAGGTTTGGCCACACGGCGGACACGGCCTATAAAAAAGCACGATTTCGAACACAATTCGAATTAAGTGTCAATGTTTGCATGCGAGGCCGTCTGTGTGCGTGCGAGGACGTGTGTACACTTGTAAATGTATGAGTACCAACTACGCGGGCCAGTGATCCACTCTCCATCTCCGGATGAAACAAATGACGGAAAGGGCGAGTTGGGCGCGAGTTGCGGGCCGGCTAGATTCAGGCGGTTGATTCTGTGGCCATTCTGTATGTAGTCCTATTAAATATTCTGTGGTTTGGGTGTAGATGTTAGTTTGTCATTTTATTTATTTATTTATTTACACACAATAGTGTCAATGTCGCTGTGAAATTTGTGTGAAGTTTCAGAGACCTTAGGTTACTGGTTTCGAGAGAACTCTTAATATCCGTATCCTCAGTGAATAATCAATATACTACTGACCTACTGGGGTGCCAGTGCTGGCTCCGTGTAAACCTGGCCTTCAATACAGAGAGTCAGTATACCTGCAGAACTCCTGATGCTCGTCGTCGTCGTCCTGCTCCTGGTTGCCCTCGGCCTCGCAGTGCGGGCACGACCAGCGGCCCTCGGGCGTCTCCTCCAGCTCGGGCTCCAGGCACACCAGGTGGTAGGCCCGCGGACACGTGTCGCACAGGATTATCTCGCCGCCTTGCTGGCACACCTGCGAGTAACGGTGCAATGTCGTGACATTCTGATAGAGCGTTACTAGTCGCTAGTTTTGAAGAGCAACCGCCAAACCGACTCGTCAGGCAATTCACGGTTTTACGTGAGATGTGTTCAGAATTGATAAAATGATGATTACACATCGGTATTCCATGAAAAATGTTTGTGAGCACATTCAGGTTTTTGGAGGTTTGCATGAAATAAAATTGACACAAAATTTGTAGGAAGAATTGAAATTAAGGTCTTATTTTATTCATCCGTCAAACAGTACAACCGTGCATAGTCAGGGCGCCTAACCTAGTGTCATCCATACTAATATTATAAATGCGAAAGTAACTCTGTCTGTCTGCCTGTCTGTTACCTCTTCACGCTTCAACGGCTGGACCGATTTGGATGAAATTTGGTATGGAGATAGTTGGAGTCCCAGAAAAGGACAGGCTACTTTTTTATCCCGGAAAAGCGCATAGTTCCCGCGGGAGCGCAAAAACTGAATTACACGCGTGCGAAGTCGCGGGCAGAAGCTAGTATAAAAATAAAACAAAACGGTATGTTACCTCGCAATAATCTTGGTGCTCCTGCTCGCCCTCCGTGCCGTCGGGGAATTTGTTTGTTGTCTTCAGTTTCTTCTTCTTCCTGCTCTTGTTTCCAATCTTGGTCTTGGCTTTCTTCTTCGGAGCCTGCAATAAATATTAGCACAATATCAATTATTGCACTCAGTATTTTCATAAAAACCCAAATGATCGAACATGTGCAGACTAGATAGTACCCGCCTATTGTCCAAATGCTGTCGGTGGAACTCCAACAAGATGGGACTTCGACTTAGTGAAAGTCGCAGAAATACAGTTGATATCAGTCGCACTAGACTGATCTAAGTGGTGGCCTTGTAGAAGGGCTTATGTCTAGCAGTGGACGTCATTGTATTGTATTTTTTTTTTGCATAGCTATTTTAAAATGCCATCCGTCCGTCACCATGCCTTCTTCTGGTTTTAGTTATGTAAGTCCCAAATGTGTTTCTGCTTGAGGCGTCTCTGGAGCGATCGAGGAGCTTATTTCTGTAAGATCTTATACAGTTTTCCACTTCCTCCTTCACAGCGGTTATTCTGTAGACATGACGATGATGTTTGACTTACCGGAGTGCCGTCATCCTCTTTGGCAGCGGCGGGCTCGTCAACGGCGGGCGCGGCGACCGGTTTAGGTTCCTCCGCCTCCGCCAGCATCTGTTCAAACTCCGCATCCGAATCGGAGTTAGCGCCGGCGCTACCTTCCGGCTCCTCGTCCTGTGACGAATGGATCTGATAAAGGTTTCGGGGAAGCAACTCGTGAGTATCTTGTTGAAATATGTCGCGCCCGCACCGCAGAGACGTTGAAGTTTTATGAAAAAATAATAAACTATTAAATTAGCATTAAATAATAGTGATGAAAAATGTACTGGGGAAATAAATGTAATTAAAATTATGGGAAAAAATATGATTAGAAGCGGGATTCAGACCTCTCTTCTCCTGTTTGTTTTCAATAAACAAACCACTTAAGAATCCTCCTCAATTTGTTAAACGATGACCACCACACACAGTCTATCTACAATCTTTTACTTTGTGCGATTGGAGTATAGATACTTTCTCATGGATATGTAATGTAAAATATTTCGTGAATTTTTTAATGTACAGGTGCTGTCATTGACAAATCATTCTTTCATCGTTCCAAAGTACAGCTATTTCTTCCAAAGAGAAGTAGAATTCATTTTGTATCACATATTAGCTGACTAAAAATGCTTCCGAGCTCCTATGTGCTGTTTAAACGGTGTCGCCACTTACGCTGCTGGTCCGCTTGCGTTTGCTGAACTTGATCTTGAGCGTGGGCACCTTGGGCTTGCGGCCGGGCTTGCCGCGCGGGCCCGCGTGCTTGGCCTTGCGCCCGCGCTTGCGAGGCGCCGGCGTGCCCTCGTCGCTCACCTCCTCCTCCTCCTCCTCCTCCACCTCGTCTTGGACCTCGTCGTTCTACAGGATACGCGAGATTATCAAGTGTGAAGGATGGAAGTGGACTTTATCTATAGCAGTGATGGGCAAACTTTCTTAATGGGGGGCCAGAAAGTTTAAGAAATTTCAAAGGAGGGCCATAGATTCTATAGTAAAGAGTCTTTACTTTTGAAGTAAATGTAGGGTAGTTACTCTCTAATAAATATGACCTACATCCTTGTGTTTCACTACATGGTGACAGCGGGGGGATCAATTTAAATACTTTAAACGAGTAAGCCTTGTGATTTTTGTGCAAAAACATATATGAGTAGTTGTATAGTGTGTGATAAACAAGTGTTGAAAGTGCAAGATAGTATAATAGACTTCAAAAAAGGAGGTTCTCAATTCGTCTGAATCTTTTTTTTTTTCATTGAGTAAACTGTTCCTAACCCAGTTAGGCTTCTTTGTGACATGGTTAAGTCTAGAGGTAGCCCATCCAAGTACAAACTACTCCTTCTGCCTGTAATGTTTTGTTGTATGATTTCTGTTTTGTTAACCTGTTGTCTACCGCCTATTGTCAAAAAGATTATGTAAAATAAACTTAATTACTTAGTTATTAAAGTATATTCGCTCGACGCGGAATCGCGTCAACGGTAGACAACGGATTAATAAATGAACTTCAATATTATATGTGAAATTGTTTACTTGAGACCTGCCAATCCCAAATGCATTGCTTGAAAAGGACTAAGGAAAGTTTTGAAAAAAATCGATGAGATACCGTCAGGAATCGGTGTCATAGTCCTTTAACACCATAAAGCACTCCAACACACGTGTTCCACTCATGGAGCCAACATGTTTTAATTACTCAACTCACCTTGGGCTCTTTAGGCGGGCGGCCGGGCCTGGCTTTGGTCGCATAGTCGGAAGCAGTGGACGTGTTGGTGTTATCCTCAGAACCCACGTTCGAGATGCCGCAGGGGTACGGGTTGTGGGCCTCGGAGAACAGACGCCACTTCGCTGCCACGAGCATCATGAGCTTGGATGCTGGGACCTAATGAAGAAGGCAATAAACTCGAGCTTAAACCCATGTTTTTATTAAATTATTTATGTTTATTAATACATTTTATATGCCGTGGTGGCCTAGTGGTTTGACCTACCGCCTCTCATGCCGAGGGTCGGGGGTACGGGGGTTCGATTCCGGCTCGCACCTCTAAGTTTACTTATGTGCGAAATTCAATTTGAATTTACCACTGAGCTTTTCGGTGAAGGAAAACATCGTGAGGAAACCTACACGCATCTGCGAAGTAATTCAAAGATGTGTGTGAAGTCCCCAATCCGCACTGGGCCCGCGTGGGGACTATACCCCAAACCCTCTCGTGATCAGAGGAGGCCTGTGCCCAGCAGTGGGACGCAGATAGGCTGTAGTAGTAGTAGTAGTAGTATTAATACATGTTATTATTATGATTATTTAGAAAAGGGGATGACTACCTGGTTTCAGTCGGGTAAGGTAATCGGTCGGCTATTCGGAACCATTTCACCATTTACATACATGTTAAAGACATGGGACTGATACATCAGTTAAATGCACCTACTCATTATTTATTTATTTATTTTTATTTTATGTACATTTATTCATGTACCTTTCTATTTGGCCTCATGGTTGACTGGTAGTGAATTGCTTTAGGCATTAAGTCCGCCGATTGTATTTTTTTTATTGTGCAATAAAGTTTAAATTAATTAATTAATTAATTTCCATGATAAAAAACTACAATTTTGTTTGAGACCCTGACAATGACATAGGATAGTTTTATCCCGGAAATAATCACTTAGGGTAGTGAAAAGGGGGATACGCTTGGAAGCTAAAAAAATGCCACTGTGCCCAGCGGTGGGACGCAGAAAGGCTGTAGTAGATGTTTACTTACCTTTGGGTTTTCCTTAATAAGCAGTGGCCGAACATGCTGCTGGAAAAGCTTGTATGATGACAGATTTTCTATGTCTGCTTCAGAGTACTGAATGTCCACATCATTAAGCCCAAATGTGGAGCAAACTTCTTCCACTGTTGGCATGCCTGTAGAAAAATCACAAATACTCTTAAAATTGTGAGTGGTTTACTTTGAATTTGTCTCAGTTTACTGTTGAGTATGTTGCGGCGCTTTTTCTCAAGCAATAGGTCTAGGAAGGGCTGATAAATTCATTTCCGACGTGTAAAAGTGCCCCTATGGCCAATTTGGTGAATAAATGATTGATTGATTGAAACTTAACAAGTGCTAATATTCATAACAGGATGACAATTTCAATCAGCTTAGAAGCAAACACAACTAAGAAGGCGCGCGGGGAAGCACTTAAGCCGTTGTTGCAGAGTTTATTATTGCTTAATCCACGCGACTTCAAGTTGTGCAAACCTGTACTTTTATTTCTATGATATAGGAATTTACCGAACTTAGCTTCCATATCCATAATAGAGTCCATCACAATTTTGGATCGTCAAAAATTTTTTTTATAAAAAAATAAAAACCGACTTCAAACTCCGATAGCCTACAAAGTCGGTGTCAAGTCTTATTATTATCATCATCATCATCCTAAGCCCAGCAGTTAATATTTTGGAGCAGATCTATCTCTTTTTGGCGCCACATGTCCGAGGTGGCGAAACGTTTCGTTTCGGACTCTATCACTCAGAGACAACCCGAGCATCACGCGTTCCATGTAGCGCTGGGGACATTCAGCTTGCTTATCGAGTTTCCAGGCCACAAAGGTTCGCAAGCATATCATAAGGGTCATAATGAAATACTCAATGAACAGAATTAACGATATTATTTAATCGTTCATATTATTAGGAGAGTCATGCGTCGTTACTGCTTCGATACAAGCAAGTGAGTACCTCGGCCATAGGAAATTATATGTGGCTTATTGTATAAAAACGTAGGGTCTCTTAAGTGGCAAGCAAATAGTTTCGTGTGAAAGAGAAACCTCAGCAGAGCATTAACAAAGGGAGACAGATTTATTTTTGGATCATAACTGATTGAAAACATTGATTCATACACTTTGGTCTTTAGTGACTGCGGTAATTTTGATAACACGACATCTTTCTTAAGCTTTCCGAAGACTTTACTAGTCGTCATTAATTACGCAATCGAGTAAATGTATCGTATATGGCCATTGTTTATAAAATACCATCGGCCCGCTTCGGCCCGCTCTCATCAACCTCTCTATTACCATGCTATTACTGAACACCGCATGATAATCCGTTCAGAACTTTTACAGTTTATCGCGAACAGAAAGACGCGGCCGGGGACTTTATTTTATGAGATAATGCTGAAAGTTTTTATACATTACTTTTTTATATATTTACATAATTGGCTACAGCTATTTCAGGGAACCGGTATTTGTTTCTATGGAAAAGCGGTCCAGCGAGACGCTATACAACAAATGCCCTATAATTGTTACGCTGTTCACGTTGCCGCGGGGACAATGACCTGGCGGCCTTCGCGGCACGCCAATTCTATTCGGTGCTACTACCGTAAAAGTCCACGACAAATCATAATTGATATCAAATGTCTTGGGGGTAATGGGTTTTGCTAGTTATGACTATGATTGCTTTTAATACATCAGAATTGGTAATTGGTAAAGAAACATGATAAAAATGAGACCAACATAAAATGCAGCTGAGACTGGTAAATCACAATAGTCGTTATTAAGCGAAATTAATGAAACAATAGATGTGCTGAATGAATAAATCTATTCAATAGTGTGCCTGGGTGAGCCACTTAGCGAATCTGGTTCAATAACACATATCTGTTAGGATAGTTTTTTCTTGCTTACTCTCCAGTTTTCCTCTAGTGCAGATAATGGGCCTGTTTATTATTACTTTTTATGATTGGGGATGACTGCCAGGTCACAGTTGGGTAAATGGTTCTCTATTTGGGACCGTTTTGCCCATTTAATTCAAATTGGGCGTGGTTTGGGACACTGTGTGTAGCGTTCATGTTAAACAAATGCAATCTATGCAAGGCATGCATGCACGCTGACAAGCGCGCTACCAGCTTACCTGGCCCGCCAAACGCTCTGCTTCAAGCCAAGTCTACTTAGGTCATTCACGTACCGTTTGCGTCTGTTTTATGTGACACTCCTGTCACAGTTCGCCACAATTTCCAACAGCATCATCTTGCTACACTAGAATGATGGCTGGAGTAGTGGTATCTAAGTAAATACTGTGACTTACCGCTGTTCGAGTCTGAGGCGACTGGAGTAGAGGGTGTGAGGTTGTGTTTGCTTCCTCGGCCCTTACGCGATTTCTTGCTCGAAGTCATCGCGCTAAGAGCATAGTCACTATCGCCTTCTGCCTCAATCTCCAATCCGAATTCGTCATCCTGCAAAGATAGGAGTTTGTTTTTACATCTTTGGAATAGCTCAGATTAACTGGGTTAAAGAGCTTTTTATAATTTAAAAAAAACTGTTAAATCGTGAAATATCACAAAGGGGAACGGAAGTCGTGGTGAGATAATATAGTCTTTTTTTTAATAAACACACGATTTCTAAACGGAATTGTGGCGTCAATTTTAACAGTACGAATTTTCCAAATTTTTTATTTAGATTCTGCATTTATTTTGAAGAAAATTTAAGGATAATGTTCCGTATTTTACAGTATACATAGACACACGTGATAATTGACAACATTTCATTTTTTTAACGTGTTAATTTTATTAGCTAGTTAGAAAGTTTGAAAATTGGAAAAGGTCATATTTTTTTCTTCTTTTTCGCAAGTCGTAAATTTCATACTTAAAATTGAAATAAAAAAACCCATTCTAAAAGAGCGTAAGTCAAAAATGACGTACTTAACCCTTCTGCGCATAGAATTAGTTCGGCGCGTAGCGCTCATCCGTACAGCGAAAGAACCATAATTATGACCTCACATGGTCGTCACTACAAAACAATTTTCTCTAAAAGTAATGAGCAAAACATTCTGAAACATTTTTATTGAATTCTTTAGACAGAGATACCGAAATTGTTTTCGAATTACACCTTACTAAACATTTGGAATTTTGTCAATTAACGGAGGACCTGAAAATAAACCTTACAGAGGCGTAGGTAATTGTTGTGATGAATAGAGAAATTATGAGAATAATCTAATTGCTGCACACAATATTTAACATAAAATTGCTAATGAGTCTAATGACTGATGCAAAATACTTGAATAGAGAACATTTTATTGTTTCCTTTTACCATTTACCTAATTCAATGACAATACACAGCAAATGAATACTTCAAGCTAATGAATGACTACAATAGTACTTAAGTTAGAGTGGTTGTTTGTAGCTGTACAATACCTAGTAAATCTGTGCATATTGTTTACTAGCTTTTCCCCGCAACTTCGTATGCGCAGAAATATTAAAATGAAAAATCCCGTTTTTTTCCGTTCCCGTGGGAATTTCGGGAAATCCTTTCTTAGCGGATGCCTACGTCATAACATCTACCTGCATGCCAAATTTCAGCCCGATCCGTCCAGTGGTTTGGGCTGTGTGTTGATAGATCACTATGTCAGTCAGTCAGTCAGTCAGTCAGTCACCTTTGAGTTTTATATATTTAGATTATGATGACATCTGGTCATTCATAGCTAATACTGCTCTTTTACACCTTTCACAGAAGAAGTGCTTACTTGCTTTATAGTATACCATATTAATACTTTTCAACACGCTTTTATTAGGTCGACCTGTATGTAACTATGTAATGGAATCTTGCATGTTAAATTTGCTGCTTTTGTTAAATGCTTTCCGATTTCCGATTGAGCTGAAATTTTGCACGAATATGTAAATCGCGTGACAATGCAATATTATGATGACGTGGAGCAGATCTGATGATGGAGCTGGAAGATGGCCATAGGAACTCCGTAATAAAACTACAGAAACCCATCGAATTTGGTCTCGTTTGATTCGTCTTGAAGGGTAGATGAAGGATTTGCAAACAAAAGTACAGTCAGCAAAAAAGTGTGTCCGAAAAATTTAATTTTTGAAAAAACTTATTTATATCCAATGAATTTATCATATCCAGTTTGTAGTTTTGCACTGTGAATATAAATTCACTGAAGCTTCAAATTCTAAACCTTCAATTTATGTTTACTCTATTTAGAAATGAAGACGGTGGATTTAGTGAAGTCCATTATTAATATTTGTAAGATGTTTGTTTGTCCTTCTTTTACAATAAAACAGCTAGATCAACTTTGAAGGAATTTTGTAGGTATGGAAATAGTTTAAAAAATTAAAACTCAATAGATATGTTTTTTTTAAGAGATGATAATTATTGATGAAGTTTTACATGATATTCAATGCAGACAATATCATAGGAAAGAAATAGTTTGTGATATATCATTAAGTGAAAAAATGTGCTCAATATAATAATTTTAAGACAGTTGTGTAGATATAACCGACCATCAGAAATTGTGTTTTAAAATAATGTTTTCTGTACTTACCTCTTCACTCTCATTCTTCCTCTTCTTCTTTTTCTTTCTGCCTTTCTTGTCTTCCCCGCGGGCCTTTCTTTTCTTACCCTTCTTCTTCTTTCTGCCATCTTCTGGGGAATAATCATCATCCTCCTAGGAAAACATAAGTATTGCATTTAGACCCTAATTCAACTCTAATTAAATGATAGTTAGTACATATAGATAGATGAAGATGACTGATTGTGTTGACTTCTCATTTTCAAATTTACATCAATTCAGATAGGTAGTGACTAATACATGAAGGGTAACATTTAGTGACACGGTAAAATCTTATAGGTACATTATATGTGCTAATGTTGTAAATTTCTCTATTTATTTATAATGGTTCTGAACGGAGAAAACTTGGTTTTAGCTATTTTCACCAGAGCAAATCTCGGTCGCCCTGTTCCTGTTAATTATGTGCTAACAACGTTATCAAGCACTTTTGTTTACAAATATATAACATGCTGCATGCTGGACAAGTGATTATTAATTAATATCCAATAAATAATCTCATACCTTTGGGGGGACTTCGTCACTTTCTCCAGAATTTTCATTCTGACCTTCACCTTCTTCCACGTCCTCGTCGCCTAAAAAATTTAAATAAACTGGTCAAACCACTGGCAGCCATACTTCACACCTGTTCCAGCCGGCAAACCAACGAGATCCACATAATTCCCGAAACACGCACGCTCCTAGCGGTTAAGGTCACTAATCCCTTTGTTTGGCGGCGTCCATTTTGTTAAGTAGTAATGAGCAGAATTGCATGTTCTTTTCTGTCACAAACTGCCACTCACAAAATATTTACAACTCACCGATAACAATTACACTAATAAACTACACCATTAGATGCTAGAACGAACATATCACACGTTTCTTACTTGTTTGTTTATAACACTTCTCTTCAAAACCGAAATTCTTCTAATTTTTAATTGCTTATACCGCAAGTAAACACATGATACCGCTATTCGCGGCTTACCTATGACATGCTAATAGATATTGAACATTTACCTGCAAAAGAACCGTCTACTTCATCATCTGAAGCCATTTAGATCACTATTTATCACAACCTGCAATAAGATTTAAGATTTTAGTCTAGAAAAGATAGAGGACGCGCAGTTTCGCGACAAATGGTAATTAATTCAGAAATTGATGCCGCCTTCACTACGAGGAGAAGAACTGGCACGATTTGCTCTCTCACTCGCTCATGAAAAAAAAGAAGAAATTTTAGGGTGGCTACGTAAAAATCTTTAAATCTTCCATTACGTCTTAACCTACTAAAAATAATCATTTTATTCATACTGTAAAGTATAATGTATTATTAACTAGCTTGTGCCCGCGACTTCGCCCGCGTGGTATTTGGTTATCGCGCTCCCATGGGAACTATGCGTTTTTCCGGGATGAAAAGTAGCCTGTCCTTTCCCGGGACCCCAACTATCTCCATGCCAAATTTCATCTCAATCGGTCCACCGGTTGAAGCGTGAAGAGGTAACAGACAGACAGACAGAGTTACTTTCGCATTTATATAATACTGGCTTCTGCTCGCGACTTCACCCGCGTGGAATTCGGTTATCGCGCTCCCGCGGGAACTTTGCGTTTTACCGGGATAAAAAGTAGCCTATGTCCTTTCCGGGGACCCCAACTATCTCCATGCCAAATTTCATCTCAATCGGTCCAGCGATTGAAGCGTGAAGAGGTAACAGACAGACAGACAGACAGACAGAGTTACTTTCGCATTTATAATATAAGTATGGATTAATATTGTAATGTATTAGGCATCCTTTGCCGTAATGAATAACTTCACATATTTATAATAAACTTTATTTGAAAAGCACACAGCAAAAGTAACAGAAACACTCATGAAAATTCCATATTGTAATGGCCGCCGTCCTGTGTTCAGAAACACTTGCCACCTGCTGTCACATTGACGTTCGGATACATATCAATACTCTCCCCTATAAGTTTAATCGATGGGGAGGTTTAATTGTTCTGGATGATCTTCGAATTGAAGCCTCCTCACAAACAATTGGTACCTTATTATCTACTATTAGTCCTGGTGATGCAGGTATCGACACTGTTGAAGCAACATCCTTTTGAGTGTAACTGGTGTCAAAACCTGTATCATCATTATTTGTATGAGTAGTGTCATCTGTAACATTGCTTTCCATTTGTGTTCCTAAAATTCTATGATTACCATTACCTTCATTAAAATCTTTCCTATAACTGTCACGAATCGTAGGTACCTGTAGTCTCCGAGAAAAATCAGTTGGATGAAGACGGATGGGTGGACTGACAAACGAACATGATGAAATTATAATTGCGATTCCCCAGCGAGGTTCACCAAACTCGAAGTCCGTTGAACTAATACAAATCTTTTTATAAGAAGATCTTTATGTTACTTGAAATTCAATAAATGGTTTGACTTTAGACTTTTTGACGTTTGAATTACAAGGGTTCTATTTCTTGCCAATTGATTGCCTACGGAACCTAAATATGACATATCAGAGGATTTATTTTCATAATTTCTGTCGTCTACTTTAACTGAGCTCAAACAAACGTTATGATAATCACAAGGAATGGACAAATATGATAATGATAATAAATAACGTATTAAATCAAGACAGTGCGCGGTGCGCCCCCATTTTTCACATTTGAATTACAATTACAATATGCCATAACATGTGTAATAAAAATTGTGTACATTTCAACAAGTTCAAACGCAAAAAATATTACTAATTAGACGTAAAATTTCCGGTATGGTATGCTAATCATAGATTAGTATATTATTTCTGTTTTCTTTCTGTCTTTCCTTTCCAGTATCGCCATTATAAAGAATTCTATGCATTCTAAATAAATTTTACTTGACCAACATACCAAAATTTATTCTATATTTCAATATTTTTAATTTTTATATTTATTCTATTGCGTTTCATATTCAAACACCATAATTCCTATTACTTGACTTGATTTGATATCCAACACTCGGTGCACAATCGGAACTTATTTTGATATCTTATATGTGCCATGCTCCTCCAAGTACCATACCACAGATTACTAATTTGTGACTGACTCCAACTCCAGGATAGGTCAGTGAGTTTGCGCATTCCTTCTTTAGTTCCAATAACCGCGTTTTGGCGCTAGAAAAAAATTATAAGCTGTCAGCCTTTACCCTTAAGCTGACTTCGACCCGCGTTGTCGTGAAGATATTTGGATCTGCTTCGCTATGGGAACAATGGTTATTAACATACACGACAATAAGGGAAATAATAATCATGGGCAATTACTCCGAGAAATACGTAGTAACATAAACCTGGTATAAATAGTTTCTACTTGGTCATAGCTGTAATCTCAACACAACCGCTAGGTTCTTGCTTTAGAGGTGCCCGGAAGGGGACGCTATGGCATGACCTTAAACCACGAACTGGGGAAACTGCCGCTTGCGCGGTGTGGCAGTTCTATCCGACACACATGGGAAGCCGCACCCATGGCTCAGACTAGACCTCCACCCGTTTCCTTTAGACCAATCGTGGGTGCAATAGGAGACACCGCTTCTTTGCCCCCGTCCTTCTATGATGCGGCACTCAATAGTCAGACAGCCAGACTCCACGAATGCCTTTATCCTATTGCCGGCAGACCCTCCTCCAATCCCCTTACAGATCGCCCAAGCCTCCAAAAAGGTGGTCATGCCGTTCTGAGGACCAACAAGGATGCACCTTCGACGCCAAGGTTTCCCAAGGCCATCGGGTCAACAGAACACGAGGGGGGAATACAATCCCACTGATGGCTGAAGCTTCCTCCAGCCATCGTTGCAAATAAGCATCAAACCGCGTTTGAGCCAAGACCACAGCCACGGCCGTAATAGAACATACATTAAGTTCCTCGACCGTATGGTACAGAAGCAAACACTCACCAGTGTATCTTCTCTCACCTCTCGCCAGCCGGCCGGCGGCAACTCATCATCAATCCTGATTTTACCTGCATTTTTCCTCTCCGACCGTCCATATTTGTCCGCTATCTTATACGCGCTCTTTTTCACCCCATAGACAGCGCTATGTCAGGTGACACAGATTATACAGTACAGGTACAACAGTCATAGAGAAGAAAGCATACCAATGAGTTAGTAACACATCGCGTGGATCCGCGACACGCGTCGACTTAGAATTTGCGTAGCCTATAATACTATACATATAGATGGCTATAGTTATATAAGTATCGAAAACCTGATTTGACCTGTAAAAAGCCCGTTCCCATGAAAATATCGGGATAAGAGCATCCTCCAGCCATCCAAAATTTACGATAAAAGGCGTAGGGCGTATTACATTTTTACGAAAAATTCTAAAAAAAAAATCCATTGTATGATTTGATTTTCCAGATAGATATGGCCCATCTTGTACATAAATAATTAAATTTGATTGATTTCATTTGAAATGTTACGTAAGTAATAAACACGGAACAAAGATATACAATATTGGTATTTCAATTACCTATTTTATATTCAGTTTTTTCTTAGCCCATATTTTCACTGTATTACGATATTTTTAGTCTAGCCAAGCCAAAATGTGACAGAATCGTATTTTTTTTACATTTACTTGTTACTTATTGTTTCATATAATCACAACACTGTACAGCACATGTATGTGATTCAAAACACGAGTTTTCAAATATCTCCCCTCAATCAAGACTGGAGGAGGAAATACGATAACCAATACTCGGAGTTTTTTCAACAACTAACCTAATTTAGAAATGCAAACAATTTAGAAATAAATAAGGAGAAAACTAATATAATGTGGTTTAAAACTGACTACAGAAATAATGAAAAACCAAGACTTACTTTAGAGAGCGGCATATTAGAATCGGTTGAAGTGGTCAAGTTCTAGGGGTTTATATTGATTGTAACCTAAACTGGAAAAAATAATTGGATGGAATCGATAGCTCAATTAGCTCCTCTTGTTATGCTCTAAGAACTTTACGAGACGCTATTGACAAAGATGCACTCAAAGCTGTATATTACGCCCTCGTTGAATCTAAGCTACGGTACAGCATCAGATTTTGGGGAGCCTCCTATGATTACAATATCAAAACAGCTTTCACGCTACAAAAGTGAGCTATACGAATCATGATGCGCATTCCGCAGTGGATTTTGTGTAAAGCCGCCGCACCGAGCTTGTATTTTGGTTTTAGCCTCTGAATTCTACAAAAGTATTCTTGAATATGAAACTGAGAATGATTAAAAGAAAAGGCTGGCGACTAGAACTAAAAACTTTACGTACCCTTTCTGTCCAAAAGTAGCTGATCATTGTGCGAGATATCAGGCTGTGAAAGTGTTTAATAAACTACCGATAGAAATTAAAGTTACATATCGAGCTTTAACATTTTTAAACTTAAATTGGAACGTTTTTTGCTAGCAAAGTGTTTTTATAGCTTTAAAGAGTTCTTTCAAAACACAATTCAGTACTGTTTAAAATTATTATGTACTTATTGGATAATTAATTTTTATTTTTTACTTTATTGAATTGAATGATTATTATTTATAAATTTTTCTTTCTTTCTTTTCCCAATTTATAAATTTTTATTGATCAATGTAATATTGTTTATGAAATAAAAAACTGAAACTGAATTTAGCAAATTAGCAAAACAAGCAATAAATCCATCGACGACAAAACAAATTGTAAATACGTACATACTAATATTATAAATGCGAAAGTAACTCTGTCTGTCTATCTGTCTGTCTGTTACCTCTTCACGCTTCAACAGCTGTACCGATCAAGATGAAATTTGACATAGAGATACTTGGAGTCTCGGGATAGGACATAGGCTGACTTTTATCCCGAAAAAACGCAGCTTCCGCGGTAACGCAATTATCGAATTCCACGCGGGGAAGTCGCGGGCAGAAGCTAGTATGTCATAAAATGGCGGTCATAGTCGATCGTAGCGTCAGTACGTGCTTTTTGGAACTAAGAGTGTTAAGCTCCCTGTACCACCCATACATATACTAATTTGTTATCTGTGGTATTAACTGTCACTGTCGCTAAAAAGGACGCCTATTGATAGCATTTTTTTTTCGTTTAGGTATGGATTACTAGGGTTTTATGTGGGTTTAATTCCTTGAAATACGTATAACGTAAAGTTTTGTAAATATGAACGCCCTGCTAGACTATGGAACATCTTCATCGAGCGACTCCGATGAAGACAATGATGAGATCACGGGCGAAAAGTAAGTCTTCAACAGTTGGTTCTCATGGTCGTACAAACATTAAAACTACTGTTTCAATCAGCTTCACGTACTTCGTTTTTGTTTTTTCTTAGTTAAATGATCAGCTTATCATTTTCAACCTTATTTTGCCAGACTCACCGATGATTCAACGAAACCAAAACTGCCTAAACCAACACTCGGCGAGAGTTCTCTGCAGACTTCAGTATTTTCAAATCCGTTTGCTGCAGCAGAGTTGGCCAAAGCAGCAATATTGGAGAAGCACGTAAAAATGGTATATGTTGACTTTCTATTGCCTTCACCATATTTTAGTAGGATTCACAACTTTAGATCAAGTATTTTCATAGCTGCATCAGAATAACCATTACTGTTGTACGAGTATTTTAAAATTTTCAACACTGTTTATCTCTTTGTAAGTTAGTCCTCCGAAATCAGAACCAGTGAATAAGCTTTTTTATATCTATGATGTTTAAATTATAAAGATTTTTATACAAAAATATAAATTGTCACCTGCTGAGCATGGCACACAAGACCATTTTAGTGTAGGGGCAGGTGAAGTGGGAGAAGTTTGAGCAGCCTGATTTTTGTTGAGTTTGCTGCAGCGTTTCTTCTTAAGCAATGGGTCTAGGAAGTGCTGGTAAATTCTTTTTCAGACATGTAAAAGTGCCCCTATGTGGCTAATTTGCTGAATAAATGATTAAATTTTGAATTAAATCTACTTTAAAATGATACTTTTATGAATAGGTAGGTAAAAAAGTATGGAAGTCTAGGAAAACGTTGTATCGGATTTTGCATATTATCGTCAAGTACATAGGCCATGACTGTTAAGGTTCCAGGCAAGGACAACACCCAGATGATAAATGGAAAGAAAATATGCTGGAACTATAGAAAAGGAAGATGCAGATTTGGTCACAATTGCAAATATGCACATGATTCAGACATCCAGAAATCTACTGAGGAACTACATGCTGAAAAAGAGGTATTTATTAAAATCTAGGTGCATGGAATCTTTAAGTTGTCAACAAATACTAACATGAGACATAGTTATCGAAGCCTACAGAGTACTAGCTTAGGTCAAGCATGTATGGTTCAAATTCGGTGCTACGTTTTGAATTGGTGTGGCAGCAAAGGGTTTCTTTCACTAAAAAGTTCAACAAAGTACTGCACCATACCTACAAATTCAAATTGTTTTATAATATTTCAGAAACTCAAAACAGTAGTCTGTGAGGGATCGGGCACAATGACATCAGTTCCACCTCCACAAGTGGTCATAGAGGCGACAGAGGATGATGCATGGGAAGGTGGCGCAGACAGGAAGAAATTGAAAAGGCCTGGTCTTAGTCAAGGGATTGTACCAGGAAAGAAGGTCATTAAAATGTATAAGGAACAGAAACTTAGAGAGGGAATTAAAAAGTCTTAATGTACTTTTTCGTTTTCATAAGTTCCGAAACTGTCAAAAAAGTAAAAATATATTAAGCCCACATCGCAGCGCCTGCGGAACTAAATAGCCACATTGAAATGTTAACATTTTTCTACCGATTTCGATAGATGTGGACCCTTAGGCAACGCACAACGACCTCAGTGAGCGTACCGCGGCAGTGGTTGGCAAATGTGAGATCTAAATAATGGGAGTTTAGATCTGCGGGTTTTTGTGTAGTGGGATGTAGGCTAATTTTTACTGAATACGATGTTTTTTTCAATACAGATATTTTCATAGGTACAAAATGTTTGCCTTTGTATTTTTATTCTGAACCAGCTTTTGCTTGCGACTTCGTATGCGCATAATTTTCCCGTTCCCGTGGGAATTTCAGAAAATCGTCTCTTGGTGCTCCTCTACACTCCCCAAGGAACCTACATGCCTTTCAGCATTCTAGGACCTTTACATTGATATATTGATTACCCTGTTTCATGGCAAATGGTGAAAATAAAACAGAGCAGCACAGTTGCATTTTTCTTTAATCAAGAAGATAAAATGCAGGTAGACATGCAATTTGAAGATTTTACGTCAAAAAGCTTTGTAAGATACACAATCACTTGGCCGGTTTTCAGCCAACATTGATACCGATATATTTATCGGCAGTAAAACAAAATAGCACAGCCATTAACGACGCCGCCAACCCTGGACTGCGGCCAACGGTAGCAGCATCGGGGCTGAGCAGAATCCATTGCAGATAATACTCATCTTAAAAGTATTGAATAATCTACTGGTGGCTTAAATACTTTTTAAGTTAATGTAAAATCATCTCCAGTTGCTACTTGACAACGCAAAAATATCCGATTTTAGACAACATCAATTATTCACTACGCCACGTAATAGTAACTCTGTCACAAAAATAAATAATCTAGCACATGAATTTCATTGCTAAAAGGCCACTATAATTATTAGGGGTGGATTATATTTTGTACATACATTATACATTAAAATCTGTTTGATTGATTGAAATAGTTGTTTCACATTGGACCCCTAAAACGATTTTAAGTAACATCTACAGTCACGTCACAACATCAAGACACGTAAATTTTCCTAGACGATCTACAAAATAATAAAAGTTAATCATTGTGGTGTTCTGATACCTGATGTTAAAACTTTAATGTTTTATTCGAGTTTCCTTTAAAGTCTTAAAATAATAACAAAAATGCTATCATGTTTAAAAAGTAAAACCTAGAATACTTCACGTCATTCATTAGTCTAAACATATAGCAATAATACTAAGCACAAGTTATTGCAACGATCAAGACGGTGGGTGCCGCCATGTAACCAATGGAGACTGCTACGCCTTAAGTACCAAGCATTTGCTTGTTATAGATGATTTAAACACGGATTACATTCAAATATACAACTTGGTGTAAAGGCACAAACAATATGAAACAGTTAAGCTATGTCTTCTTAAGTATTCTGATTTTTCACTTTAAGTGCATGGGGTGTTTCATTTCGTACATACATAATTATGTTCTATAAAAATAGTTTCATTTGGCAATTTATATAAAATTCATAAACGAATAAGTACAACTTTATACAATTCATCGGTTTCGTTACCATTTTGGTATATATGGATTCGTAAGTACATTTAGAGATTACAATTTAGTATAATTGGGAGTGATAAAATTTAAAATACAGTAACATTACCTACTTTGACGGTAAATGTAGACGGTAATTAAATCTTAAGAGCGACCTTTTTAGGAATCTTTGGTGACGGGAGATCCATGGCGTGGCCGTTGAGCGGGTGACCGTCCAGTTTGTCCCCGAACCCGTTGACTTTCTCACCATGTCCGTTTAACTTATCACCGTGCCCATGGGCCTTACACTGATGGCCATTGGGCTTGTCACCGCCGTGACCGTTCAACGACCATTTAGCCTGCCCTGATGAACCAAAAGAAAACCACGTTTAACCCCTCTTGCTATCTCAACACTGGCGGAATCGTGTTAGTCATCGCATTATTAAACATCGAACACTACACTACAGTTCCTATTGGTTAGATGCTTGATTTAGTACTTTTATTAGTGTTAGAAGTAGTATCCGTATTAGTGGAACCATCGGTCGAATTCAAATCAGGGCTCTTATGTCCCAGGGGAACAGCTACGGCTTTCGAATCTGTAAAATTACTCCTCTTTAATATATCAAGGGATGCCAATCTGGCTAAACGATACAGCGCTCACTAGCACGACAGATATCGCTACAGTGCGGTACATTGAAAGGGTGCCACTAGTAGTTAAATTTAAATTACAGGTAAGGTCAAACCTATCTATGTCTATCTAGATCTACGAACTAATGTGACTAGGCTAGTCTATCACAATAACGCCAGTGTTAAAAACTCCAATAAAGTAATGACATGCAGAAAAGACATCGAGACAACATGAAATTTAAGACCAGGAATGAAAATTTATTTAAATCACAAGCAGAAACGTTTTGGCACAAGACATTTAAGAGGGTTTACTCCGAAAGTTGGCAACGTCGCAATAACTGTCAAATATTTTTCTGTTTTCATTAATTTCTGAATATTACTGAATGAAAACATGAATTATCACTCTATGGTTGAATAAAACTTTAAGTATGGATTGCAACAGTTATCATAGGAACACGAAGTTTTTAGTATTATGGAAGAAATAACTTATGAAAACTTTCCATCGCAGTTTCCATGCATTTTAATGTAATCTTATCATTTGAATGCCTAACCAACAAATATAAAACGAGACGCGTCATTCAACCATAGAATGATATCTTCCTTTTTAATTTTGCAATATTTATTTATTTATTTATTTAAACTTTATTGCACATAAAGAAAACTAATATTGAGAAATATTGAGAAATTAATAAAAACAGCGAAACGTTTGACAACTATATGCGACGTTGCCAACTTTCGGGATAAACCCTCTTAATGTTGTAATGAGGAAATACGGCACGTTCAGACAAGGTGTTTTACGCGCAGTCAGAAAGGGATAACAAGTGTCATCCCATTCTATGTCTCTGTCTGAACCGGGACGTTTTCATGGGTAATCAATAAAGCTTTATGAATGAAATAATTTGGTTTGGGGAACTAAAACACATTGACAACTTACCATTACAATCAGTGCCGGCATCTTTCCGTCCCGCATAGTACCTTTTAGAGGTCTTCCAATCTTCCTTCAGAGAGAGATTGTACATGGAGTACGCGGGATCGCCCGTGACTTCTTTCTCGATAGTCAGGAACTTTGGCAGCGTAGCTAGTAATGTGTCTTGATCGTAAGCAGCGCTATACGTTTCCAAGAGGACTAAGCCTCGGCACCTGTAATATTAAAATTAAATAATAATATATAATTAAATTAAAAAAAAGGGAAAAAAAAATAATCACGGAATTTTGAACAAATGATACCAAAAAGACTACGCTATTTCTACTTTCTCCAAACCCATGCCAAAAAGTTACCTGATCATAGCTGTGCTGCTATTGAATTTCAATGAGGTTGTAAAGAATAAGGCTAGGTAACGTTAATTTTATTAAAAGATCTGATACTATTTGGGAAGGAAAAATTACCTGGGATGAGTAGGCTGCCTATAGATATCGAGCTGGTAGTACTGGTTGTTGAAGATGAAGCAGCGACGTTTCTTGAAGATGGTGAAGTGGGCGTCGTCTCGCTGGGGCAGCATGTTCAGGTAGTCGCGGTGGGGCAGCTGGGTGCGCACTTCCACAGACTGCCCGTTGGGGTGGAACTTCCTTATCGTGTGGATGTACGACCAGTGGCCCTTCTGACCGCGCTTGCGGAGCCTGACTTGGGCTTTGCGCACGTCGCTCTGTAGATAGTTGTGAACGACATCGAAGTCCTGGAAGGCGGGGAACTCGGAGTCGGGTGGGAGCGGGCCCTTGACGAGGAACTTGCGCTTTTTGGAGTTGACGTTGAGCCGGTCGCCGGTCTCGATCCCGATCTTTTGGCAGACGCAGGCGATGAGCCGGTTCATCTTCTTGTCGAAGTCGGTGGAGTTGTCGATGACGTCGAAGTACGGGTGGCCGATCCACGCGGCCGCCGCGTTGTAGTCCAGCTCCCGCGCTAGCTCCACGCCCTCCGAACGGCATGCGTGGTCCTGGAAATAAATAGATCAAGATCACCCATTGAGCACATTTTTTACAGAACTGGTGGTCAATGGGGACAGAAAGTTCTCGAATGAATCGCGAAATTCATCCGCGCTCCGAGACCGGAACGAGCTGTCAGTTAGGCCTCTAACGTGATGGAGCGACGACATTTTTATTATTTAATTTTTTCATTTGAATAATTTGATGATGAATGATGATCGATCAATGAAACCATAGAGAAATGATACAAGAAGAGTGGAGTCCATACTGTAGTGCGTGCTCCGAAACGCGGATTAACACTAGATCGACATCTAGCGTCCAGTGACTGAACCCCGATTACCCGACCGTTTAACGTAACCGTTTTGATGAGCCATTTTTCTTCGGCTGATTGTGAATCCTCACTTATAATAGATCAGTGCTTAACAGTTTACAACTTACAACTCGAAGTTTCTGTGTAATAAGAGGATTTAAAAAAGAGTTCTAGTTATAATATTAGTTGTAAATTGTTTAGAAATACACTTTGCGTTCGGCTCGCCATCTAGCTTCAAGTAGCGGTAGCAACTGCTCGGTCTGGTAATCGGGGTTCAGCCACGCCACTGGATGCTAGATGTCTATCTAGTGTTAACCCGCGTTCTGAAGCACGCACTACAGTATGGACTCTGCCACTCTTCTTGTATCATTTCTCTATGATGAAACTACAATTTTCAATGCACAATGCACATGAAACACACCTACTGAGTTCAAAACTAGAAGAGCTATAAAATTAATCTGTAAAAATGACAGTCGTTATTTTCTGTATTTATATTATTTGACCACCAATAAAGCGGTCTGGTCAAGAGGAACCTTATCGGCCACGTGACCATCAAGTGAAGCCGTCGATAAGACACTTATCTAACGTAAGCCAAGCAATACGTCAATGCCACGAGTGGGAATCGATTGCATTTCTCTCGAGCAGGCTTAAATCTATACAAACGACACAACTTCACCTTCTAATCAATAGATTAAGTCTATGAGGGCTTGATAAAGTTATCAGATACATAAAACAATATTGTACAGTTCTTTTACGTCGCGTTGGAAAGTGTTTACTAATACTGAAAAAATAACATCGGCCATATACGTCGTTACGTTTTCTAAGGTTTCTGTCGATGTAAGACAGTGTTCACGACCCATGTCTCAAACTCGCAAAGTCGCAACATATAAAGTACATACTCGAGAGGGCAAACTAATCAGTCCACTTTTAAAGAAGAAAGAAGCGAGTTTTATGAAATAACAATAAACATTGATCTTAACTACGCAGGGCCGGCATAGTCACTACGCGACTAAAACAATAAAACTGATTAAAAAAAAGTCTCCTCACCTCAGTGGAGTAGAAGTCCTCTGCCCCGTTAGCAGCCGACACCATGTGCACGATATGGTTGTACCGGTTGTCGCGCAGCTCGACGCTGTTCCAGCTGTTTGCCGACAGCATCGCCTCCCACTTCTCCTTCGATATAACTGAAAATGTGATGAAGCAGTTATGAATTATTACGTCTTTGGTACCATTGAACAGCCGGGTTGGTTCAGCTTCAGACTTCAGTCCCTCATCTGAACCATTGCTTGTAAAAACAGCTGGTAGGGGAACAGATTAGATGATCGGTCCGAAGTAACCCAAATAATCAAGTAATTACCTACTAAACATAACACTTATACAATTGCAGCTTAAGTAAACAACCAACGTGTGATCACAACACAAATTGTAAAGAACGAACAGCGGCAGCATTCCTTCTTATTAATTACTAACCATAAAAAAACACGCACTTTTATAACTCTGATATTTAACGAGATTTTGTGATATCATCGGTATTACACCACCACATTATTGGTGCACGTATACATAAAAATCACGCCTTTTTCCATAGGGATAGGAAAAATCCTTCCATTTGCTACGAGTAATAGCACCACTTGCATATCTGACGCTTCTTCAACTTTCATTCCGTTCCGCATAGGCGGCCTACTCGGCCCTGATTGCAGTGCCACAGCCAAATCGTATTGTGTGTATGCAATGCAGGGCCGATATGCGGCAGGATAAACAATTAAAATATCTGCCTGCATGCATACAGACAATAAGTACGATTTGGTAGTTAGTAACACTGCAAGCAGGCCCAGGCTTTGAGTAGGCTTCTGTACATGATTGCCGGTTTAGAGTAGTTTTGATATGTACTTCTGTTAGATTGTGCATAATAGTGGTTTATCACAATAATATCGCAATTAACAGCCAACTGATAACAAGCCTCACATTACGAGAAAGTTGACTATATGCATGAAGGCCAAGTGTGGGTTGGGGAAAATTACCTTGCACACTAATAAACATGACACTGCAAACAATGGCATTGGAGGAAATTTCCTTCTCCCGACGTATATTGATACTATGTAAGACATATCTTGGCTATCAAGATGCTTCCTCCATATAAGAACATTGTTGGAATATGTTCAAATTCTGCAAGGGTTGTTTGTAGCTTCTTACAGGGATTGGAACTTGGGACTTACATGCACTTGCATCCATGGCTCCTCGGTCGCAGATGATGAGGCAGTTTCGCTGGCATGTCCTACCGAGTTCGAAGAACGTGTTCTCAATCTGAATCATGGTCTTCAACAGATTCTCCTGGAATTTCGTCGCTGTAACAATGAAATCAAATTGTAGAAGGAAAATAAGCAACTATACAAAAAAAATATTTAGGACGCTTGTGTCTCATTAAGATAAGTACAAGAATCATTTTAAATATGCTAATAGAGTTTGAATAAAAGCCAAAACACCATGTGTTTCTAAATACCGCAACGACAATGGAAATAAGACGGAACAGCCTTGCCAAGATAGCACCAAACGCACACATAGCTGTTTTCCGCTGTTTTAGCAAACTAGTATGAAATTTTATATTGCAATTATGATCCAGATTTACAATAGCACACGTGGAGGATGGCAATAAATGGCGGTATGTTTGAGTAATGTATATCGTCATAGATAACTTTAAAAGTTATGGTATGATCATAAACTGAACAAAGCATCAGCTAGAAACATCTGCTCCCACAATAATCAGCCAGATCACTATTCATTAATCCTACGATTTCTCGCTTGTTGGCATATTTAACTGTAAAGGAAGGCAAATTGCTGTAATATTATCCAATTTGCAGAAAAATTGCGGAAGTCACGTTTAGAATAACGTGTGACATAGTATTTGTTGAATCACCAATACACTATCCCGCATCTTAAGTGTTCTATTGAGCGTTTCATATTAGCTTTACATTAGTTTAATATAAAACTTATTTAACATCCCGTTGAAATGATCCAATGAAAGGTTTCATATCATTTAAAGATCTGCTCGAGGCGGAGCAACTCAATTTGAATTATTTATACAAAACCACGTGCTCAGCCGCCACATTATGCTTGTGACGCAACAGAGCCGGCCGGCGCACGCGCAGCGCGGAACACATTATCACCTACAAATCAATGTAAACGACTGACAAGCTATGGGCATTGTCAGTATGTAATGCCAAAATTTACAATTGATACACTTTCGATATACGAATGTAACAATTAACGCGAAGCAAGATTCGTCACTTAGAATATGGTTGATTGTTACGCGACGTTTATATGCAAGTCGTGAGAAGCGGATAATTGGGTTTTTCGCAAGGTTCTCGTGATATTAAGTAGGTATATTTAAGGGGGAGGTACAATTCAAACTCCACTAATTCTAACATGTGATTCTCATTTCCCTAAAAAAAAAACGCGTATAGATCGTCCATTATTCACAAGGGCGGACTTAGGGGGCACTTTAAATGAATTCGTGACAAATTATCATATGATTAACTCGAATCTAATGTTGATAAAAAATACCCATTAGTCACTCAGATTAATATGTATCCACGCCAATTCTGTAATTAGATATAAACAAACATAGATATGAACACTATGTAATGAATTCCTCCTACGTGTAGCGACGAATTAGCTTGATTACTAAAACAAACATCAATTTAGGTGTGGACTTTATCGTTAGTAGACTGTGTAAAAAATAGCGCTGTAAGCATTTAATTTAAATGATTAGGTGTGTTTATTTCGAGAGCTATGCAGAAATGAATTCTAACTATCACAAGTACGTTCCGGTTACAAGTTAACTAATTGAAAATCTCGAGCAATCTTGTTTCTGTAAGACGATTCTGACTCGACGGCGACGTCATCGATTGTGCATCGTGCCGGTTTGTCACCACGCCAACTTGTGGATGCATATAGGGCGTGGACTCAATTTAAGTATATCTACTCGTGATAATGCAGTAAAAATAAAAATATACGCCTCTTTCAAGTTTGACCACTTTTTTTTACAAAAACACTGAAGCTTTAACTTTATCATCATTTTAGTGTAGGCTCTATTACACTTACTATTTAGAATGTACAATACAACAACAAAAAATGCAGTAAGTAAATAACCCTCCTTCTGGTCCAGTCCAGCAAAAAACTATACTAAAATCCATCTGACTTGCTGATATTAACATAAGGGCCTATATTCGAAGTCCTTAAATAGGGATCTTGCTCTTCCCTATAGGATCGCTCACGCGTCGCGTGAACTTTAAGAAGCTAGATTTAAAATTCAACTTGACGCGTGAGCGATCCTATAGGGAAAAGCGAGATCCCTATTTAAGACTTCGCATAGAGCCCAAGATTATCTCCAATTGAATAGGGAAGAGAAGCGGAGTCGCTAATATCGTCACTTAATCTAGTATATTGACAACTTTTACGGTGGACATGTGTCGAAACATCGTGATTGTCATATGAGTGAAGGTTACCGAATTATTTTCGACATTATCCGACATATTTTCAAATTGGACCGAGCCTGGGAGACGCTCGGCCGTGGTGTCTCGTGCGTTTTATTTTCGGCCACCTTGCCAATGAACTCATGAGCAGCCAAATGGTTTTTTTATCTAGTTATACAATCAAAGATGTCGGACACACCTTTTTTATGGAGACTACACCAGATTTAAAATAGGTAACTAGGGATTCCCACAAATACCGCATTCAAAGCAGTACTTATCTTATGGCAGCTCGTTAGTTTGTGGTCACAACGAATGATTAATGTACAACAAGGACTCCGTTATAACGATTGAAGAACTGGATATAATTGGCAAAAGGAGGCGCAGACAACACGTCAACGCGAAACCCACAAACTTGACACGTGGTATGACGCGACATGTGGTAATGGTAAGTCGTATTCATGTAAGATGTACAAAAACTCATAATATAATACTATTGAATAAAGAACAATTCAAAAAGAACAATCGTGTTCACAGCCATTAAGACGAACGTCAGATGCGAACATTCAAAAAGAAATTTACGAGACAGTGAAAATTTAATCGTACCGTTTTATTTACAAGTCGCGACACTCGCGACTACAATCTTTGCGAATTAGATTTTTTTTTGGTCTATAAATACAGTCGTGCTAACATTGTAATGTAAAGCAGACATTCTTATCTATCTAAGCTCAACTTTAATATTACGGAGGGCTTTATATGAATTTGTGTTTTTAAGGAAAATATTAACTTAAGCAATATTTTACTCTATTAAAAGTAAAACATAAGTCGCCCGTAATACATACATCAGCGTTAAAGGTAACATTAAAAATAACACTTGATTTGATAATGATATGATAACATGACCGTGAACTTTTTCAGTCAGACGCCATTGTAACGATGTACACAAAATCGTCACACGCACAATGCATCATACTAACATTAACATAGAATCATGTATTATTTTTTTTGTACTCGTCAATTGAAATATGTGTATTAAGATTTCATAGAGAATACTGCAATGTCACTCTTTTCATCGTTAAATAGTCATACTTCCGAAACAACCGAAATAAGTTATTTCGATTCGCTCTAGACGATCGAAATACTTTTTCACGTTTCGGCATGGCCATCTAGATGCACGTCGTGACCAACTAGATTACAGGCCCTACCACGAAGAGCAAAATTCAAACGACATTTATTTTTCTTATATACTCGTACTAATGAGTTAAATTATTAATTTTAATGGACTCGTACAAAAAGTATTGTTCACAATAGTGCCATAATCAAGCTTTTCAATCTCGTACCTTACTTAGGCCACTCAGCAAGCTTCGTGGCCTAAACACGGTACTCGACTGAAAAGCTCTCTATTATGTCACGATTGCGAAAAATACTATTACCTATCATATAAAAAGCGAGAAGAATCATGAATCCTTACAATATTTTTGTTGTTACAAAGGTAAGCTAAGCTATTTGAAAGACAAAACAATTTCCTGCTTCTCGTTGAACTTTTCCTGCTAAAGAAAACGATTAAGGTATTTCAATCTAAGGTTTTGAGTTGACGCTTTGCGGATATTGAAAGGTCGTACAAATTACTCTGCGGATTTATTTTAGGTACGTTTAGACTGTTTCTGATATTGATACTAGTACTGTAAATCATTTTCAGTTTTGATTGCTGATACAAACTGCGAGCAAGTTTAAGGATGAAAACATTTCAAGCTTCTAGATAGACAAAGGTCGTCGAAAAATAAGGTCGTTTTGTAGACACAGTAGTATTATGTTATTAATGAGATGAAATTCTCAAAGGTCACATGCGTTACTTTCATTTCAAGGGCGAAGCCATAAGAAAGCTATAACATTAGGTATCATATGATTCATACGCCACAAAAACATAAAAGATAGAAGAGAGCTCGGTCCGCCATCAAAATTAATGCTGAAATATGATGATGTTATGGGCCCATCAGTGGTAGTAGTTGGTAATAATTTTGGATTTTATCTGTGTTGTGGTCGGTTCGAACTGGATTTAAGCCAGGCACAGAGGGGTCGTTTATCATACGCTTGAATAATCTTTACGTAAGTTATTATCATAACTCATATAACCTACCGATCGCTGACATAGTATGTCGATGACATTTTCTTTGTATTACCGGAAAGAAATGTACGATATAATCCCAGCACAAAGACAGTAAAACCTAACAGGACATTCGGTAAGACGATTCAAATAGAAGATACTTATTCTGGTAATTTATTCAGCCATCGCGTGTTTTGATCCGGATAATCAAATTATTGTCAACTGTCGTGCGCTATTCGATTTAACCATTACTGAAGGTAAATCAATGACTAAGCTCGTTTGACTTGTACAAACGTAAACATCGAGGTACATAATTTAATAGCTTAAGCATTCTGTCATTAACTATATTTGGAGTCTGAGAAATCGATTTACGGGTATTGATACGAGATGGTGTCTTTGCCGCTGACGTCTTAGGAGGTTTCGAAATTACGTCAAAGTCCAGACAGAAGCCCAACTTATTCGTGAAATATGAATTAAACATTTGGCAGCGATCCTGTGGACATTGCCCGGAGCTACACGCCTCCAATGACGTAAAACTTTGAGACGCTTTTATACCAAACACAATCGTAAATGGTCGCTGGCATATTACACGCTTGAAGTCATCATATAAATATGTACCAAAAGTTTGTCGCATGTGTAGATTTTTTTACGCTAAAACGAAATAACCACCAAGTTTTGTAATGTTCTAAGATGATGTAGCTAATGGTAAACTAATAATACAATACACGTGTCTGACTACAGCTTAGGACAAAGCGACGGTTAATGATGATGACAGTAATGAGCGATTGGACACCGATCTCAGAAGCCAACTCGATGCCAAGGAGGGTTCTGATAGCTGGGGCTTAATTGTCATGTGAAGAGGTCATTGTTTAGCTCGATACGGGTCCGAACTCACCACTGCTACCCTGGGTGGCCTGAGCTACAGCCGCCGCGGTGCAACGTTTGCAATCCAATTGGCATATTTCGCCTGTAACACTTACAAACTCTACAAAACTATCAAAACCATACCAACATTTCTTAGTAGCCGCACCATGACACGGTTTCATTGTAAAACCTCTAAACGCAAAAAGATCTAGAATCTAGTGCAAGGTCACGACATTGTATAAAAGATTTAGGTTTGATAAAAAGTTCGATAACTTTAACAATACAAATTGCGTCTTTTGTTGTATTGATTGAGTACGTTTTAATTTAATTTTGTGTAGGTATAGTTCTATACAACTTTGCAACCTTTATTGCCTCACAGATTTTCAAGTCACTGACCCCTATTAGACGTTAATTGCTTTTCTCAATAACTATTCTGGTGGCTAGAATACGTTATTATTATTAGTATTAATGACTACTTATCATATTCCCATGAAATTAAAAAAATACGTTTTAAATGTTATGCTAAGTGGAATTGTTTGTTTACTTTATGTTACGGTAGTTAGTGGCACAACCGCCTGCGCACGTCACAATGCGGCAACGAGATCACTAAACAAAAGCTAAATATAACGTGAAAGATGAAAAATAAATATCTCCCGAAGGTGATTCCCATACAAAGTTACTTTTCTCTTTTTTTAGCTGTTCCTTTAGATATTTCCCGATTATTATTATTCTTTATATTTTTATATATAGATGGACTGGACATATACATGACAAGCAAAAAAAAACATTTTGTGGAAAATTAATGTTGTTAATAAATTAAAATGACAAAGATTAAAGTTCCAGCAGAGCTATCAGCTAATGTGACATAGAGCATCATTCGTTTGTGCAATTTGGCAATAGCGTAGACCTGAAAACTAGTAACTTAATGAAATAAAATAACGGATGGATTGCTACGTTCGTTCAAACGGAATAGGCTATACACAGGTAATGTATCGTGAAAATCACGGCAGACTGGAGGCCAAGGCTATTTTCATGATGAGCGTAAATTAGAGAAACAACGAAACGGACTGGAGGAAGTTTGTAATTCTTTACCATCGTGATATACATATTTAAATTTAGCATAGCATGAAGTAACATTTTACTGTACGATTAAACTGCAGGATCCTACAAAATGCATACAGAACACACTAAAAAAGTATTTAACTCTACAGGAAATTCTCGAGTTCCCTGTAGGTAGAGTGGAATTATGTTGCAATTTTTGTAGACTGCGAGTAAAGTCGTATGAATCAGAAAAAGGTATCGAATCGATGGAAATATCGGATTCATCGTTCGATCATACAGTTTTTTATCACGTCATGATTAGAACTCTCTAAATACTATCACTGACATTTCGGATAACAATTGGTACACAAACTAATGAATTATTTATACCTATACACCTGACCTGCTTCGAGGCTGTTGGTGATAGGGGTGCTGCGTTGTATTTGATTTAATGATCACTAATGGATTCTAGCGCGAGGTAAATTACATTTTAATTAATTGAGGTTGTTTTTATATTAGCAATTGCATAACAATAAGCAAATGATGGTAACACTATCAGAGTCGACAGTCATTTGTTCCTCTTGGAAATATCTCTAAACACAATATTCGATTTTTGAAGTCTATTATTCATTCCTTTATAATGGAATGTTCGTAGCATTTTATTTCAAGATACCATGAACATGACCGTGAATGTATCGCGTCGCGTCAAACACACACATGCTAACTCACGTGGGCAGTAGTGAAGCCCCGTGTGTAATGCAGCACACCATCGCACCGGCTAGTACTATTTTTACAAGAAGATTAAAGAAGGAAAATGTATTATTCAAAGAAGAATCGCTTAGTGTCCTTGGGCGGAGAGATTTCCATGATTGCACGAGGAACGCAAAGTGCCTCGCTGCATTTATCAATACGAATTGACCGGCAATAAGCGATGTTTTCGTTTCTGTCACGACGATACTTATCAACTATGTGGTGATGATACACTAAACATAAACAAGGAACGTATGTATCGATGACGTATTTATTAATCAATTTATTATCGATATGCCAGACGATTTGATATTAAATATAATAATTAATAATACTTAATGATTGTCACACTAGTTGATGAATCTGCGAGAGGAATGTGCATGTAAAAAGTTTTGTTTGCCATTGATTGCTTGCTGATAACTGTACTAAGTACTCAAACAATGATAAATATCTCGCGTTTTCCCTATCGAGAAATTAGAATGAAGTGAGAGCACAAAATGCTCTCGAGACATTTATGATCCTCAAACGAAATTAGCTATTAAATTAGCCAGTAACCGTAAACGGGTACTTCCGCTGGGCAGTACCTGCTAGTCGTCCTTAGTTAAAATTTAAATCCATAGGTAAATGCTCCATAGGCAGGTAGGCTTAGTAATAACTGTTACAAATGATTTCGATTTTAAATGCTTGTCAGGAATATCCGGGTTTTTAGTATTCGCACTGGATGGGGTTATCTCACTTATCTCTTTGCAACATGAGTGATACTCTAGCTGCTTTTGCGTATGCTTTTGGCAAATTATACACCCAGAGGTGCAAACACGGTGCAAAGCTCTAGACACAAATTTCCGTCGATTACAAGACAACGCCTAAATCAACACGTCACTTTGGCCGCATATTGCTTATGAGTTTTGGCATGCCAAGACATGAGATGAAAGAAACGTCGAGGTTAGAAACGCGAATGTGTGCTATGAATTCTTATCTTCATAAAGTTTATATAAAACAAAGTAGACTCACGCACTCGTGCTCGTGGCTTGGGGTTATCTGAACGTCAAAATAGTATCTTTCAAGTGCTGTCTGTAGATAATTCCGTTAGGTAGGAAGACAAAATAGAGTCAACATAGTTCAGATTAGATCTGCGTCTGCTCCTCTCACAGTTTTGCACCTTACTCCGTCCGTTGGAATATGGCCCAAAAACATATGAACTCTACTAGCTTCTGGCCGCCTGGAATTCGGTTATCGCGTTCCCGCGGGAACTATACGTTTTTTCGTGATGAAAAGTAACCTATGTCCTTTCCCGGGACTCCAACTATCTCCATACCAAATTTCATCCAAATCGGTCCAGCGGTTAAAGCGTGAAGAGGTAACAGACAGACAGACAGAGCTACTTTCGCATTTATATTATATATTAATATGGATAGTCAATTTTTCTCTATGTCCAATCTTCTGGCGGCATTATACTGTCCAATTTCCGGTAGGTAAAAGGTTGCATTTTTTGGAATACTTATTTTAGTAGAAATTGTGTTCTTTAGTCCAGAACAGCTATATTTAATCTACTGGAAATTAGAAAGCGGCAAGTGGTGATAGCGGTTGAAACGCCAGTAGTATCACCCATTTATGTATCAGCATCTGTAGCATATTGCTGCGAGTGAGTGCAAACTGTGCAACTAAGCCTGCAAGGAAAGGAGGGCTGAGGTAAATTCCATGACAGATAGCATGAAAAGCAGTGTATGAACTTGCGATTCAGATCGCGGACTGTGGTGTGTACTTCTTTATCATATAACCAAAATAATATAGCGATTAGCGTGAAATAGAACGGGTCAGCATTTCGCAATATACACGTAATTACAGAGTTGGCACAGAGAATGGGTGATGTCGACCTACCTCACGTGTCAAAACGTCATAAGAATAAACAAAGTGTTTAACATGGTTTTGCTGGTTGTCCTTTTAGCACTGTATACCGAACACGGAATGTGTTAGTATAATTTATAACTAAATGAGTCAATCTTATTCAAAATACCATCTCTAGGGTCTAGGGGGCCTTTTTTTTTTTGCGCTGGGGAAATGCGTTTACGCATACCACCGGCCCGGGGGGAGGGCAGGGTGGTTATGTGGGACTCGCCGTCTATAGCGGACGGAATACCCACTTAAACCCCAGCGATTCTCCTCCACGTTGTACGTGTGAGAGCTGCGGGTTCGCTTACTGGGGTCTAGGGGGCCTAACCTAACCCTAACCCGAGACCAAGATCCATTTTTATAAAACTAAACAGAATAGTGTATGAATATCATTGTTAAAGCAATTATTACGACTCGACTTTGTTAGTCAATAGTCATGTTCTTTCTAGCAGGAGCTGTTTCTTACACAAACACACATTTCAAAATCCAGTCAGAAAGGGGAAAAGACAGGGGACTTTACATTACTGAAACTATTTAAAAGATAAGAGGTAGATATAGATTTGCTTTGCCCCCAATTGTGTATGTATAGACAATATATGCAGAAGTCTTGAGAAGACTTGTATTGAACGCAATGAGGTTGACTTTTAGCGCGTTGACCCGAGATTTTTTTGCGAGACAGAATGGATAACAGTAAAAAAGGCATCTTATTTGTATAGGATTCCAGATAAGAGACGTCCAAATATTTAGGAGTCGCGTCAGCGATTCTCCCATACCTATATTTATTCTATTGACACGAAAATCCAATAAAAGTTTCTATAAGGTAGGCGTTTCAATTTCTCTGACCTGAGTGGCATCGAAGTGGCGATATCCACTTGAATAACGAATAATGCAAATTTATGCTAAAATGGCGCAAAGATGAAGGTCATTCCCCACTTCCAGTTTTGTTGTGGGGAATTTATTTTTGGGGAGACTTGACAATGGCGGGAGAAATCTCGTGATTTATCTTGGCACGAGTCTGTCGTAAACAGCGAATCGTAATGTTTCCGCTTTGTTTCCGTCCGACATTTTACATTAAAGAGGTATTTGTTTAGGTACCTATTGAAAAGCACGGTTGCGTTCCAAAACGATGTTAGACGCTACGTGTGCTTATCTATTATGATTTATCCAAATGGTTAATCTGTTTTTAACGAAGTTACCGATCGATACTAAAATATGTCTGCGTATCAGATTGAAAAACATATTTTATTGTACGTCTGTAAGTAGTTAGTTACTATAAAAATAAATAGTAGATACCTATACGTTCTGTGATTAAAGGGGAACACGACACAGCAACTTCCGATTCGATAAATCGCTATCAATACCAATTGTCCAATATTCACCGTAATACTAACATAATCGTACGACAATACACATGAATACAAACAACGTCGTTGTTGTCGCGTTCGTCACGTTTCTGGAACACGAAGAACGTGAAATTCTTGAAAAAATATAAATTTGTGGACTTTTTTTTATTAAAGTTAATACAGAATGCAGAGTTACTATCTGACAGAGCTTTATGTGGAACGGGTCTGCTATTAGCTGTAGGTAGATATGGAATGCAACGATTTAAGTTTAATTTGTAATTAATTATATCTTACTATTGTGACTGTATAACAGACACTCTTTGGTATAGGTAATAATATGTATGGTTTACAGGTATATACTTACGTCAAAAAATAATGGCTTGTAATTTATTTTTTTCAACATGTGTGGAATGGTTAGGAAAAATACGAAATACAAGTACCTACCTATGCCAAAAGTAAAGATCAAGATCATCAAGAAAATAATTAAATATGATCAAAAATATTAAATAACTCACCTTCCTCTGGACTGAGATCTGCAAACTTTATTCCTCCGCTGAAAATAAAAGAAACACATAAAATGGCGATTTACATTACACCATTACGGAGACTGTATTGAAATAAATTTAATTGTACAGAATATTCCCAATTCATTGTAGCAAGAATACAAAATTACAACAGGTGTTGTTTCAAGAAACAGCAACTGTTAATAATAAATATATGCTTGCATTAGATAACTCAAAATACAGTAAAGTGAACCATTTCATTTGCGTTGCGAATATGCAATTTCCAGTGCATGATGTATACTTTGAGATTCAAACTTGAAGAAAATATAATGGATAATTACATATAAGTAAACAAAATAAATTCGAAATTACATAAATGCTTAATAGAATTTTTCAAGACAACTACGTCTGATAGAAGTCAAACTCAACAATAAGCTAAGCTAGTAATCAATTATAATAATTATACTTGACATTGGCGAAATTGTCTTGCACATAGACGCCATTATACACAGAAGCCATTATTTAAAGAGAAGAATAATAATAATAAAAATTAAATTACAATTATATGCTTAAACATCTTGTTCTAAAGTTTTAAACAGCTACAAATTGATAATAATAGTCTATTTAATTGCATGCAATGAATAAAATAAAATTAACTGGATGTTCAATTTTGAATCCCAAAGTGTCATAGCCATGTAACATGCACTGTACCAATTTGAGAAGGTTACACTTCGTACCTGAGGAGGACGGTAGCCGTTTCCGGCACCCGGAACACCTGCAAATAAACACAATGTGGAACGGCGATCTTATTGGATCCCCACACAGAGAAGCCAAAACCAGGTAAACCTATCAATTGCCCATTGTGTATATGCTACTTGTCACCAAAAGGATAATAATATTAATATTCACACTTTTTTCTTTGACTAGAGACATGCTAAATATCTACAAGTACATGGGTTTTAAAGTGTAGATTACATTTAAAACTTGTCTTTTAAGTAAAATACATACACTTCAAGAGTTCAAAACATTCATATTCAACATTTGCATATGCTCCTAATACAATAATCCAGTTATTAATTGTTGTTGTTATTGGATTAAACAGTCATACATAATATTATTATATTTGGCACATATCCGATTAAAACATTTCTAAGGGATTTAATAAATATAACTTTCTAAAAATAAAATATTACTTTCAAGAAGTGTTACTTTTCCTAAACACTTATTACAATATAAAATTGGTATGTTGCTACAACTTAATATTCTTCAGACAGCCAGATTTAATTCAATTAAAATTAGGTAAGTATAAAAACTAATAATTAAAATGCCTCACCTTCCATCCCAAGTTCTCGAAGAACGTACATAAGCGGGATTGTCCTGTAGTTTTTCCACCGCACGGCCCTAAAATATTTCAAGATATAATCAACGGGAACTCCACGTGTTATATTGGCTTTAACACTTCTAAATGTACCGATGTCTATTTAACTTTAACCCTAATGTGACGCTGTACATAATAAACCAACCAATAAGGCCAAAACTGCTGTAACTGTGGCAAAACTGTAATTAAATAAATTGAAGAAATATGCTAAAATCGAACACAACACTTACCTCCAGTAAGTACCAGCTTATAAACAATTTTTTGCGACTGATTCGCCATTTTATGTAAGCACATGAATGAAAAATTAAATTAAACTATAGACTAATAATACGAAACTCATAAATATCATAAAAATATTGAATTTACAAAAGTATTAAAAGCCATCACAGTACGACACGCATCGCCTGTCAGGCGTGCGAAAATAAAATGAATGAGACGGAGATGATGTGAAGTCGGTGCCGAGCAAGACGAGACGAATAGAATCTTGTCTATGCTAACCTAACAAAACAAATCATAGACTAGAATCGATTTTCACGATTGGGAATACGATGGATGGGTAAATAAAATTGCCAACATTGCAACAATAAAAATTTTGCTCAGTCGTGACCTAGGTCGTTTTTCATACATGTAAATACAATGTGTTGCGAACACACATTTTGTCAGGCTTGACTCTGATGTCTCTATCACTCATTATAACCCTAGACAGAGAGGCAAACTAGTGTTCCGTTCCGCTCACCTCCCCAGATAGGTAGAATACCCACGTAATATTCACTACTTACTAGCTTCTGCGCGTGGAATTCGGCTGTCGCATTTCCGCGGGAACCGCATTTTTCCGGGATAAAAAGCAGCCTATGTCCTTTTCCGGGGCTCCAACTATATACCAAATTTCATCCAAATCGGTCCAGCGGTTGAAGCGTGAAGAGGTAACAGAGTTACATTCGCATTTATAATATTAGTGCATATTATTACGTAGTATGGACTTCCATGATGAGCCCAGACACAATATAAGTGATAAAAATAATACAGCTAATAGCATTTAAATGGAATAAAAAACATTGATGAAATAATTAATTTCATTTTTAAATTATAAACTAATGTTAAGTAACACCTAGCTTAGTCAAAGTTACACTACATACATTTTTAATCAATGTTTGATTATTTATCACAGTTATATTTAAATATGTGTCTGAGCATTCCTCTCTGGATCTCTTTTCTTGTTGTTTTTCCACAATCAACAACATCATTGGGATATGTTGCCAGTATTTACCAAGGCAGCGATTTCTCTTTTCAGTATTGATGCATTCTCTAGTACATGATGAAGATCCCCCATCATCTAAAATATAAGAATAACATTTTAGAAAAAAAAAACCCAGTTAACCATTGATATTTTAAAAGAAACTAGTCTACAACCTTCCAGTTCATTTTCTTGATCCATCCAACGTGTTTGTATGTTCACACATACCAGACTAATATTTAGATTTTTGCATATAAGTCTTGCATTATTTACAAATGTATTGAGCAACATCAGTCCTGAAATTTTATGAACTTCAGTAAGTAAATAATAATCTCATCATGTAAGTATCTAATGGATGTTCTAGATAATTTTAAACATTAGATTTTAAAGTATGTAATATTGGAATAATTTATCTTACCGATTTTATTTTCATCTCCTAAAAATTGAAACATCAGACAGGGTAATGAATCTATAATAATGAGTCTTAGGTTTTCAACATGCATTGTTCCTTGTTTTAAACCCTTGAAAAAATCTGTAAGTTCTTCCATTGTCCATATATGGAGGATTTTAATTTTAAACATCATCAAAGCCATTTCCTGCAATGATATAAAATATTGATATTCATGTACTGTAGTAATTCAACATTATTTTAGATAATTTCATTTTTCAAGTTTGGTGTAATTTTAATGTAATTTAATAGGTTTATGTAATAAGGTTAAAATAACCTTGTGTGAATATCCATATGCATCTAATATTTTCTGTAGCCTGACCGCAGAGAAGTCGCCTTTGGTGTCAATGAGAAGTACAACATTGTCAGCATTCTTGACACAGTTTATAGCTAATTGAAGGCATAATTGAGTTTTTCCTGCATCAGCAAGTCCACATATTTCAGTAATATACCCAATTGGAAGACCACCCCCAGTGGCTGCGTCTAAACTGAAAAATTATATACTACAAAGTGCTGAGCAATACCACAAAATAATTAACAGGAGAGAAGACGATGTTTTCAACTTTGAACTTACTTTATTATGTCAGTATTTAAGGATTTGTTATTTTCTAACCAGTCTATCTTCAGAGATCCAACATTTATCAGTGGTGCTGCATATTTATTTAAAATACTATTTCTTATAGCTATCACTTCAGGAAGACTTAATTTCGTGAGATATGTAATCTTTTCGGCATCCTCCTGTAGAAATTCTAATATCGTTGTAATTCGATTTTGCCCTAGGGTCTTCAGCACACTTCTAGTTAGTAAATTATGTTCTTCAACTTTTAACCTCTGCATTATATTTGTAACTTTTCACTTCAGAAAATAAAATGTTCCGAACATCAAAACTCACAACGCGAATCGCAATCAAGTCAAAGTAAAAGTACTCAAATCAAAATATTCCAATCAAATTCCAATTTCAAATTTTCAAAACAGTATAGACAACACATATGAACAGGATTACAAATAAATATTTCACTGAACAATAGTATAATTTCACTTTAGCCAACATTACAGTAGCTAAGTACCATTTTTTAATTTTCTCAAATTATAGGTGGCAACATTACGTGTGTGCTCCTCTCTATGCTCTAATCTGATCCCGCCGACGCCCGCCATTTGTGTTTGCTGTCAAAAACACGGTTGGACGGATGTCGTGAATATTTTTTAGTAAGATTGAAGCGTAATTCCTTAACATTTTCTTATTAGTTAAGTTTATAATTTAGTATCTCTCGCCATGTCTTTGACACTGGATAAAGACGCGTTTTTTCGGCGTATGAAAAGGCTGTATACTGCGTGGAAGGTGGGTTACATTTCGTACTTTGAAATTTTACGTTTTCGACACGTTTTGTAACATTTTTATGGATTACAGACTGCTGCTGCCGATCCAAAAAGTGAAGATGCATTGGCAAAAATTGATTGTATCGTCTCATGCGTTGGAGTGGATGAGGAGACGCTGTATAGCAAGTCTACAGCTTTACAGGTTTGTTTTCAATACGCATGCTCTCTCTTGGGCTGTACTGTAATTCAATTCGTTTATTAAATTTAGGAGATGGCACGAGATAACCGAGCTGTGTCTAATAGTTAACTTGAAAAATAATAATCATTCACTTTTATTCCATTGTATGATCGTCAGTGCGCGAAAGCCTGCCGCGTACTTGCCTTCTCTGTTCAATGTATTATAACGCATACTGTGCGAGAAGGATGCATAATGTTTGTTCTTGAAACATACCCTATACACTTGATATGAGGAGCTGGACCTAATAAGACCAATTTAGTGGTCTTGATGTTAAGAGGTTTTAAGTATAAAGAAAAGACTTAACTAAAAGTTGTGTCACGGTATAATTATTGAATTAGTTTAAAAGTACTCTTTAGTTGGATCTTGTTCAATGTACTGGAAAATTCTGGAGGATGAGGATGTGTAAAAAATCCAGTATGTGGTCATGCCATATCACTAGCTAGCTATAAGCAATGCTAGTTTATATCAATTGAAAATTCTACACCTCACCTTGTGTGATAATCTTGTTAATCCACAACTTCATGCATGGAACTCACTTAGAACATTCTCGCTGAAACTGTGATTCTCTAGGCTTAAAAAGTAGCCTGTGTCCTTCTCCATAGTCTTAGCTAGAACCATACAAATTTGATAAAAATAGGTTTTGCAAGTACTTCTTACATTCTTTACCCATGACAGTGTAATTCACATTTCTAATATTAGTATGGATTTAGTCATTACCCAGCCTTAGCCTTATCTTAATTTTGGGTTTATTCCGAAAGTTGGCAACGTCGCAAATAGCTGTCAAATATTTTGCTGTTTTCATAAATTTCTGAATATTACTGAACGAAAACATGAATTATTGCTCTATGGTTGAATAAAAAATTAAGTATGCAACAATTATCATACGAACACGATTTTTTTAGGATTATGGAAGTACTATCTTTTGAAAACTTTCCATCGCATGTTCCATGTCTATTAATGATTTTAATTCTTTTAAAAATCTTATCATTTGAATGCCTAACCAACAAATATAAAACGAGACAGGTCATTCAACCATAGAATGATAACTCCTTTTTTAATTCAATAATATTGAGAAGTTAATAAAAACAGCGATACATTTGACAGATGTATGCAACGTTGCCAACTTTCGGGATAAACCCTCTTAATACTGGAGTGGAGGTTTGACCAGTACTTGTCTAGAAATTCAGTTTCACACTGGTCATCTTGGATATGGGTATATTTGATATAGCACGAAACAACTTAGAAGGCGCGCGGCGAAGCACTTATGCTGTTGACACAGAGTCTATTATTTCTTAATCCACACGCCTTCTAAGTTGTGTAAACCTCTATCAGTGCATTAAGAATTTTATAATATTTTATGCAATAGTATTTGTTGTATATAAGAATGTGGGTAGATGATAAAAGGGTACCCTCAGTCTGAAACCTACAGTCCAGTAAGTGGTGAACATAACATACTGGCGACGAGAATAATTACGGATTTTATAGTATAAACATAGTGTTCAAGTGTTTAAAAGTGTTGTGTGGTACAAAGGGACACAATGTCGGTGAAATTCAGTGAATTTAGTTTGGACAAAGACAATTGGAAAAATTATATTGAGAGGTTCAATTACTGTTTAGTAGCTAACAGTATTACAACGGATGAGTTGAAAAAAGCGAACTTCTTATCAGTTTGCGGCCATAATTTGTATGATTTAATAGTTTCATTAGTTGCCCCAATAAATATTAGTGACATAACCTATACTAATATTAGAAGTGTGTTAGATGAACATTTTAGCCCAACTCAGAATGAAATAGTTCAGTCATATAAATTTCACATGAGATGTCAACTGGGTGGTGAGATGGTGAAGGATTACGTTGCTAATCTACGCAAATTGGCTATAGATTGTAATTTCACTGATTTGGACCGAACTCTGCGAGACAGATTGGTATGTGGCATACGGGATAAAAATATACAGAAACAACTTCTGCAGCAAACAAAGTTGACCTTTGATGACGCAGTTAAGTTAGCTCAAGCGGCAGAGGTTGCAGATGCAGGGGTTATTTTCATGGCTATGCCAGGGGTAACGGTGACACACAGTTCCCCCGGGGCTAGTATGGCAGAAGAGCCGATGGAAGTTAATAAATTGAAAGCTAAACCAAAGGATCAGGGGAGGCAATGCTGGCGATGTGGCAAGGTGCATGGGAACTTTTGCAGGTTCCGGTGGAGTAAGTGTTACACTTGTAAAAAGACTGGCCACATTGCAGAGGTCTGCGCAGCAGTGCAGGATAAAAGTAAGTCCAATGAATTTAGTCAGTTCAACGGGTTATATGAAGGAACTGAATACTGTTGTCATTTGACAAATAGAGTACCCCCATATAGTGTGAGTGTCATGTTAAACAATCGACTAGTGAATTTAGAAGTGGATTCAGGGTCGGCATTCACATTAATTAGAGAAAATACGGCTAAATTTATTTGGAATGGAAAATTGCCACCGATGACAGAATCTAAGATTATGTTAACCACCTGGACTAACAGTAGAGTAGTATTACTCGGGGAAACGACAGTTGACGTGACCTTTAAGGGTGTGTATACGAAGTTGAACGTATTGATTGCTAAAGGAGAGGGACCAAACTTGTTGGGTCGAGATTGGTTTCCAGTGTTGAATATTAGCGTCAACGGAATATTAAATATGAGAGTGGAGACCGTGCAGGTTGATAATGTTTTGGATAAATATAAAGAAGTATTTGAACCGGGGCTAGGGAAGTATACCGGACCAGTGGTTACGATTCCTTTGAAACCTGATGCACAACCTAGATTTTTGAAATGTAGACCTATTGCTTTCGCTATTAAGGATAGGGTTTTGCAAGAAATTGACAGGTTAGTAGCTGAAGATGTGCTAGAGCCGGTTTGCCACTCAGAATTTGCGAGCCCTATAGTACCGATTGTTAAAAAGAATGGAAAGATAAGGTTATGTGGAGATTATAGAGCGACTGTCAATATGGTAACTGAGACAGACACCTACCCTTTGCCGACCTTAAACGAAGCGTTTGCAGCATTACAGGGTGGGGTCATATTTAGTAAAATCGACTTAGATCAGGCATATACCCAGGTTGTGGTTGATGGACCAACATCTAAATTGCTGACATTGAACACCCCCAAGGGACTGTTTAAAGTGAAACGATTAGCTTTCGGAGTTAAAGCGTGCCCCGGGATTTTTCAAAGAATGATGACCAATCTTTTAGCAGGAATACCGGGCACAGCAGTTCTACTAGACGATATAGTGGTCAGTGCGCGCACCGTGGAGGAACATAATGCCAGGATAAGCTCTGTATTACAGATATTGAAAGATGCAGGCTTACGAGTAAATAAAGATAAATGTAGATTCGGTGCTGAAAAAATAACATTTTTGGGTTATGAAATAGATTCAGAGGGCTTACACCCTTGTAAAGATAAGTTGGAAGCTATAATGGCAACCCCGGCTCCGAAGAATGTGAAAGAATTGCAAGCTTTCTTAGGGCTCCTCAATTTTTATGATCGGTTTTTGCCGCAAAAGGCTACCGTGGCAGAGCCATTGTATAAATTATTGTTAAAAGGTGCGAAATGGATTTGGAATCAGAATTGCCAACAAGCTTTTGAAATATTGAAAACAATGTTGACTTCAGGTGACACCTTGGTCCATTATGATCTTAAAAGACCATTGTTTCTGACCTGTGATGCATCTCAGTATGGACTGGGGGCGGTACTAGAACACCAAATGGATGATGGGTCACTGAGACCAATTATGTTCGCATCCAGGACTATGAGTGGCCACGAGAGAAATTATGCCCAGATAGATAAAGAAGCGGCAGCCATTGTTTTTGGTATGCAGAAATTTTACCAGTTTATATTCGGTCGCAGAGTGGTTATTCGTACAGACCACAAACCTCTTTTAGGAATATTTGATCCTTTGAAGGCGATACCCAATGTGATATCACCAAGAATGTTACGGTGGGCGTTATTTTTAAACTCGCATGACTATGAATTGAAGTACATCGAAGGTAAAAGAATAGGGAATGCAGATTCACTAAGCCGATGGCCAGCACCGAACACAGGGATAGAAGAAAAGGAGGAGGTGAATGTGTTGTTTTTGAACGAGACTCCAATAGATTTGGAGGTCACGGCTAAGGACGTGGCAAAGTTGACCGCAAAAGACGAAATTTTATCGAAAGTTATGTTTTGGATTAAAAATGGATGGCCGGTTAGGACTGAAGAAAAATTTAAAGACTATTTGGCAAGGAAAGATGAGCTATCAGAGTACCATGGGTGTATTTTATGGGGAAGTAGAGTGTTGTTGCCTAAAAAATTGCATCAGAGCGTATTACAGGAACTACATAGTAACCATGATGGAATAGTTGTTGCCAAAGCATTGGCAAGAAGCTACTTCTGGTGGCCAGGGCTTGATAAGGAAATTGAAATCATGATACAGAATTGTTCGGTCTGCAGGGAAGTCAGGAATATGCCACCAAAAGTGACTCATAGGTGGATTGCACCTCCCAAACCGTGGTCAAGGTTGCACATGGATTTTGCTGGACCCTTCATGGGGAAAGTATTTCTGATTGTAATCGATGCATTTTCTAAATGGCCGGAGGTAAAAATGGTACATGATCAGAGTTCATCAACAGTCATCCATAAATTAGAAGAGATTTTCGTTGAACAAGGGTTTCCAGACATAATAGTTAGTGATAACGGAAAAGCTTTTGTGTCTGAAGAAATTGAGCAGTATTTGAGGAAGAATAGTATTAAGCACATATTGGTGCCTCCATATCATCCAGCTTCAAATGGGCAAGCCGAGAGAACGGTGCAGACAGTGAAACAGAAGTTAAGAAAGATGTCGAATTTACCATGGCCGACAAGATTACATAAAGTTTTGTATGGATTACGCACAACTCCGAGTTCAGCTACAGGCAGGACCCCCGCGGAAATGCTCAACAGTCGAAGATTTAAAACTAATTTCGACAGGCTTCACCCTCTTTCAGTTCAAGGAAAGGAGACTGAAGACATACAACAAAATGAAACTAAGAAGGTTAGAGAGATTTCCGTGGGAGAAATAGTTTATTTCAGGAATTATGGAAAAGGTCCACGGTGGTTACAAGGAAAAACTGTAAAAAGAATAGGAATAGTGAGGTACAAGATCAAGCATGGAGATAAAGTATTTACAAGGCATATCAACCAGATACTAGGGATTAATAAAAGCAAAGAAGCTTTGGAAGTTACAACAGAAGATGGAGAACAGAAGGAAGAGAGCAGAAGTCACGAAGTTGATGCCACAAATGAAGCATTTGGCACCGTGAGAATTCCACCACCCAGTCAATGGGCAGATTTGTTAGGGGTTAACGACAACATAGGCTCTGACCTCAGCCATAGTCCTCACACGCAGGATACGGGTAGTAAGAAGCGGTCGAGGGCTAGTCTCAGTCCCACGACAGTCATTTCCAATAAAAGAATGGCGTTTGGAGAAATAGTAAGGGAAAGCAGCGTGAGTGGAGATAGTGGGAGCATTGAAGACGAGTCCAGTGAAGAGTAGGATAGAGTAAAAAAAAAAAAAAAAAGTTAAAAAAAAAAAAAAAAAAAAAGTATAAAAAAAAAAACAGAGTGCATGTTAGATTGCTGAAAAGTGTTCTTAAAAGTTAATAAAAGTGTGATGAGTGAAAAAAAAAAAAAAAACTAAGGGATGCTAATAAATAGACAGTGACTTTCGTCATGGGGGAAAGGCATGTTGTATATAAGAATGTGGGTAGATGATAAAAGGGTACCCTCAGTCTGAAACCTACAGTCCAGTAAGTGGTGAACATAACAGTATTTGATGAAAAATCCCGTCGGGAGTTCGATTCTGGCTTGCACCTCTAAGTTTCCTTATGTGCGAAATTGAATTAGGATTTACCACTGAGCTTTTCGATGAAGGAAAACATCGTGAGGAAACCTGCACGCATCTGCGAGGTAATGAAAAGATGTGTGTGTGAAGTCCTCAATCCGCACTGGGCCGGCGTGGGGACTATAGCCCAAACCCTCTCGTGATGAGAGGAGGCCTGTGCTGTGCCCAGCAGTGGGACGCAAATAAGCTGTAGTAGTAGTAGATGCAATAGTAAATGTTTAGCACATTGCATTGCACAATTGCAAGTTAACTTTGTTTAATGTTGTGCAATAATTTAAATGGGCATTTTTGTATTTCCTAGCCAGTGCCGGACCCTATTTTTTTGTTGAACTGTCACAAAACTCACAAACTGTAAAAAAACCTTGGTTTTAAAAGTGGAGTAATTTTGTGTGAAATCATCTCAGTCTATTTATGTTCCACTGGCTGGGCACATAGGTTTTCTTTGTAGATTGATTTCGTCGATTTCAATTTGTACCTTGATGATAATCATATCTTGATATTATAATATTTTTACTTAACTGTTATTCAGTAGACAAATAAATAATGTTTCAATATTTTCAGACTTGGTTATTTGGCTATGAACTCCCAGACACAATTACAGTTTTAACGGAAGAAAGTATGTGTTTTTTGGCGAGCAAAAAGAAAATAGACTTCCTAAAACCAATAGAGAGTGGAAAAGAAGATTCCGATCTACCTCCAGCAAAGTTACATGTCAGAGACAGAGTAAGTTTATATTGCACTGTGATTATTACATTTAAGTATAGCTTAACTGTAATAATTATAACTTTTCCTCTAATTTTCAGACTGACAAAGATAAAGAAAACTTCAACAAACTCATCAGTGAAATGAAAAAGTCAAAAAATGGAAAAGCTGTGGGTCTCTTTGTTAAAGACAACTTCCCTGGCGAATTCTGCGAAAGCTGGAAAGCAGCTTTAAAAAATGAAAAATTTGATAATATTGATGTCAGCTCTTCCTTTGCCAATCTAATGGCCACAAAAGAAGATTCTGAGGTCATCACTGTTAAGAAAGCTTGTCTTGTCACTGTAGATGTTTTCACCAAGTATTTGAAAGATCAAATCATGGAAATTATAGATTCTGATAAGGTAAGGCATAGTGTAATGCACCGAATTAATCAAACACTAGTAAATTTTTCAAATGTGTGATAAAAATAAAACACCTCCTTTTGCAGAAAGTGAAACATTCAAAATTGGCAGAGGGTGTCGAAGCCGCAATATCAGATAAAAAATATGTAACGGGGGTAGATACTAGTCAAGTGGACATGTGCTACCCAGCCATCATTCAATCAGGAGGCCACTACAGCTTAAAATTTAGTGCCGTCTCAGATAAAAACCACCTGCACTTCGGTGCTATAGTATGCTCTCTAGGCGCTAGATACAAATCATACTGCTCTAACATTGTCCGTACATTGCTGGTCAATCCTTCCGACGAAGTTCAGAGCAATTACAATTTCTTATTAAATCTGGAAGAGGAAGTTATGAAGAAGTTGGTCTCCGGAGCGAAGTTATCCTCGGTTTACGAAGCTGGGCTGGACCTGGCTAAGAAAGAAAAACCTAAATTGGTGGATAATCTCACAAAAACCTTTGGGTACGTCATGTTTAATGTAACATCTCAGCAGTCAGTATGTTATCGAATGCTTTGCATTTTATAGTTTATTTAAAATTACAGATTCGCAATGGGGATAGAGTTTCGAGAAAGCTCCATCGTTATTGGTCCCAAGACAACTGTGGTGGCGAAGAAAGGCATGGTCTTCAATATCAACATTGGCTTATCCAACCTGACGAATAGTGCCGCCACTGATAAGGAGGGGAAGGTGTGTTGAACAGTGTTTTTATTGAGTTTTGGCTACATATAAGTTTACAAGAACTTCACATCGATTACATGTTTGTTTGATGTTGTAGACATATGCCCTTTTCATCGGAGATACGGTATTAGTAAACGAGGATCAGCCGGCTTCACTCTTAACACAGTCGAAGAAGAAAATCAAGAACATTGGTATCTTTTTGAAAGATGATGATGAGGATGAAGAGGAGGAAAAAGAAAACAAGACTGAAATTCTCGGTGAGTTGACATAGTATTTAGTCAGTTTGGCTATGATTTCTGATTGGATTAACTAATTTAATAAATCAAAAAACTCAAGGTATTGAGTTTCCACAATAAAAAGACAATTGCCTAAATGTTGCCTAGTAAGTATTTCACGACTTTTCGTGGTCCTTGATTCTTTAATTTTCATTTTATTAAAAGCATTTTATTAAATTAAATGTATGTTAATCTGAACATTGTAGCTCCAGTAAAATTTGATAGCTTTCTGTAATCTGTAAAGTACTTATTCATATTTTAATTTAACCGCTTCAAGAAATACAATGTGACATTTATATGTATATCACTCAAAACTATGAAGTAAAATGTTAAAAGTTTAGCAAATCACTTTTATATCTGCCCTTGCTCAAATCTGAGTGAATAAAATAGAATCGATTTATCGTGTTTTTATCCTTAATATTTTCATTGCTTCATAAATAACATTAAAATATCGTATCATTCGATAAAATTTTCATAACAAAACCAGAGTAAAGTATGTATAAGGAATTGGAGGCGAGTGTTTGCATTAACTTTTGTAAGTATGTCTATAATTTATAACGTTTTATTTACTTACATGCAATCGTGGACGGATAGAGAACGGAGGTGAGTGTTTCAAGCTATCGATAATACACTGTTCGCATGTTTTACTGCACGCCATTGTTTTGTCAAAAAACATGCATAAAGTGAATCCCTTCATCATCCCATTATCAAATAGCCATTACAATGTTAGATTGCTCTTTCCTCATGTATGTTAAGTTACTCGGGTTTTTTAAAACCGCTCGCATTCAACAATGCGTATGCGCATGTTATAAAGTAACAGCCTTAGCCCTGTCCAGTCATGTCATAACCTCATAATGAATCTTTTAAATTAGGTATCATAATTATCATAATTTGAAGAAAAATATTCATTTATGACTTCTCAAGTACCAAGATTTCTGAGCCACCCAAGCGTATTTATTTATTTATTTATGTACTCATGTACTATTACATCCTAAATAAACCCAAGTTTGTAGTAGAAATAGATATGATAAATCTACAAACTTCTGTGTGTTTTTTCAAATACCAAGTTCTACTGCTAAGTTCGTCATTGTACGCATGCTTTCTTCTTACCTCTGAATGGTCTCAAGTCAAACACTGGTGAATGTCTGAAAAAATATCCTTCAACAAAATCATGGCCGTGTTTAAAGCCAACATTGGACTAGTTTGACAAACATTAATAAATCAGTATAAATTTCAGGAAGAGGTAAAAGGACAGCGGTCATCGAGTCCAAACTGCGCACGGAGCACTCTTCGGAGGAGAAACGTAAAGAACATCAGAGAGAACTGGCGATTGCGTTGAACGAAAAGGCCAAGGAGCGCTTAGCGAAGCAATCCAGTGGGAAAGACAGTGAGAAGATCAGAAAGAGCACCGTCTCGTACAAAAGTATCAGTCAGATGCCTCGGGAGAATGAGGTGAAAGAACTCAAGCTTTATGTTGGTGAGTCAAAATTTTTCTTGGAAATAGGTATTATCCATAGATTGCTACTAATATCGTAAGCTAGAACTTTGAAATTACACTTAAATTCGAAGGCAATGCGAAGCTAGTTACCTAGTTAAAACACATTTTTTCGATTATGTGTTTATTTATCCGCGTATTTGAGATATCAGTGTCACAATTCTCATATTACACAACAAACATAAATCATTAAACTTCATTTTTTTTTAGATCGCAAATACGAGACAGTGATTCTCCCAGTTTTCGGCGTGCCCGTGCCCTTCCACATATCGACGATAAAAAATATATCCCAGAGCGTGGAGGGAGATTACACGTACCTGAGGATAAACTTCTTCCATCCGGGAGCCACCATGGGAAGGAATGAGGGAGGAAATTACGCCCAACCGGACGCCACGTTCGTCAAAGAAGTGTAAGTTCCATAAAAATATTACACTCCAATCATTAACAAACCCTCTTGCAAAGAGAGGTGTGTGCCCAGCAGTACGGACGTAAATAGGCTGTTTTGGTGGTGGATCTGTGAACACTTGGCAATAAATAACAACAACATACTTTAATCTCAAAAGGATCTTTATTATAAGTTGTTTTTTCCAACAGTACATACCGCAGCACAAACACAAAGGAACCCGGTGAAATATCACCACCCTCAGCAAACCTCAACACTGGTTTCCGACTCATAAAAGAAGTACAAAAGAAATTCAAGACCAGAGAAGCGGAAGAACGCGAGAAGGAAGACTTAGTAAAACAAGACACCCTAGTAATGTCACAGAGCAAAGGAAACCCGAAATTGAAAGATCTGTACATCAGGCCGAACATAGTTACAAAGAGAATGAGCGGATCGTTAGAAGCGCATTCAAACGGATTCAGATTTACCTCTGTGAGAGGAGACAAAGTTGACATCCTGTATAATAATATAAAGAATGCGTTCTTCCAACCATGTGACGGAGAGATGATTATATTGCTACATTTCCATTTGAAACATGCTATTATGTTTGGTAAGAAAACCACCATCCCATCTTCATATGAAAAGAGTAAAATGAAATAGTCCATTTTGATGCAAGTGCGAAAAGTTTTTCATTTTATCACGCGTCCCTAGTTATATTTGCCCGAGCAAAAGCGAGGGTCAACATTAGGAACGAGTGAAAGTGTCAATTTCACACTATATCAAACGAAAATTTTAAAACATTGCGATAAAACGATAACAAGGTCATTTTGAGCTGTCTGCAAGCTGCCTCGCATTTCAGCTCAAATGATAAGGAGTCCGCTTTCTCATGTTCAAAACTTTCCCAGGTAAAAAGAAGCACGTGGACGTACAGTTCTACACGGAAGTGGGCGAGATCACGACGGATCTCGGCAAGCACCAGCACATGCACGACCGGGACGACCTCGCGGCCGAGCAGAGCGAGCGGGAGCTGAGGCACAAGCTCAAAGTCGCTTTCAAGAGCTTCTGCGAGCGAGTGGAGAACATGACCAAGCAGGAGGTCGAGTTTGATACGCCGTTCAGGTGAGTTTCATGTTATTTCTGGAAGAGTCAGAGTTAAGTAATGGGTCAGTCGTTTGGGTCAATTTTTCTGTTTTGCCCTAACTCTCCATAGAACTAGTATTATGGTTAGGATTATGGTTCTGGGCTCTTGTTTCCGCACTCGGCTCACGGATCACGTAATAACTATCACAAACCTATAGTCAGCATAGAGGGTTTGTCCCGAAAGTTGGCAACTTCGCGTATAGCTGTCAAATGTTTCGCTGTTTTTATTAAGCTCTCAATATTATTGAATTACAAAAGGAGTTATCATTCTATGGTTGAATGACCCGTCTCGTTTTATATTTGTTGGTTAGGCATTCAAATAATAAGATTACATTAAAATGCATGCGAACATGCGATGGAAAGTTTTCAAAAGATAGTACTTCCATAATCCTAAAAACTTCGTGTTCCTATGATAATTGTTGCAATCCATACTTAATTTTTTATTCAACCATAGAGCGGTAATTCATGTTTTCATTCAGTAATATTCAGAAATTAATGAAAACAGCGAAATTGTTGATAGCTATTTGCGACGTTGCCAACTTTCGGAGTAAACCCTCTTAACACAAGTTCACAGCTTCGTTTTTTTAGCGCCAGAGTTAAAGGGAGCTCAAGCATGATACAAAACACAGAAACTTCCAACTTCAATCTATCTCAAATGCGTTTTCGAATCATTCTTCCATCACACTTGAGTTACCCACATTAAAAACCTTTCTTCATGCTTTCTTCCCACAGAGAGCTCGGTTTCCCTGGAGCCCCATTCAGAAGCACAGTGCTGCTCCAACCGACCTCCGGCGCCCTTGTAAACCTAACAGAGTGGCCGCCATTCGTGATAGCCCTAGAAGACGTAGAATTGGTTCACTTCGAGCGAGTCCAGTTCCATTTGAAGAACTTCGATATGGTATTCGTGTTTAAGGACTACGCTAAAAAGGTGGCTATGGTGAATGCTGTGCCTATGAACATGCTGGATCATGTTAAAGAGTGGCTAAAGTAAGTATTCCATTGGTTTCTTGCATAAAGTATACCATCATTGTTGCACACGTGGCTAAAAGTGCCCAGATGTGACCTATTTGCTGAATCAATAAATTGATTTGCATGTAAAGACTGCTTAAAATAGGAGTTCTGAGTGAATTCATTCGTTATTCCAGGTAATTCTCAAGCCCTTTCTTATTATTATTATTACTTCCAGTTCGTGCGATATTCGTTATTCAGAAGGTATCCAGTCACTGAACTGGACGAAAGTTATGAAGACGATCACGGACGACATTGAAGGCTTCTTCGACAACGGTGGCTGGTCTTTCCTCGACCCTGAATCAGATGAGGAGAACGCGGCTCAAGTAAGTATTTAAAAATACAGCAGAATGTAATGATTGTTCTATGGCCTTTCTTATCACTTTTGTTTATTTGCTCTTGGCCCATCACACGTACGTGAATTATAATATAAGTCGGAGCCCCTCACGTCTCTAGGACTAGATCTGTACTAACCAGTTTCAGTACAATCTTTTTAAGTCCACCTTTTATATGGCCATTGTCATATGAATCGTTATTCGCATTTTGAGATAGTTTCGCTCGTCAGCAAGAAGCATCTTCCTTATAAGTACATTAAATATGATGCCATCCAAAAGGCATCGAACATCTCGTTCGCGCAGTGTATAAGTGTCTAAGGGTCGGTTGTAGGCTGACAGTATCTGTCCAATAATCACTGAACAAAACTGTCAACCAAATTGCACAGCTCGCATAGAAATTGCAGTTCTATTGCGGTCCATCTGTAATCCGGGCCCAAATAATCGACGCCAATATTAAAAGGCCGTCACAAAAGACTAGTAAAAGTCGAGGTGACACACAAACAACCCTTCAAAACCCTCAATAATATAGCTCACCAAAGGAAGACACTAATTGCGCTCATAGGGGAAATAATACATGTGTAAGCGAATTTTGGAATAGTTGTAGGTGAAGGTGCCTTAAACAACATACTAAAAGTACTGATGGGGGGAGCGCCGCTAACTTGTAACTTCTTTATCTATTTCAATATTTACACTAGCAAAAAAGTGTGTATATCTTTTTGTAGAAAATTAATGTAAATTATTTATGTCTTAGAACATTTTTTGTTGCGGGTTATCGTTTACGAGATATTTACGAAAAACCAAAAAAAGGGACCTTTGGACCCCCCCCACACGTTAGCGGCGCTCCCCCCCATCAGTACTTTTAGTATGTTGTTTAAGGCACCTTCACCTACAACTATTCCAAAATTCGCTTACACATGTATTATTTCCCCTAAGTTTTGCTTCCTTTGGTGGGCTAATAACAAAATACTCACCGCTGCCACTGTCGTGAAACTCACATTTCGCACACTTGTGATTCTTTAAAGTTCCATCTCGTTCCTATGCTTAGACTGAAAGTTTTAGTTGCTTTACGGCGGTGTCCGCGCTGTGACGCGAAGTCTACCTTCAAGATTAGTAATAAATCAGTTGCCAAGGAATTCGGTCGCTTCTGTTGATCGTTCCCGCAAATTGTTTTTTTTTATATTACTATGGTATAGGTAAACGAGCGCACAGCCCACCTGATAGTAAGTGGTCACTAGTAAACCATAAGATCTCGAATGCGTTGCCTATCCTGAGGCCTAAGATGGAATGCCTCTGTGCCAGAAATTTCACCCGCGGCCTTAACCCCCTACCGGAACACAACAGTGCGGGCACTGCTATTTGGCGGCAGGTTAGCGGGGAAAAACGGACCCAGCACCAGGTCCTACCACTAACAAAATTGATACTTCATTTACACTTGTTTTGTTCGTTATCCGGCAGAAAGCTGAGGAGGATTCAGAGGAGGAGGACGATGCGTACGAGCCGACCGACGTGGAGTCGGAGGAGGAGTCCGAGGACGACTCGGAGTACGACTCGGAGGCCTCCGACGTGTCCGACGGGTCCAGCGACGGAGACGGTAACTGTTCATGTTCAAATTCATGTTACTATGATATAGTGTCACGTAACATGAATATAAATCCATACTAATTATAAATGCGAAAGTAACTCTGTCCGTCTGTCTGGTACCTCTTCATGCTTCAACCGCTGGACCGATTGAGATGAAATTTGGCATGGAGATAGTTGGGGTCCCGGGAAAGGACATAGGCTACTTTTATCCCGGCAAAGCGCCGTAGTTCCCGTGGGAGCGCGATCACCGAATTACACGCGGGCGAAGTCGCGGGCAGAAGCTAGTTTGAACATAAAACTACATAGTTTAAGGCACATATGCCGACCTAGCGTCACATGTCTACGAAGGCTTAATCAATAGCTAAATAGCAATTGGTGCAAGTGTTGTAGACCATCTGTCGACGTTAGTTTTTAATTCCCATGGAGATTGTGATTGTGAGATGACAACGAATCACTTTGCTTTTTGTGTAAAAATTCGACATCAACTATTTGCAACGGAAATGCCAAGTACTTCGTTGTCATCTCGTTATGTAATGGATGGTCCCAAAGTACAGTACGACACAACTTAGAAGGCGCTCGGTGAAGCACTTAATCCGTTGACGCAGAGTCTATTTTTGCCTAATCCACGCGCCTTCTAAGTTGTGTAAACCTGTAACACCTGATTCTATCAATTTGATTGTAATGACGGTCTATGAAATGACACAGCTAAAGTGGCCAAAAACGCTTACCGGCTCTTCAATCTGATTGAATACCAATCAATTCATAATCAGGCCAGCAACTAAATTAAGTCAGATGAATGATTAGGATTCGTATTCCAAGTTACAGAACAAACTCCCCACAAACTTCGGCATTATGTTTTCCGTGTTTATATTTAGTATTAAAGTATCTCTAACAATATCACTGAGCTCTAAAACCATTCCATATTCCACAGAGGAAGCTGAGGAGTCCGGCAAAGACTGGTCCGACTTGGAGCGGGAAGCGGCCGAGGAGGATAAGAAAGAGCGCAACTACGACCGCGGCGGTGACTTCGACCGCAAGCGCAAGGGCGGCCCCCCCGACCGCTACGACGACAAGAAGAGCAAAAACGACAAACACAAGAGCTCCAGCTCGAACCATAAGAGCTCCAGCTCACACAAGAGCTCGAGCCATAAAAGCCCCTCGAAACACAGCAGCAGCAGGTAAGTGTCAAACCAGTCTAGCGCCATAAGATAGGCCACTTTGACCGCTACGACAAGAAGGGCAAAAACGACAAACACAAGAGCTCCAGCTCAAACCATACGTTCAGCTCACACAAGAGCTCGAGTCATAAGGGCCCCTCGAAACACAGCAGCAGGAGGTAAGTGTCAATCCAGTCTAGCGCCATAAGACAGGCCGCCTCGACCGCTACGACGACAAAAAGAGCAAAAACGACAAGCACAAGAGCTCCAGCTCAAACCATACGAGCTTCAGCTCACACAAGAGCTCGAGTCATAAGGGCCCCTCGAAACACAGCAGCAGGAGGTAAGTGTCAAACCAGTCTAGCGCCATAAGACAGGCCACCTCGACCGCTACGACGACAAAAAGAGCAAAAACGACAAGCACAAGAGCTCCAGATCGAACCATAAGAGCTCCAGCTCACACAAGAGCTCAAGCCATAAGGGCCACTCGAAACACAGCAGCAGCAGGTAAGTGTCAAACCAGTCTAGCGCCATAAGACAGGCCACCTCGACCGCTAAGACGACTAGAAGGGCAAATAAGACAAACACAAGAGCTCCAGCTCAAACCATAAGAGCCCGTCGAAACATAGCAGCAGCAGTTATGTTTACTGAACGCGGATTAGACTAGTCCATATTAAAATTAATGTAAAAGTGAGACTTGAGATTTAACACTAACAGTTTCCAGATCCGGTTAAGATTAAGATAAATAGTTGAGGATCAAACTATCTTTTATCAAGCCACGTGCACTTGTATACCTAAATCATGCGTCAATGCTAGTCAGGAATCAACGATTTCCCCGCGACTTCTATACATTTGTTTGTACTTGCCACATCTAACCACGCCATTCTCCGCAGCCCGTCAAAGAACCGCGACAAGCACCACAAGTCGTCGTCGCACGACAAGAGCAAGTCTAACGGCGACCACAAGCGCTCCGGCGACCGGCACAAGCGCTCGCGCGACGACAGCCGCGAGCACGAGCGCAGCTCCAAGAAACACAAGTGAGTACAATATGCGACCATGCCGCCCCTCAGCCCGGCAAGCACCGCGACAAGCACCACAAGTCGTCGTCGCACGACAAGAGCAAGTCTAACGGCGACCACAAGCGCTCCGGCGACCGGCACAAGCGCTCGCGCGACGACAGCCGCGAGCACGAGCGCAGCTCCAAGAAACACAAGTGAGTACAATATGCGACCATGCCGCCCCTCAGCCCGGCAAGCACCGCGACAAGCACCACAAGTCGTCGTCGCACGACTACAGCAAGTCGAACGGCGACCACAAGCGTTCGCGCGACGACAGCCGCGACCACGAGCGCAGCTCCAAGAAACACAAGTACATACATCTATGTATAATAGACACTAGCTTGTCAACTTCTGGCCCGACCCTCCCTAGGGGTGAGAGACGGTCGGGCGCCAGGGGAGCGCGTGATATTGATGAAATCATACTGCACCATTGACCTATAATAACATATAGACAAATACTAACAGAATATGTCAACATATATGGAGCAAACTGACATTAGAAAATACGATCCAATATACTATTAACGCCTCTTTATAATATGTGTCAAGATAAATATTTTATACAAAAGTAAATCTAACGCTATAAGATTTAAGTGTCAAATTTACTGACCGCCATTCGGTCCATTTTTCTTCGGCTGATTGTGAATTCTTACTTATAATAGATCAATGTTCAATGTACTGCACATCTTAAAAAACCCTCCGCGCGCCCGAGAAACTCTGCACAACACGGGGCGCAGGGGACCTCATCATGGCCGTCATCTAACTCTTCCCATCTCTTTTTTCCTTTCGTTGGGAGGTCCTGTTTTAGTGCAAATCCAAATAGGGAATAACGAGTGGCACAAGACCGGCGAGTCTTGGAAAGGCCTATGTCCAGCAGTAGACGTCTTTCGGCTGACATGAAGATGTTGAAACATATCGGAAGAAAAACCTTACATTGCTTGCTATCCTGAATTTTGTCTAACCACTCTTTTTCTTGTTTCAGGAAATAAAATAGTTAAGAAACATTCTCAAGGAGCGGAGTTAAACGGGTCTCAATCGACGGACACTGCTCGCGTTATACTTAATTTTAACTATATTAGTTTACCCATGTCCGTCTGTATGTTCAAAATCAGGTTGCCTGTTCGTATGTGTGTAGATCAATCCAATTCCATTAACATTAATTTATAAAACGAAACCATCATTGAAATAAATAAGTTTTATTATTCGCACATTGTTTTATTTATAACTGTCACATTGATTCCGCGCGATATAATAAATAAAATAACAAATGGTTTTCAACAATCTCGTTAATTGTTATTAACTTATCACAAGCGTCTAAATTCACATAATTAATTATACATTATTTACAGAAATACTGTCTACATTTATGTAGATTATTTGTCTAGTAAGCTATCTGATTCCTGGGCCGCGACTACAGGGCCTCGCGGGAGGACTGTGATCCTCTTTGATTCCGGCAACTTGTTCACGTCTACACTCTTGGCCGAGTCCTTCACTTCCTGGGTGTCACTGACGCTCCAATACTTCTTGTTGACTAGCATTAGCAACATCAATGCCGGCAAGTGTATTAGGGAGAACCGGAACAGCTTTCGTGAGCTCCCGCTGTCGGATTTCTTGTAAAAGTCCCAAGCTGCAATAGAACAATACATGCTATAAGCACTTCCAAACGTTCACAGACAATCAAGATTTAAAAAATCAACTAGGGTTATAATTAGCACAGTTCAGGGCGAAGATGTGTACTCTCTCAAAGCGTCAATATATGTTTACAGCGACTATTGCTGTAAGAGACAAAATTAGCGCTACATTTACAGTGATGGCAAAAAATTTTTTTAATAATATATAATTTCACTGGCTGCCTCAACCCCTTACCGGAACACAACAGTGTGAGTACTGCTATCTGGCGGTAGGTTATCGGTTAAGACGGTGGTACCAACCCGGACGGACCTAGCACCAGGTCCAGCCACATCAAAACGGGCATATATTTAATCCTGATGGGTCTATAAGGCACATGAAAGTCTTTCCTTCATATCGCCAGTGAACCTACCTAAGTACATAAAGTAGAGGTTCAAAGGCAGCGACTCCAGTGCGAACCACGTGTTCGTGACGCCGAGGTACGAAGACCCGAGACACGTCGCCGTAATAATCCCCGTGTGTCGGAGCGCCACTCGTCTGCATAATGCTGGAAAAAGAAGATCGACTGACAATTAATATAATGGTAATTGAGTAAGGTTTAGGAAAAATTATTGAGGTACACACATGAAAAAATACAAAAAAAATTAAATGGTTACTACAAAACATCAGAGGTGTGGCATACAGCAGGCGGTCTTATACGGCGATCTCTACCAGACAACCTTTGGATAGTGGAGAGGAAGAAAGCGAATCGAGGTACTTTGGTAAATGCAGCATGCATCCCAATTATCTAAATATTTTCAAAATATCCACTGCTGCACATGTCCTCCCAGGAATTTTATAGTGCCAAGCTAACATGAATAGGGTCAGGGTATAATTTTCAAGTTTACCACTGAGCTTTTCGACAAAGGTATCGTGACCAACCTGCACTTGCGAAGTATTATAACTAAGGCCTGTGCCCAGCAGTGGGCCGTCAATAGGCTGTTGTGGTGGTAACCTGGTAACGTACCGGGGTCGGTGACAGCCATCATGCGGTACCCGGCGCGCGAGTAATCCGGCCGCAGGTTCCAGGACAGAGCGTTGAAGTGGGGGAACTGCCACGAGTACAGTAAAGCGCCGAGCACGAGCGCGCCCGCGTCCAGTGACCCCGTGCAGCCTACCCAGCCCATTAAGGGGGGGATTGCGCCCACTGGGAACGAACAATTGATTGTTAGCCTTTTCAACGGAATTCCGAATGCATGCCCGTCATACAAACTGTATAGACCTGCCACACACCTGCGTGCATGTATGTAGTAGGACGGCTTTATGTGAATATAATAAGTTGATTTAATACCGTCAGTTTAGAATAAGTACATTCAACAATGCAACATAAGTAACATAACATAAATAAAATGGATTTACAAGAAATATATAAATTTCTGCCATAAACACCAGGGCATCTTAAATAAATTAGTTCTTCGATACTAACCTACGGATCCCAACCAAGTGTTTAGTATTGACATCCTCTTCATGGGAGTATAAACTGATGTGTATAGAATCAAGTTGCCCGCTCCCAAGGCTGCTGTCAAAGGGTTCACTCCAAAGTATAGCATGCTAAGTCCTGTTGCACTTGTCATAGCCGCGAAACCTGCTGCATGGATTGGCCTGTCAAAGAAATAGTGTAAGTAAATGCCTGTGCATAACTATCTTCATCACATAATTTCAAAATATTCGGTTTGTTCATTTCATTTCATTAGCCTTTATATCCTGAGTATGTTTTTGTTCCGTTCTGTATTTTTAGTTTCTTATAGAATATCTCTTAGCTCCGATGAGAGAGATTCGGTTTGTATGTATGTCTAATTATTTTGAATACATAAGAGTCATTGGTGATGCTTCATACGCGGAACAGTTCTCTGCGCTTATAAAATACGTCAGGTCAGGCCTAATACTTACTCTAACAACCCTTTGACAAGCACCCTGTTCTTAGTCCTCGACATCTGCGCATCGAAGGGAACCTCGTGGAACTGATTGATAGAGTTGGCAGCTGCGGAAACCAAGCCTGTTCCCGCTGCACACAGTGCGAAAGTCGTGAGCTCGAACGGTGCTGGCGCCAGGGCGTAGCCGGCCATTGACGTCATTACTACTAGTGCTGGAAAGATTATAAGATTCTGGCGTAAATCTTTTATGATATGAATATGAACAAGAAAAAAAGCTAGACTATAAATTCATCCATAATTAAAGCCAAATCAAAGACTAGAAAAATTACGAATATAATTAAACAACAAAAATGGCGCTGGACAGGTCACATGATACGACAAAACATAGATAAATGGACAAAAGATATTGTAGAGTGGTACCCCAGAGGTTCTAAAAGAAAAAGTGGAAGACCCACCATAAGATGGTCAGATGAGTTGAAGCAGACTGCTGGAGGAGCGTGGCTACAAAAGGCAAGGAAACGCGCGGGATGGAAGGCTCTGGAAGAGGCCTATGTCGCTAAGACAAGTTGAAGTTGTCGATGGATTTTTAGTGTTAGTTTTTTTTAAGTCTTTTGAAACTTCAATAATAAAGGCTATTTTTATTTTATTTTATAAATTCATCATTCATCAAAATCTCATGTTATAGAAGTTTGTAAACTGATATTGTATTATGTGATTGTCTTTGGGAGAGGCTTTTGGTCAGTCGTAGATATGTCATATTTTGACTAAAATTATCACGATGAGATTAGAAGAGCAATAATATCAGTAGATTTGAATGCGTAGTACTTGTTTCTATACTACACTGTTATCTGAATGATATCAACATTGTTAGGAATTTAAATTTAGATTTCAAATGTTTATCAATAGGTTTTTCTTACAGTTAAAATGTGTAATCAAATCCATCAACTTACAAGTTAACCTAAACTTTGACAGCATCATGCAGTACTGGCCGACATTGTTCTTTCTGTCATGAGCTGGAGTCTCCTTCCATGCCCGAGTGTCTTGGGGTGCATTCTTCGGTTTTGTGGGAGCCACCGTCTGGGACTGTGTTGTGAGTGGCAACTTGCTCTGGCACCCGCTCGACGTTGATATTCTGACCAGTTGCTGTGATAGTGCACCATTCTGTAAGCAAAACAATTTTAATTAAGTTAATTTAATTACCTTACCTACAAAAATATTAATAATAAATGTTGAGAGAAACATTTTCCTTAAGACTATGTTTTCCCTTGTTTGTTGTACGATGTTATTTTCGAATCATAAACTGTAATTTAATAATTAAATTGGAACTTTATATAGTCATTTTTGTATACTTCAAATATTGAACTATACATATAATATACATTCGCCTAGCTGTTGTAATAATGACCAATATTAATGCAATAGATCCAAGAATCAGTAAGCTAATACCATTTCATTCGACTAGTTAAATTAATGAAAACACTTACGCCTATTTTCAGAAGCACAGACTTGGTAGATATGCCGGCAGTGCCATGCTTCAGGCAGAAAGTGCAATGCAGCACCTTTATATACGACATTTTATTTTTGCAGAAAACTTTTCACGTCAACATCCTAAAAAAATAGTAAACACCCAAAATGATTTGGTACCCAACAAAGTTGTATGTATGTAGTTTTTGCAACATGGAATTCTGTTGAGTACTGTTCAGCGTAACATTCTTTTCATTTTGTTTAGTAGATTCAAACACGTAAGTAAATTAAATCTAATACAAATCAATAAACATTAGATTACAAAGTTACAAAACTGATTCATTAAAAAGCTTAAATGCTGGTATTAAAAGAAAAGTTCTCACATTAATATATTATTCTAAAATAATTTTTAATTTAAGAGGATGTTTATAATCACTTTTCATAAAAGTTGTACAATAAAATGAAATTAAAAACATTTGAGGTTATTTAGGTAATCGTGAAGGACGAGGGCAACACGATAAGGGAAACGTCACACCAAAGACATACATTACTACTACGATATCGACGTTGGCGTAAAAATTATATAAAGACATGGTGGCCAACATAAGACAAAAATAAATACGAGTATTTTTTTTTGGTTTATCTATGGTCACTAGTGTCAACTGTCAATCGACCATCAGTGTTAATTTTAAGGTGCGTTTACATAAACGGCGTTCAAAACGACATTCACGGGCCCGTTCACAGGCACGGCTGTGTAAACAGATTGATTTTGAACGCGCTCGTGAACGTGAACGTGAACGCCGTCGATCGGTCGGCTGGCGGTTTTTCGGCGTCGTGTTAGTATCGCTTGCACCTTTGTGGCGTACGGACGATGACGACTTGCCGAATAAAATTAATTTAACAATGACAATTTGTCGAAATGGTCAAACGACCAAAATTTTACATTTCCTGGGGTGTTACCAAGTAGAACCAATAATATGGACCCCCTCAAATAAGCAACATAAATTTAAAAAAATGTTGCAGATGCTTAGGAGAGGTCGACAAACTCATGAAGGAGTTCAAACGGAGAAAATAAGTATTTACGAGCACACTATATCTCTTTTCCGTGAAAGAAGAAGCCTACCAAATATCTCCATATCAAATTTCATTGAAATCGGTCCAGAGGTTTACACGTGAAGAGGTAACAGACAGACAGAATGCGAAAGTAACTGTAATTTCGCATTCATAATATTAGTACGGGTGGATTTAGATGCAAACTGAAAAAAAACATCATCGTCATCATTTTGTATCTTTTTCCTATAAAAGTAAATTAAACCCAAAGCAGTTAGCCCCCAAGAGATTAACGTCCTCGTCGTCTGCCATCCTTGCACTGACTAGCACGCCCGCGGTAGTGTAAACACCATGCTTTTATTGTGTTTACATGAACGGCGTTTAAAACGACGTTCACGGGCACATTTACGAGCCCGGGCGCGTGTATGTAAACGCAGTATTAAAGTTTGTTTTAAAATACCTTCATTATACATTAAAAAACTTATATTTGCGGTATTTATGGAAAAAATGTAGTTTTTAACTTTAAATTTATTAAATCGTTTCTAATAATATAAAAATCAATTAGTCAAAAACTGGCAATATATGGGGATACCAACCGTTTTACCTTGTTTCAGGGGTAATTTGTATAAGTCCAAAAGTTTATTTGACAAGTTTAAATGAAATTTGGTACCAAAATAGTTTCAGACTCTAGAAATAAAACATGATAACAATAATCATAACCATGCAACAATACCTATAATTCTTAGTGTTTCTAATATATTTCATAGACATTTCTATTCCATGGGTGAAGCTAGGGTCAACATTTTACGTCTCACTGCTAGGAAAAGGTCTCATCGAATCTCGGTTGGTTTGTATACTGCGTTTACATACACGCGCCCGGGCTCGTAAACGTGCCCGTGAACGTCGTGTTGAACGCCGTTCATGTAAACACAATAAAAGCAGGGTGTTTACACTACCGCGGGCGTGCTAGTCAGTGCAAGGAGGGCAGACGACGAGGACGTTAATCTCGTGGGGGCTAATTGTTTTGGGTTTCATTTACTTTTATAGGAAAAAGAAACAAAATGATGACGATGATGTTTTTTTTTCAGTTTGCGTCTAAATCCACCCGTACTAATATTATGAATGCGAAATTACAGTTACTTTCGCATTCTGTCTTTCTGTTACCTCTTCACGTTTAAACCTCTGGACCGATTTCATTGAAATTTGATATGGAGATATTTGGTAGGCTTCTTTTTATTTCGGAAAGATACAGTTTTCACGGAAAAGAGATATAGTGTGCCCGTAAGTACTTCTTTTCTCCGTTTAAACTCCTTTAACAACATTTTTTAAAATTTATGTTGCTTATTTGAGGGGGTCCATATTATTGGTTCTACTTGGTAACACCCCAGGAAATGTAAAATTTTGGTCGTTTGACCATTCCGACAAATTGGCATTGTTAAATTAATTTTATTCGGCAAGTCGTCATCGTCCGTACGCCACAAAGGTGCAAGAGATACTAACGCGACGCCAAAAAACCGCCAGCCGACCGATCGACGGCGTTCACGTTCACGTTCACGAGCGCGTTCAAAATCAACCTGTTTACACATCCGTGCCTGTGAACGGGCCCGTGAATGTCGTTTTGAACGCCGTTTATGTAAACACACCAGTATAATACGTACCTATGGTACCTATCAACGTGGGCCCAGAGCTGGTTGGGCTCGAAATTAAGTAAAAATATGAACTAAAAAGGTAAAACATCTGAGCTGAAACGAACTGAACTATCACGTTTCTGCATAAAATTTCAAGACGAGACTACTTAAAAGAAATAATTATAATCCATACAAAATGACATGAAATTGATTAAATTTATTTCCAAATTTAAGAAGTCAGTAAGGTATTTTTATTTTAAACATGGCAGCACCATCTTTTTGTTTTTATTTTGATTCGATTGGGATTCGAACACGGAAATGGTTGGTTGGTTTGTTTCTCGCTTCGTTCCGTATCGTATCGTTCCTATCGTTCGTATGAACTCGTTGACGATCGAATTGCGAAATGTCTAATTGTTTTTTTTCCAGCAAGTTTAAGAATGTCTAAATTATGGTGAAAAGCCGTTTTGGAACCGGAATAAAGGAAGGGACTCCCTAAATATGGCCACGAGAGGAGACAAAGGGAATGGAAATGGCGAGGAACAGATCGTGGAGGTAAAGGTTGGCCTAGATTATGGGGGTGTACAGTTAGGCAGTTCGTTTTGTGAATTTGAGGATTTTTTTAGACGTTGGCCGAGGTGTTCCGTTGCTTCATCTGTATGGAGAAGCTTGTGGACGCGCACTTGTGTCCGCACTGCTCGAAATTATGTTGCTATGCGTGCGTACGACGGTGGCTGACGGAGCAGCGGTCGCAGTGCCCGCACTGCCGCGCCTCGCTGCACCTGCACGAGCTGGTGAACTGCCGCTGGGTCGAGGAGGTCACGCAGCAGATCGAGACCATGCAGCAGACGAACTCGGCAACCCAGCGAGAAAGTTTTCGTGACAGGTACACATCACTGTTATTCTTTTGCAAAGATTGTTGTTGGCCAGTTATTTTGAGAACATATAAAGTTAGGCGATGCAAAATTGTTATGGTGTCAATACTGATATTTAGAACTACAAGAATATCAAAGTCTATGAGAAGGCATAAATATTACATATTTACTTTCACTTCAGTCTCAAATTGAGTCAATGAATAAATTTGATGATACAACATTATTTGTCACCCGAGTCCCTGTCACTTTGAAACCTTGTTATGTGCGTGCCTTCCTTTAGTTTCAGCTGTCTATCAATATACTAACTCCTGAAGTCTGAAGTTGAATTTAAAAGTAAGTACCAAAAACCCTTTTTCAAAAATCAATACCTCTTCTTCATCTATTTCTTCAGATGTCCGTCCCATCAGGAGAAACTTACAGTGTACTGTTGGACTTGCCGCCGCTGCATCTGTCACCAGTGCGCTCTATGGGGCGGAACTCACTCGGGGCACACGTTCAAACCCCTGGAAGAGGTGTACGAGCAACATGTAACCCAAATCCGGGATGAGGTGTCCCAGCTGAGGCGACGGCTCATGGAGCTTATAAGTCTAGTGCAGGATGTGGTAAGGAACCTATACAATTCTTTTGTAGTTTTATACCTATGACCAATAAACAGGCATGTGGTTTGCTTGTTAACTGATCACTGCATTCCGTAATTTTGATTCATTACTGATAGAGCAAATTTTCCTACTAATTGTCCTTGAAAAGGAGTTGTGAAATCGTAATTGATTTTATAGATATGAAATTGAGTTTTTTGCACTTTCGCACCTTGTGTATACTGTATCAATTTTCTTATCGTTCTGCATACATACATATACTAGGCTATGGAGACTACATTTGTCCTAGGGGATATTGAATTATTGCATGCACATTCAAATAGAGTTGTTGGCAAAGGTAGCAGTAACCAATTTCTGCATCTGCTTTGCATTTTGTCTAACAAAAAAAAAAAAAGAGAATCTATATTATAGCAGTGCCTGACTAACTTAACAATAGTGCTATTTGTTTTAGTTTAAACTTTTAGATTTCCTGTACAAATCCTTTGTGGTATTGTTGTACGCCAAGCCTGTTGGGACAGATGCTCTCACCGACCCATTGACCTCCTTAGGAGGTGAATGCAGACTGCAATGTGTTATGCATGCTAAGCGGTACAATAGGATTTGGCAATCACTGAATGATTCATTAGGTTTATTGATCTGGATTGGATTTTACACATTAATTACCTACTTATTGAAAGATTGCTGACATATTCTTTACTAGCTTCTGCCCGCAACTTCGTCCTTCGTCCGCGTGGAATTCGGATATAGCGTTCCCGCGGGAACTATGCGTTTTTCCGGGATAAAAAGTAGCCTATATGTTGACCAGTGCTATAAATTACCCTCATACCAAATTTTGTTGCAATCCATCCAGTAGTTTTCGAGTTCAATCCGGACATACATACAATTTTCCTAAAAATCATTATTTTATGTTCAGTATCGTTTATATAGTCCCCACAACCTGATAGTTTCTTTTAATTTTCAAGTTTCAGACGCGACTTCTTCTACAGACTTATTTAGTATAGATATGTCAATATTCCCCAGTGCATTACAAACATGAGAGTGTATTTAACTTTCATGTAGCATATCTGTATGGCTGGTAAAACCACTGGCTCTTTTTATAAGAAATTTAGTATGGATAGTTTGACTCCTGGGGGGGGGAGGACTACTTTTTAACCTGGAGAAAAGTTTCCATATTCTTTGTACTTAAACCAAATTCTATGTGTATGAATTCGCGGACAGAAGCTAGCGTTTTATAAATACATATCTATTAATCATCCTTCGAATCAATTTATTCAGTGAACTATTTGAAATTTCCAGGAACGGAACGTAGAATCTGTCCGAGCAGCTAAAGACGAGCGAGTTAGGGAGATCCGGAACGCAGTGGAGCTGATGATATCCCGACTGGACTCCGCATTGAAGGCCAAACTGCTGACCCTGATGGGCCAGAAGAACAGCCTCACACAGGAGACGGAGCAGCTTGAACACCTGCTGCAGGAGATCGAGCACCAGCTCCATGCCAGCACCAGGTATTGTGGCCTTTATGGGTGTCAATAGAGCTGTCACTTCATGGACAGGGTAATTTTCTTGTGACATGACTGTTTTTAAAAGCACGCTAAGAAGTTGTGTGAAAAACTATCATTTTTTTTTTCATAAGAGTAACTGAGTACCTACGATTTATGGATCGAAATTAAGATGATTTTACTCTATCTATAAGTAACAATAACAAAGCAATAATGCCAGAGTGTGGATCTACCACTGCCCCATTGAATGGTAGTGAAATTTAATTGTAAATCCATAAATAGGAACATTGGTATTGTAACCTTTAGAGTTGTCTTTCACACTGTGTTTGTTTATTCTTTATGCCACACATACATATATACATACATGTATTAAGTACGTAATTACAAACTACTTATGATGAAATAATGGAATAAGTAGATAAAATCTACATTCCTCGGCCATAACATTCTTGTTGAGCAACCGTACAAGGACAATTCTAATTACCTTACGTTCTGACACAATAATGACTAATGTGGTGTTTATTCCAGATCTGAGCTGATAGCGAAGAGCAGTGATTTATCCAAGATGATTCACCAGGTCCGTAAGAAGCCGATGGCTAGTTTTGTCACTGCTCCGGTGCCCGCCGATTTCCATAGGTAAATCTATGCTCTTTCGTATTATTCTAAGCCTACATTTGCATTTTATTTCAAATATGATTTTAATCCCATTTTTGTGGGTGGGATAGGTTTTTTTCATTCTTTATTGTAAAACTTAGTCAAAGGTGGCGTGATGTGACCTTGAAGGTCACTAACGCTCTGCCTACCCCGCAAGGGAACTAGGCGTGACGATATGTATCTACTACTACTACTACTGCTACAGCCTATTTGCGTCCCACTGCTGGGCACAGGCCTCCTCACGAGACGTTTGGGCTATAGTCCCCACGCGGGCCCAGTGCGGATTGGGAACTTCACACACATCTTTGAATTTCTTCCCAGATGCGTGCAGGTTTCCTCACGATGTTTTCCTTCACCAATAAGCTCAGTGGTAAATTCAAATAGAACGAGAAGACGATATGTATGTATGTAAGTTATTGTTAAATATACTGATAAGGAATAATATTTATCAAAAGTTAGTTGTCATAGACGAGTTACATTTTTAAGGCCCACTTGCACCAAGCCGCTAAACTCAGATTAGCCCCTTAAGAGGGTTTACTCCGAAAGTTGGCAACGTCGCACATAGCTGTCAAATGTTTCGCCGTTTTTATTAATTTCTCAATATTTCTGGTTTAAAAAGGAAGATATCATTCTATGATTGAACGACGCGTCTCTTTTTATATTTGTTGGTTAGGCATTCAAATGATAAGATTACATTAAAATGCATGGAAACTCCGATGGAAACTTTTCAAAACATATTACTTCCATAATACTAAAAACTTCGTGTTCCCATGATAACTGTTGCAATCCAAACTTAATGTTTTATTCAACCATAGAGCGATAATTCATGTTTTCATTCAGTAATTAATGAAAACAGCAAAATATTTGACAGCTATTTGGGACGTTGCCAACTTTCGGAGTAAACCCTCTTAACTCAGGTATGTTGGGTAAACTTAACTCAACTAAACGCTGCGGAGCAATACCAGTCTATTCTTAAAAATGTCGCACGTGTAAACGGCCACTCACAACGTTACCCAACGTGCAATATAAGTATAGGTACAGTTTGTTTGTCCTTAACAGCGAGATCGTCCCGAGCTACGACAGCAGTACGTTCCCGCTGGCCAACTTCACGCAGCTCCAGCACGCGGCCGCGCCGGTGTACAGCGCCCCGCTGCACGTCAACGGGCTGTGCTGGCGGCTCAAGGTGTACCCCGACGGCAATGGGGTAGTGCGGGGGAACTACCTCTCTGTGTTCCTGGAGCTTAGTGCTGGGTTGCCGGAGACTTCCAAGTGAGTGGTATCATTAGGCTTACCTTACATAACATACTGGTGGTCGGTCTGGCGGACACAATACAACGAAAAAATACAGTAAAATTGAGAACATCCTCCTTTTGCTTTTTTTGCATTCGGTAAAAAGATAGAAAACATCATTCCCACGTCAACTTCATATTATACTAACAGACCGATCGGCGAACCTAAAAGTTAAATAAGCAGAAGAAAACAAAAATGATTTATTTTTCCAATGAAACTAATTTGAAAGGTTGGACGGAATCTGATATAGCTTTTTTGTAGCGAAGTGGAACTTGTTAGTTTATTATCTAAAATCATGCGGTGTACCAATAAATTTAAATTACTTACATGTTTGAAAGAATTGCACATAAACTTCTGCAGATACGAGTACCGAGTGGAGATGCTGCACCAAGTGTCCCGCGACCCGTCCAAGAACATTGTGCGCGAGTTCGCGTCGGACTTCGAGGTCGGCGAGTGCTGGGGCTACAACCGCTTCTTCCGGCTCGACCTGCTCGCCAGCGAGGGCTACCTCAACCCCGACACCGACACGCTCATACTCCGGTGAGCTACCAGCTCAACACCACACTGGTCGGACTTCGAGGTCGGCGAGTGCTGGGGCTACAACCGCTTCTTCCGGCTCGACCTGCTCGCCAGCGAGGGCTACCTCAACCCCGACACCGACACGCTCATACTCCGGTGAGCTACCAGCTCAACACCACACTGGTCGGACTTCGAGGTCGGCGAGTGCTGGGGCTACAACCGCTTCTTCCGGCTCGACCTGCTCGCCAGCGAGGGCTACCTCAACCCCGACACCGACACGCTCATACTCCGGTGAGCTACCAGCTCAACACCACACTGGTCGGACTTCGAGGTCGGCGAGTGCTGGGGCTACAACCGCTTCTTCCGGCTCGACCTGCTCGCCAGCGAGGGCTACCTCAACCCCGACACCGACACGCTCATACTCCGGTGAGCTACCAGCTCAACACCACACTGGTCGGACTTCGAGGTCGGCGAGTGCTGGGGCTACAACCGCTTCTTCCGGCTCGACCTGCTCGCCAGCGAGGGCTACCTCAACCCCGACACCGACACGCTCATACTCCGGTGAGCTACCAGCTCAACACCACACTGGTCGGACTTCGAGGTCGGCGAGTGCTGGGGCTACAACCGCTTCTTCCGGCTCGACCTGCTCGCCAGCGAGGGCTACCTCAACCCCGACACCGACACGCTCATACTCCGGTGAGCTACCAGCTCAACACCACACTGGTCGGACTTCGAGGTCGGCGAGTGCTGGGGCTACAACCGCTTCTTCCGGCTCGACCTGCTCGCCAGCGAGGGCTACCTCAACCCCGACACCGACACGCTCATACTCCGGTGAGCTACCAGCTCAACACCACACTGGTCGGACTTCGAGGTCGGCGAGTGCTGGGGCTACAACCGCTTCTTCCGGCTCGACCTGCTCGCCAGCGAGGGCTACCTCAACCCCGACACCGACACGCTCATACTCCGGTGAGCTACCAGCTCAACACCACACTGGTCGGACTTCGAGGTCGGCGAGTGCTGGGGCTACAACCGCTTCTTCCGGCTCGACCTGCTCGCCAGCGAGGGCTACCTCAACCCCGACACCGACACGCTCATACTCCGGTGAGCTACCAGCTCAACACCACACTGGTCGGACTTCGAGGTCGGCGAGTGCTGGGGCTACAACCGCTTCTTCCGGCTCGACCTGCTCGCCAGCGAGGGCTACCTCAACCCCGACACCGACACGCTCATACTCCGGTGAGCTACCAGCTCAACACCACACTGGTCGGACTTCGAGGTCGGCGAGTGCTGGGGCTACAACCGCTTCTTCCGGCTCGACCTGCTCGCCAGCGAGGGCTACCTCAACCCCGACACCGACACGCTCATACTCCGGTGAGCTACCAGCTCAACACCACACTGGTCGGACTTCGAGGTCGGCGAGTGCTGGGGCTACAACCGCTTCTTCCGGCTCGACCTGCTCGCCAGCGAGGGCTACCTCAACCCCGACACCGACACGCTCATACTCCGGTGAGCTACCAGCTCAACACCACACTGGTCGGACTTCGAGGTCGGCGAGTGCTGGGGCTACAACCGCTTCTTCCGGCTCGACCTGCTCGCCAGCGAGGGCTACCTCAACCCCGACACCGACACGCTCATACTCCGGTGAGCTACCAGCTCAACACCACACTGGTCGGACTTCGAGGTCGGCGAGTGCTGGGGCTACAACCGCTTCTTCCGGCTCGACCTGCTCGCCAGCGAGGGCTACCTCAACCCCGACACCGACACGCTCATACTCCGGTGAGCTACCAGCTCAACACCACACTGGTCGGACTTCGAGGTCGGCGAGTGCTGGGGCTACAACCGCTTCTTCCGGCTCGACCTGCTCGCCAGCGAGGGCTACCTCAACCCCGACACCGACACGCTCATACTCCGGTGAGCTACCAGCTCAACTCAACATCTTGAAATACTCTCTGAAAACTAGTGATTTTTCTCTGCCTTCGCGTGGGCTGCAGAACGCATTCTACTGCAGGTTAATATGGTACTGGTCGGTACACCAAAAAAACGCTATTAAATCTCATCATCATTTCAGCTGAAAGACGTCCACTGCTGAACATAGGCCTCCCAGGCTCGCCACTCAGACGAGACCTGTGCTACTCGGTTCCACCGGATTCCCGCGACATTCACGTCGCTCCATCTTGTTGGAGGCCTACTCTGGCCTACCTAATAATTGTATGAATGAGAAATCGTTTGTCGTAATAGGTTCCAAGTGCGGCCGCCGACGTTCTACCAGCGGTGCCGCGACCAGCAGTGGTACATCCACCAGCTCATCACCATCCGCAATCAGCACGTGCTGCAAATCAACGATCTCAAAGAGGTACTTTCATATTGGTACTCTATACTAATTTCTCTGTTATCTCTTCACGCTACACCCGTTGGACGTGGTTCTGAGATAGGTAGCGCTAGCAGTCATAGCTGACGCGAAAATTGTGGTCAATTTCACCTTTGGCCGTCACCTTTGGCCGTAAAGTGGGATTTTCTGGTGGCAGAAAATCTCACATCCTGGCCATGAGGCAAGACGTAAAACTTTAGACGAACCACGGGCGGTGATTCGTAAAGCCCCAGATCTCAAAGACCTGCGATCTGGGACATTATCTAACGAATTCACCGCCCTAGGTCCGTAATGTACTATTTCTCAAAAATGGCCGGGAAACTCGTCATTGTCTGCTTTCTATCAGACCGCGAAGTGCGTCATTGACGATCAGTCAAAAATTAAAAAAAAACAACTGCATGCCCCGGAAATTTGTATGAAATTACTTCCGCGACAGGTATAAGCGCAGGGAATGTTGTATGAATTTTCATTATCGTACAGGTACTTTTTTTTAAAACTGATAAATACGCGAAGGTATTCCCAAAGAGCCAAGTCTGCATGTTCTGTATCTGTCAATTGACGCGAAACGAAACGTTTTTATCCGTGTCTAAAACAGCGCAATAGCGCTGACAGCGCGGATGTAATTATCGAGTACAGAACAGTACAAAGGATATGATCATGACCCGATAGATGGACCTGTTTTGTGATTTAAGAATTTAAGTTAATGCATAATGCACTGATATTTTATATGTAGATGAAGCTATTAGGTATCATAATAAAGCAAATTAGATAACGTTGGGGTAGGGCAGACAGTGTCTTTTTGTCTGTATGGAGTGCACGCCACTGAGCGCAATGTATTTCAGAACGGAATTTAAAAAAAAGCGCGATCCATAAAGAGCGGGAGTTCTTGTCTTGTATCAGATTTATTTAGCTAAATTTCATGAAAATAGTTTACTAGTTTGGTTTAAAAATTAATAAAAGGTTTAAATTTTTATAAAAAACGAGAAATCTACATGCGAGTTTTTAACTTGCCGTGTTAAAGTCAAATATCGGTGAATACGAAATAAGACTGGCGTTCCATTGGACTTGTTGTAGTAAGTACTTGAGTATTTTTGTGTGCGTGTCAATGCTGTATTATGAATACCTAATATCAAGTTTTTTTTATTCATTTTTGAGAAAAGCACTATATAAGCCTCGGCACGTGAAAGGCTTTGCAGGCTTTGTATATATTAAAGGGCCGAGGCGTCGCCGAGACCAATATAATTTTTAAACCAATTAATATTTAAACCAATACTCAGCCTGCAAAGACCTACTTTCCCGGCCACGGCAATAATGTACTATTGTATATTTCGCAGCGTCTCTCCCTCGAGATGTCTCGCAACTCGATAACGGCGACGCGCGTGCCGGCCGCGGCGCCGGCGCCGGCTGAAGACAACCCCTCGCAGAACAACCCCGTGGACGGCAACACGCTCGGCGACCCCGGCGCCCTGTGGAACCACCCGCACTGCGCGCCCAGCCCGCAGCGGCTCGTCTCGCCAGGTACCACGCCGCCCGCCCGAGTTATTGTAATCATAATATCTTAATTTACTGACATATAATAAAATAATCTTAATGCGGCGAGAACATTACCTGCTTCGGTGACTGAGCTGGGATAATCCTGTTTCAGGCAGAAGAAGGTCTTAAATATTACAAGAACAATAATAATGATTTTCACTCCTATTCAAACAAGAAGTATTTTTAACCCGTTAATACGGAGCAAAATTTGATTTTGCTGCCTGCTTCTACTGGTTTTCTCACAGAAGGAGTGAAAAGCAGAGTGTACAACATACAACACGGTAGCAAAATTATTAAAACCTTGGATGACATTGCTGGAATCCCTCCCTAGCACAAGATTCCGCGGCACCGGCGGTAAAATATACCGTTTTGCTCCCTAGTCATACAATCTACTATTCCCGCCAGGTCTAACGCCGAGCCTGTTCGACGAGTCTCGCAACAACGACGTGACGTCCCAGCCGGCGTGCGGCTACGGCGACTACGCGCTCGACCGCCGCCTCGCGCCCGTCAACCTGCCTTCCACGTCGCGGTAACACGACCCCTTATCCCACCAGAACAATAACTTACATATTTGGGCTAAATCCTGTGCTTTAGAGGTCGGCGTCCTCTCCATTTAAGCACCATTGATAGCGACCGTGACAATAGACAAGAAATCTGCATAATTTGGCCACTAGGAGCGCTGCAATCGCTTGACCCAAACCATCTGTCAATTACATAGAGAAATGTTTGTTGTTATTGGTTTACTTAAATTATCAAAAAATGCCGCGCTGTGCAGCTCCAGGATGCAATGAGAACGGACGACACGTATTTCCGAAAGACTTGGTATGTATCTGGGGCAGGTATAATTGCATTGGGATGTCTTCATTTTCATCACAAATAACTGAACCAAAATAAAAGTTGCGCACAATATTTAACAATTTTAAACAAATGTACTTAAAAATTTCAACAAAAAAACCCGTAAAAATTTGACAGCTGCAGTGATTGGGTTTGGTTTGGGTCAAGCGTTTGCAGCGCCTTCTGAGTCGAGCTTTGCGTATTCTTGTCCATCCTTTACAATTATCGATCAAGACTGTTCGATTTTACACGTAGAAATTTTTGCAATGTTTTTGGTTCAGGTCAGCGAATTCACTGCACGTGGGCGGCGCGGACAACATGGCGCTGGTCAGTCTGCCACACGCTGCTGAGCGCCGCCAGCGCGCCCAGCCGCGTGCCCAGCAAGCTGGCGCGCGACAAGCCGCACCACCTGCCCGCCAAGGACGCCGCGCTCACCGGTGACTACCCCGCACCATACACCGTACATACCACCTCTGACAACATGGCGCTGGTCAGTCTGCACACGCTGCTGAGCGCCGCCAGCGCGCCCAGCCGCGTGCCCAGCAAGCTGGCGCGCGACAAGCCGCACCACCTGCCCGCCAAGGACGCCGCGCTCACCGGTGACTACCCCGCACCATACACCGTACATACCACCTCTGACAACATGGCGCTGGTCAGTCTGCACACGCTGCTGAGCGCCGCCAGCGCGCCCAGCCGCGTGCCCAGCAAGCTGGCGCGCGACAAGCCGCACCACCTGCCCGCCAAGGACGCCGCGCTCACCGGTGACTACCCCGCACCATACACCGTACATACCACCTCTGACGACATGGCGCTGGTCAGTCTGCACACGCTGCTGAGCGCCGCCAGCGCGCCCAGCCGCGTGCCCAGCAGCTGGCGCGCGACAAGCCGCACCACTGCCCGCCAAGGACGCCGCGCTCACCGGTGACTACCCCGCACCATACACCGTACATACCACCTCTGACGACATGGCGCTGGTCAGTCTGCACACGCTGCTGAGCGCCGCCAGCGCGCCCAGCCGCGTGCCCAGCAAGCTGGCGCGCGACAAGCCGCACCACCTGCCCGCCAAGGACGCCGCGCTCACCGGTGACTACCCCGCACCATACACCGTACATACCACCTCTGACGACATGGCGCTGTTTGGGAGCTGCTCAGCGGCTGTGATGTCACAATTCTCGAGACGAATCTACTGGGCTTGACAATATTTATACTTTTATATTTTCAGTACTGCCTTAGATCACTGTCTTAGATCGCTAGGTAACACT
>OZ020278.1:2438207-2475268 GCA_963971205.1 Aethes cnicana | reverse complement strand
ATTTGCCATATTTTCTGACCCACCATGTATATCCACCACAAGTCCAATACCTTTAATACCCATCAGTGTAGAGTTACTGCTAACGTTCGTATGAAGATTAATGACACAACTCTATTGTCATAAACGTAAGAATGTGTCACATATTTATGCATACGTTGACACATCAATTTGCTGCTGACTGTACACTGGTGTTCTGCATCTGACAAGCAATCAGTTTGAAGAGATTGTCGGGGTTTTATTGCTCTGCAATTATTTGTTTGTAATATTCCCATCAGGTTTAACAGCTTAACGGTCATAAATGTGCCGAAAACATACGAACTTTTGTGTGTGTATTTTTATTTTTATTTTCAAGAGCTTGCATGATGTGGAATGGCGTTATTTCCGATGTGGTTCTCTTGCGATATGACGTTATGTGTACCTATCTATAAGTTCTTATTACATATATGATTAACTAGCTTTTCCCCGCAACTTCGTATGTGCAGAAATATTAAATGTAAAATCCCGTTTTTTTCCCGTTCCCGTGGGAATTTCGCAAAATCCTTTCTTAGCGTATGCCTACGTTATAACATCTACCTGCATGCCAAATTTCAGCCCGATCCGTCCATTGGCTGTGCATTGATAGATCACCATGTCAGTCAGTCAGTCAGTCACCTTTGAGTTTTATATATTTAGATAACGACTTTTCTTATTGAAATCCTACTCTTAATACCATTTTTAGCTAAGATTTATAATAGAGCTATTTAAAACAGCTGTAAAAAATAACTAGATAGTGTTAAGTGAAAGCTTCAACTTTTCCTAGGGCAATGCGGTCTCTACCATTGCGGCGGAATTGTAACTCTACATAGTTACCACTCCACTTCCTTGCACTAATCATCTACATGTTAATTCTCTGGAAGCTAAAGAATCCTTTCTAATTAAAATACTTATCATGTAAAACGTAATTAAGAGCATGTTCCCGATGTTCCGTAACTTGCAATCATGGAATCCTGTCACGTGGATCTGTAGAATCGTGTTGGTATATTTTTTTTTCATTATGGATAGTGATTTTTATTTCTTCTCAACGGATTCCGTGTGCTGTAATGCAAAATTCGTGCTCATGCGTGTGAAATCTGTGCTCATTCCGTTACTAATTGGCAATTTTCTGAAACGTACCTATGTATTGTTTACGTTTATGCTTCAGGTAGATATGGACGTATAATTTTGTTAACGACTGCGCAATTATAAGTTACTAGCTTCTGCCCGCGACTACACCCGCGTAGAATTCGGCTATCGCGTTCCCGCGGGAATTATGCACTTTTCCGAGATAAGTAAGTAGCCTATGTCCTTTCCTAGGACCCAGGCCAAATTTCATCTCAATCGGTCCAGCGGTTGAAGCGTGAAGAGGTAACAGACAGACAGAGTTACTTTCGCATTTATAATATTACTAGCTTCTGCCCGCGACTTCGCCCGCGTGGTATTCGGTTATCGCGTTCCCGCGGGAACTATGCGTCTTTCCGGGATAAAAAGTAGCCTATGTCCTTTCCCGGGACCCCAACTATCTCCATGCCAAATTTTATATCAATCGGTCCAGCGGTTGAAGCGTGAAGAGGTAACAGACAGACAGAGTTACTTTCGCATTTATAATATTAGTATGGATATGTATATGGATTACAACAAGTCTCAGCATCCTAAAGAATTTAGCCCCCCCTGAAAAGACATTTGACACATTACACATAATCTGCTGCGCTTTGCTTGTAGCCGATCCCAAAGTTTTCTCTGTTGCGGAAAGCGACTATATACTCGTACAAACCGTGCGTGCTCGGTTTAGGCAGTAAAAGTGTTAAGAGAAACCTTTAAAAAATGTGTACCTGATTCTACAGCTCTTTAGAACGTCAATGAATAATCTATCACTTTGTCAGTATTTAAATCGAGCCGATCAGTAATGGATTCAAATAGGGCGTATTAATAAGCTCGGCTTACACCTACGCGGAACGCGGTGCATACAATGGCCGGGTTAGATTGTCCGACTATCGATTATTTGTGTTATTAGTGGGTGTATCAACCTCTTAAATGTTTATGTAACATCGTCCGTCTATTTGTAGATCCGCTTAGGAAAATGAGTATGTAATCGGTAAGTAGTTCGTCAGTCTTGTTTGCTAATCTTCACTATGTCATGTCACACATCGCCTAGTAATCTAATGACACAAGTAATTAATAGGCAAGTACGTGTTATTATCATGAAAGATAAAACAATATAATTGTCATTATTATTCAACCAAGAATATATCTCTGAGTATGCATAGAGCAAAGCAAGGACGGATTTTTTGTGACATTTAAGTATATCAATAAAATATATATTATAAGTATAGTTAAGACAGCGGACTTCGTAACCATGATTCACTAAAACGCCAACAAGGAAGCTCGACTCAATTTCACAACCGCGAAAGCAATCCGAGAAAGGCATCAAATCGCAGGCGTGCAATTGAAAAATGGCTTATTGCCTCCGCCCAATAAGCTCGCGGTAGAAAGTGCATCGAGATCTTTGCAATTCCCTTTGCAATAATTCGTCGGTCGGACTCTGCGGCTCCTAGCGCTATCGCTGAGGCGTCCACGTTGCTGACTTCGAGGGACTGCTTTCGCACCAACTACTAATAATAATAGTATCTACTATTATGTATTACTAGACAACAAAATGGTATATTTATTGCGGATGATGGATTGAATCCAGAGCGAAGCGAAAGATTTCAGAATAGGTATACGAGTACCTAATCCCGAATGGAGCGATGGATTCTAACGTACCATGATAGCATCTTGAGCTAGCGAGGGATTCAAGCTGTTACCCAACGTGTAAATAATTTTGCTTCGAGTAATTAAACAACTGAAGATTGTTTAATTACACCAGAGTTTAATGAAACATCTTGGACTATTTTTATTTGGTATTGCTGAGTGACGCACCTATATCCAGCGGTGTACTGAAATTGTGATCATGAAAAAATATGCTGGACTTTTACCAATACAATTTTCCTAAACCCTGGACACCGCACACATTAGTATCGCCCTCAGTAGGGTTGTCGCTTTCGCTGAAACGCGGGGCGGCGGGGGGCGTGGCGGCCGCGGGCGCCTCTGATTTACTGCGCTGCGCACTGACCGATTCCCTATTATCACCTGCTGCGCCTGCGCGTGCTGCCTTTACAGCCCTACACAGTCAACATAGCGCTTAGACTAAACAATAATAGACTCTGTGTCTGGGTGTAAGAGCTTCGCCGTCCGCCATTTTAGCTGAGTCGTGGTATGCATTGTGCTAAAGGTAAAAGGGCTCCGAGGTTGCCATTGTTAGGCTTTCGCAATACCCTTGACACGGTTTAAGAGCATCCTCGGGAATGAGAACTAACTTTTTGGTTCATTTCATCCGAAACGATGAAATCTGTAAAGTACTTTTATAACACTCAATTGTTTTTTACAGAAGGCTTTGCATTTTTCTTCACATTAATAGACAAAAGCGTAACTTGCTACGCCTACTTCACTTTTATGGTGTCATCATCATAATGATGACCATCATGGTGTATGACCATAAAACAATGAATAGGTACAATTTCGAATATCACTTTATCTTCACTTAAACTTCATTTTTACTCGTAATTACCCTAGTTCAAGTAAATACACATTATAAAATAGGTATACTTTAAGGACATTTTAAGCCACCATTTAACGACAAGTGATAAAAAACACAGCTCAGATAAATAAAACACCATCGTTAACATTTAACCTGAAATTAAAAGGAATTTTAAAGATGGACGTTGTTGGCTTGTCAAAGTGTGGAGCGTGCATGAAACCCAATATTTCGGTAACAGGACACCGGGATTACACACTGGCGGACTTTAAAAATAAACTCAAAGGCAATAAACCGTATCGGCTTTCAGTTAAGTAGTGAACTCTGTAAACTCACCTAAGAAACCGTGACAGTTGAAATGTATTTCGATGACCTACTTACGAATCGCTCCCAGAACTTATAAACGATGACACGAGAGCAATTTTACGGCCTCCAAAAAGATAAGAATAGAAAATACTATTGATGTGCATACAATAACGTTTTTTTTTACATATCCATAGTTGAATAAAGGTTTCAGGCTCAAATAAACCTATTTAATAGTACATTACAGACCTATGGTGGTGAAATCGGAAATGGCCCAGATCGCAGGTTTCTGTGGCCCGAACCGAAGGTGAGGGCCATAAATATGCGATCTGGGGCTTTACGAATTACCGCCCGTGGTTTGTCAAAAGTTTTACGTCTTGCCTTGGCCAAGAAGTGAAATTTTCTCTCCGCGCAGCGGGCAGAAAATCCCACTTTGTGACCAAGGGTGATGTAAATATTATTTTACAGCTTACTTATAAATATGGCTATGTTACCTTACCAACTTGTAAATTTTAGCAGTCATTGTTTATCTATTAAGGCTGGTGCAAGTTAATTTATTAAGGCAAGTGTAATATAGGTTAGTTACTGTTGGTAACCCCGATTGCGAAAGATATACGTTATGACTAGCTTAGCTTAGTTTAAATCTCGTATGAATTGAGTCTGTTTACGAGCACTTTCCAGCGATAGCGTACAATCGCCACCCACGCGCGTCAGCGATTGACAGCTGACTGCGCGACGTGCGCATTGTACTTATTATATTACATCCATTCACAAATATAATTTATAATCATAATCATTACATACTAAAGGCAGGAAAGGGTAAAGATAAAGTTCACCGCTGCGTCTTTAAATTCGTGATAATCGCAAAAAGTACTGAACGAATTCATGCGGTTATCACTAACACGAGAAGAAAAAGGCGGGTCGCTAGTTATTAAAATCCCTTTAAATGTTTATTTTATTTTGTTTTTTAGTATTTGTTGTTACAGCGGCAACAGAAATACATCATATCTGAAAATTTCAACTTTCTAACTATCACGATTCATGAGATACAGCCTCGTGATAGACGGACAGACCGACGGACAGTCCCGTTTTACCCTTTGTCTACGGAACCCTTATAAAATGCATGACAGAAAAATCTCATACCTACATCATATTATCCACTGTAGTATATTAACAACATGGGTCAAATATGTCACTCATTTCTTCGACTGTTGGTGACATTTATGACGACAATTTCACAAATAAATATGCTCGTTCCGCTCAATATTCCCATAAGTTATTTAATTAGTTATTATAAGAGTTATTGATAAAACAAGGAAATGTATAGGTACTGAAGATTATTGAGAATTTTTAAATTCACTATGGCAGCCCCCGTTTTCTCTTTTTGGCCGCACGTGGCCCATAGATTTAAAAAGTTGCCGATCCCTGGTATCGTATACTACATAGACGAGTCGCAGTGCAGTATCGTCCATAACAATGGAAACACGCCGATTATGAATCTGATGGACGGCGGTGTACCTAAGTACGGGATGATTATGTTAATGCAGTCAACTTTGATCTCGCTGATCCTCGATTAACAATAAACACTTTTATACACTAAACGGTTTTCTCCTAATGACTTTCCAAAGCTGCAAAGAATAGTCTTTGCAGCTTTGGAAAGCTTAAGTAAAATAACAATTTTCTGCCAGCGACTTAGTTCCGCAAATTCGCTTATAGCGTTCCCGCCGTCCCGCGAGAACTGATGCGTTTTTCCGGAATAAAAAGTACCTAGCCCATGTCCTTTCCAGGGTCTTCAAGTATCTATATACCAAATTTCATATAAGTCCGTCTTGCGGTTTAAGCGTAAAGGTAACAGACAAACAGACAGACAGACAGAGTTACTTTCGCATTTATAACATTAACGTGTTGGTTGTGTAGTTAATGTAGGTATTTTCCTACTTACCATGAAGTGAAAATTTTATATTTTCACAAAATATTAGTAGGAATGTCCGAAATGCATTACTAAAACAAATTCTTCGCCAACCTCTGAAAATTCGTTATTTCCTACGTACCTTATGTTGGTACAGGACTTAGTACTAATTTTACTTTCAAAATCGAAATAAAATAAAAAATGTAGTAGCACAACGCCATCTCGGTAAACTTTAAAATCCACTCATGTTGAATTTCCCACTGAACAGAAAGCAGAAATGAAATGCAATTGAAAACATCAAATGAGAGATGTTTATCTTAGAATACGATTGCCCTCTGTAGTAAATGAGCGAAGTAAGAACGCGCACCGTAATTTGTGATTTGTGCAAGCGTTTGTCAACTAGATTAAGGTATTACTATACCTTATTTTATTACTTGTTAAGGATGTCAGCCCAGAAAGGTTTTTCAGGCGTGTCGATTACCAGGAAAGTAATAGATATGCCTGAAAACAAACCACCTGTAACTTCGGTTTTGTTCGGTCTCAAAGTATTTACACCATTTCGAAAGAATATATGTATAAGTGTCTGGCTTTTAGTAATTATTCTTATTCACACTTATACCTACTTATTTGAAATACATAAATAATAAAGTTATACGCGTTAAGGTGGCATAAATCTTCGTGTGAATGTTAAGTTCATGTTTAAACTTAAGTGGTGATAAAGTTACCTGTGTAGTTTCAACTAAATCGTTGACTACATATGAGTAGTATTTGCATGGACACCTTATTTTCGGGTTCAATTTAAGTATATTTAAGTAAGTACCTCTCATTTACAGAAGATCACCTACATAAAATTATTATTAAAAAATGCAAAAAAGTTTCTTGTTGTATGAATTTTTAAACTATATTCATTAGAATCCAAAATCAAATATATATTACTGAAAAATGAACTCACGTTATATATATAAATAATTATAGTAAATTACGATATCCATTCATGTCTCACAATCGATATACCTAACGCAATTACAATCGAATTAGAAATCGGACGTTAGATCGACTCGAATTAGGTATTGGTTCTGTACGATTTCGTTGCGTAAGATTATACGTGATGTGCGATTGTGGATCACTACGAGCGATGCTATAATGCTACCGTTTGAAGACTCAAGATATGTATTATTAGGAATTAGTATTAAACATTTATTGACGCCAGACTACCTAAGCCATAAAGGAAGTCTTCCCAACAGTTTTTGTTATAATTACTTTGTATTACTCGTAGAAATGCTACCGCACAATTACATTACCTCTTTATTTTTCAAGAAAATATGCACCTCTAGGTACTTTTTCCACCTCAAAATGTTGTTTTATTATAAGGTTTCGTATACTCGTAGGTACTTGTCCAGCAAAATCCCTAATGTTGACTACTACTTCTACTACAGCCCATTTGCGTCCCACTGCTGGGCACAGGCCTCCTCTCATCACGAGAGGGTTTGGGCTATAGTCCCCACGCGGGCCCAGTGCCGATTGGGGACTTCACACATCTTTTAATTACTACTTAGCCGTGGTGGCCTAGTGGTTCGACCTACCGGTCGGGGATTCGATTCCGGCTCGGACTTTTACCTACTTATGTGCGAAATTCAAATGTTGACTACTTCATTTTAATATGTCACATCGCATTAATTACCAAGTTCACTTATCCATATAAATATGCATTATTTTATCCATACCTACTCGTATTTATGGATGCAGCTATATTTAGAAGTCGATCATGCGGTGTGTCTAACTTATTTTAAGAGAAGTTTTTTTAAAACGTTTAGAAACAGGTATGCCATAGATTTCAAATATATTATACAAAATTCTTGAAATATTTCAATAGGCCTATACTTATGTTGTGAGTCATAAGAAAAAGCAAGGCTTTTATTGCAATAAAAACTCTTCTTTCGTAATTATTTTCTACTAGCTTCTGCCCGCGACTTCGCCCGCGTGGAATTTGGTTATCGCGTTCCCGCGGAAACTATGCGTTTTTCCGGGATAAGAAGTAGCCTATGTCCTTTCCCATTTACCTTTCACTGCTTTCCAGCAGTGGGATAAAGTGTGCTTTATTATTGTTATTACAAACAATGTTGCCACGTAGCGGGTTCGCCGTGGCCAGCATGCGCCCGCGCCTACACGACACCGCCCGGGCCGAATCGTAAATTGATCTAACTTTACATGCGCATGGCTGGCTAGGTATAATGAGAGGATCCAAACACCGCTATAGTTGTAGACTATGCAGTATTTCAGTACATACGTCTTCGTAAAGATATCTACGTGTAAACGTTGTTTTTTTTACGGCAAACGAACACATAGATCTATTTGAATTTACCACTGAGCTTTTCAGTGAAAGAAAACATCGTGAGGAAACCTGCACGCATCTGCGAAGTAATTCAAAGATGTCTGTGAAGTCCCCAATCCGCACTGGGCCCGCGTGGAGACTACAGCCCAAACCCTCTCGTGATGAGAGGAGGCCTGTGCCCAGCAGTGGGACGCAGATAGGCTGTAGTAGATGTAGTAGTAGAACACATAGATCACCTAATAGTAAATGAAAATGAAAATGAAAATGAAAATGAAAATGAAAATGAAAATATTTATTCAGCAAATAAGCCACATCTGGGCACTTTTACACGTCACTTTTAAATGAATTAACAGAAATGAATTTACCAGTAAGTGGTCACTGTCGCCCATTACCTAATTACACTGCGAGAACCATTCACTGAAAACATTCCTCATCGCCATTCTGTTCTGTTACATACATACAATAATGATTCTTCCGAACATTGCATTGCCTCCGACAAGTTCATTACACAAATGTTACATTGAAGGTTAATTTTGACTTATTACCAGTTATTGCTTTTGGATATAGACGTCAAGTCTGTTGAACAAGGAATGTTGGTTACGCTGCCGGTGGTAGAATTCTTTCGTTAGTCGGACTATGTTTGTAATTCTTGGCTTAAGTCACTAGTTCCCAGCGGATTTCAATGGATTGAAAGCAATTCTTTGGGTTTTCTTTTCGATTAAGATATTTTCCGTCTTCTTTTTCCATTTAAGAGATTTCTCAGAGGAGATCGCCATGTCTCTATTAGGTACTCTTACTGTCTATTTTACTCTACCCCTCGTTAATAAGTAGACGGGGTCGCAAAGACATATCAAATTCTGCTTTAGGTTGTAAGAGAGTTCGGTCAACAGGGTCTTCTTCGTCCTCTATTTCCATGCATTTTACTTCCTGTAAATCTAATAAAATTCATAAAAACTTCCTAAAGTTTTGTATCGTCTCTAAAAAGGTTTCTTGACGCAATTTCTACGATGAGGCATCATCTACATCTCCATGTTTTTCTTTAGCTGCTACTGCTTATTTATCTTATTGAGAACCTTCATTAGCTTGTTGAATTCTATCGGAAAGATAATAAAAAAATATAACAGTATGTCATTGTCATTGTTCATTACGAGTAACACAATATCCCATAGCGACATCTTTATCTAATCGCCTCTGGCGCGGACCATGCATCATCATGGTAAATTGGTATCGACAAGCTATGCGTACTTCCGAGTCAGTGGACAGGAAACCCGATGATTAATGTAAGTAATTCGATTATGCAAATACGTCGCGGATTGAACTTTCATGTCGGACGAGATGTAAGAAATACCTACTATGTCCGTAATTCGCTGACTACTGAAGATCAAAAGCTCACAACATGATCTGGTTGTAACTCTTTGTATTTGAATACAATCCTCTCGTATTTTGAAATCAGGTCAAGAAATTAATTAATTGGATCAGCACAGTCTATGTGATGATACAATTGTTGGCTGTGGCCGATCACAGATCTTAACCAGCTGAAATGATCAACTTTTAAATTGACACTTCCATTAATCAGGGCTAACTTTCGTAATTTCTACTCAAATGAGTTCGCAACGTTTGCCTGTGAAGGCTGATCAGGAAAGTTTACATGCGGTATCTTCATAATAAGTTGTCTTCTTCGTTTACCTTTTTTAAAGATTTTCCCAAAGCTTTACTCATTATGAGTAATTCTCAGGCTGGTCGAGTAACGCTGCAGGTAATGCCCTTCCTGGCTATAATTGGCTTCCGCGCCGATACCCATACAATAATGTGTGAGGCGAAATTATTTGCAATTATCTTTATGGACTTTTGGGAGTGACCATCACTCTCGTTGTGTTAAGTAGGCTTTAGTGATATTTTATATGTATTCTGGGTGGTCTGAAGCGTTCATTATACTTATATTTATACTGATATATTTCGGTTATTTGAATGGTCAGTACCTATAGTCTAGGGTTACACTCGGTATTTCATGAAATATAGTCCGTCAATCTCGATTGACGCCAGATTGATGGAAATGACGTACATATGCGTATTGTTTGTGTCCTACGGTAACTTTTTAAATCATCGGTCCATAGACGTAAATAATATAGACCCGGTCTAATGTACACGTAATATGTCCCCACTTCCACGGTGTCCAATCCAAAGTTCTGTCACCGAGCGTGCGTGACAATAAGCGTTTTAAAAAAAACTGTTTCTCAGTATCTAAAAACTCGTCTCGTTGTTGAAAAAATGTGACCCAGCTTTAGTGTCACGATATAAGTTTAACTTTGGATTGGACACCAATGAAGTGGGGAAACATGACATGTATCTACGTTAGGTCGGGTCCATACGAAGTATTATTTATGTCTATGCATCGGTCTGATCAGTCCGTCAGTCAATGGGTTACACGATCAATCTCACGTCAATCTTAACTAACTGATGTACTGAACTAACGCCAGATCGAACGTGCGTGTAGCCTTTGTTTTACGTTTAGTTTTGAAGCGATTATGATAAGCCACCTAAAGGCATGAAATTTCATTAAAATATAAATGACTATAAATTTTTTGTTTGAATTTCCAAAAGACAACAAAAACCCACAATTAGCTACCTACCTATCTACTGACTGACTCCTTCCTGACCGATTTCGGTCACAGCGACTGTTTCAAATATGGCCATGACTTGGATGCCGTTGTTGCATCCTTTGGTGCGCTCTAAAGTGACTCGCGTAGCCGAACTTGCTGACAAATGTGCGAGTGCACTCGGGGCAGGTCAGCACCCCGTTGACGTATGTATAAGTGTAGGCCACGGGTGGTCGGGCCTTGAGCTCATCTCTCTTTTTGTCGAGCTCTTCGAGACGCTTTGCTTCAAAAGCACTAACCATCTCATGAACAGCACGTCTCCATTTAGGACGCTGTGCTGCTTCCGTCTCCCATTGGGAGGGCTCAATGTCGCATCTCTTCATATGTCTTTTCAGAACATCCTTGTATCTTAGGTACTGGCCACCACGTTTCCGCTTACCGTACTGGAGTTCTGAAAAGAAGATACGCTTCGCCACTCTAGACTCAGCCATTCGTGATACATGACCACACCAGCGTAGCTGCCGCCTCATCAGGTACACCTCAATGCCACTAACTTTAGCGCGCCTCAGCACGTCAGTGTTCCTGACGCGATCAGACCACCTGATGTTCATAATGTGGCGAAGGCATTTGAGGTGAAACCTATCAAGTGTGCGGATGTGCTTACGGTATAGAGTCCAAGTTTCCGACGAGTACAAGAGATTTGGTAGTACTACAGCCATATAAACGCTTATCTTTGTGGAGAGCTTAAGGTCGTGTGACTGAAACACCTTGGGCCGCAATTTGCCAAAAGCTGCAGCGGCAGCCCCTATCCTACCATTTATCTCAGTGTCTAGGTCACACTTTGATGTTATTGTGCTACCAAGGTACTTAAACTTCTCCACAACCTTTAGCATATCCCTGCTGATGTTAACACAAGGAGCTGCGTTGTGAGTCAAATCCATGTTGGTCATAACTTCGGTCTTTTTGAAGTTTATTTTTAAGCCAAACTTGGTACAAGTGTCATCAAGACTCGAAACAAGACCTTGAAGACCTGTCGCAGAGTCTGCAACAAAACACAGATCATCCGCATACATAATTTCAGTCATAGTGGCATGGGAAATTTTAGTATGTGATTTGAGCCTCGCGATGTTAAAAAGGTCTCCGTCCATACGGAATCGAATGCGGATGCTCTCAATATCAGGTAGATTATTTAAAGTTTCGCGAACTACTACGGCAAAGTACAATGCAAACAGAGTTGGTGCAAGTACGCAGCCCTGTTTGACCCCACAGGTAACAGGGAAAAATTCGGACTGCTCACTATTCATAGCAACACAACATTGCATGTCATCATGCAGCAACCGGAGTAGTCGAATGAATTTATCGGGACATCCAAGCTTAGCCAAAACAGTCCAGAGGGCTTCGCGAGGGACGCTGTCAAATGCCTTTTCAAGGTCAATGAAACACAAGAACATTGGTTCGTTTTGCTCTCTACTCTTCTCTAACAGCTGTCGAACTGAGAAGATCGCCTCACACGTCCCTCTATCTGGTCGAAAACCAAACTGAGTCTCTGGCAAGATGGACTCCGATAGAGGTATTAGGCGGTTTAAGAGTATTCTTGCGAATACTTTCCCAGGAGTTGTCAACAGAGATATACCTCTATAGGAGTTACAATCTGAGCGGTCCCCCTTATTCTTATAGAGACAGCAAATACTAGAGATCTTAAAGCTCTCAGGAACGTGCTCATCGTTCCACATTCGCACGAAGAGTTCCCACAAAGTAGAGTGTTGCAACTCTCCCCCGTATTTAAGTAACTCTCCACAGATGTCGTCAACGCCTACAGCCTTTTTATTTTGTAGCTGTTTGATGGCGATAACAGTTTCTTTAAGCGTCAAAGGATCTCCAAGTTCTTCCCGTGGAGAAGATCCTGAAAGTGCCTGTATGAATCCTAGATCAGCTGATCGATCAAAGTTAAGTAAGTGACTAAAATGCTGTACCCAACGATTCATAATATCACCTTTGGCCGTCAGTAGAACTCCATTTAAAGACTTTATCGGAACAGAGCTGCGTGCTGCTGGTCGTATAAGTTTACGAACTTCATCGTAGAAAGCCCCCAATTGATTAGTGTCCGACAGCCACTGCATATAACGAGATTTCTCACACCACCACTTGTCTTTAGCCTCTCTCGTAAGTTTCCTGATCTTGGCACTACTGTTCTTTATCAGTATAGAGGTTGCTGAGTCATTTGCCCTACTACTACTTTGTTTTAGTAGTTGCCGGTGATCTCTAAAGGCATCGGCAAATGCCACGTCATTATCATCGAACCAGTCCTCATGCTTGCGAGGTTTTAGGCCCAGAACACGAGTGCTGACTTCGATGAGATGTTTCGACAGTGCCTCCCAAGTTGCATCAAGATCATCGTTCTGAGAGTTGAGCGATGATAGAGCATCACTCAGATCTTTAACATACGCCTCTTTCGTGGAGACGCATTGCAGCTGATCCGCATTGATCCGCGAAGGCTTTTTAAGATTTCTCCTAAAAGGTCGACGCATCCTTAACTTGAGTTTCACCAGCACAAGTCTATGGTCAGTCCAGCAGTTGGCACCCCGCATGGCACGTGTAATAAGGACCTGAGATATATCTCCATGCCGCACGATGGCGTAATCGATAAGGTGCCAATGCTTGGAACGTGGGTGCATCCAAGTGGTCTTGTGTTTTGCCGGGAGCCGGAAGAAGGTGTTAGTAATAGACAGCCCGAATTCAGCACAAAGGCTTAACAATAATTGTCCATTGCTGTTCATATTCCCGACCCCATGTCTGCCAAGGACATTTGGCCAGGCCTCATGATCGTGTCCCACTCTAGCGTTAAAATCGCCCAGTAGTAATATTTGTTCGCGAGATCGGATTTTAGATAAAGTCTGCGTAAGCTCCTCATAAAATGCATTCTTTACATCGTCAGGTTTATCTAGTGTAGGTGCATAAACACTGACAACATTTAGGAAATTGTTATGCTCTAGATGAAGTCGCAATGAAATGACCCGATCCGAGATGCAAGCAGGACATTCTTCTAAACGCTTCGCAATTTCGTTTTTAATAGCAAACCCTACTCCTGAGCGCCTAGGTTCGTGCGAAGCAGTACCCTTCCAGAAGAAAGCATACCCGCCGCCATTCTCAACCAGCTCCCCCTCATCAGCAAGATGTGTTTCGCTAATAGCAGCTATATCGATATTATAGCGACGCAGTTCTCTTGCCACTATAGCTGTTTTGCGCTCTGGACAGGTGTTTCTAGGTCTATCAATAAGTGTACGAACATTCCACGCACCAAAAACAAGTTTACACGTTTTGGGTTTTCCTTTTACTTTAGTATTTCGACCACGCCGAGTGGGATGCAAGGGCAGCCGTGGCTACTACCCTCCCGTTGAAATTGGAACAAGCAATTTTTGGAGCACCTTTTCTAGCTCCCTCCTTGGCTGGGCAAGGAAAGCAGTGCCTCCCTAAATAGGGCTGCTTTGTCACACAGGGTGCTGCCCAATCTGAGCTGTTGTTCCAGTGCAACCCAGAAACGACCACTCTCCCTGCGCCGCCTATGTGCAAACCTCGGACACGACCCGACTTGCAAAGTCGAACCCCTCTACCTTAGTTCATCGCCATAGGACTTTCAAGTCTCGAGAGCCAGAAGCAAGAAACAGTCCGTTGCGCAGGATATATTATGGTGCGTAAGTGTTCGCGCAAACACAGACGCACCCTCTCTTCCCTTTTTCCCTTTGCCCAGTGGAACGGATGACCGCTACGACTGGAGGGAAATAGGGCTGCAGTGGCTGGGAATCGATAGCAGGACCCTTATCTTACCCTTCAGGCCTTTCACATTGCCTAGTTACCTCGCCACCGTAGATGGATTGCTATTACAGCCGAGATAGACTCTGTGCACTATGCGGAGGGCGTCCGCAAGATTCGAGCGCAAAAGCACACGAACCCCCCTCTACCAGGTTTGGCCCACGAGTCGACGTGGTTGCCCGGGGTGTGGCCGCTGCGTGCAAACAGCTGCCTACCTATCTATACAGACTGGTAACTATAATGTTTTCTTTATAAGAAGAGGAAACTGTTCTCCAGAGATAATCAGGTTTATGGTCACCGTATTCTCTGAGGCCGCTGAGTCATTTCGATGATGATATCTGGTTTTAATCAATAATAATATCGATTTTGCTCCGAGCCGAGATTGTTATCTTTGTTATGTTTATCGCGGACATAATGGCAGTGTTTACACAACGCCAAAATCATTAAATCGAGTATGGTTATCTTTCGCTTTTGGTTAACGTTGCAATCTATTGAAGAATTAAACCATTTGCATAACATAGAATGAGGATAGTTTTAATTTGATACATCTCTTACTGCAAGAGGTGCTATGGTGATAAGCTACTGTCGACGCACCACCAGCACATGTCGCCGAAACGAGAAAATATCCGAGATGCTTTTATGAATGACTTGACAATTAAAATATAGTTACCCACACATTGTAGTCGTTTTCTTATCGTATTATATTGCTGGTATTGTTTTTAAGATCACTATTGGTTTCATTTTATTTCGCAGTTTATATGTGATACCTAGGAAAGTTTCTCGACTGTCGTGGAAAGGCGCTGTACTGTCAGAGAGTAAGATAAAGCCCGGGTTAGCAGTTCACAGGTTGTGAATGTTGTGATTTAGTACGTCAAGCACTAGAACAGATGCGGCCTCTTCGGACCCGAGCGCGCCCATTTATTAATAAATGGATTTGCAATGTAAAATATTACCATAGCCACGCTCTCTGCGGACAGCGGTGTTATGCCAAACCAAATAATATCTGTGTATAGGGAAATACAAGTCGTAAATATCAATTTTGTTTCTGAACTTGCCTTATTTTGGGCAAAATGCGAAGGAAATTCGCTCTACACTGATATTTATTATATTTCACCGATTTTTGGTCTAGCTAGCTAGATGATTGGATGAAAGCAAACCACAAGGTAAATAATTTATTATAACACTTAATAAATTACTTAACTTGAATTGAAAAAAGGTCACAAGAACGTAAATCGTCTTATGAACATTCCATTTGCAATAAATCAGGTGTCGTGAACAACTAAATTGCTTCATCGTCACTAGGATGCTCGTGGTGCGAGGGAATGTACATGCAACAAGGTGGAGCGGGTTGACAAAGAGTTTATTTACTGTATTCAAATTTGCCCTGTGAACTGCTTATTTGGGCACTCAACCTCAAGAAAGAATGGGGAGGGCTTTGTCCAGCAGTGTGGCACTCCTTAAGGATGATGTTAAACTAAATCTTATTTTTAGCTCCTACACAGGGCAAATTCGCATATAATGCCTAAAATGTAATGTTTAAAACATGACGTATGACGCAAAATAAACCTGACTAGCGAATTGTTTACGGAGGACTCTAAAGGTGGTGCGTGTCGTCCCCTCCGACGATCGTAGACGCATGCGGCCGACATGAGTTTTATCGATATAAGTTCGGAAAGATTGAAACGGACAAGAAGATTTCTATTTTAATCCAATGCAGCAGAATTAGATCGCCCTATTATAAGCATCTCGCTGCTGGCCATATCAATCGGCTAAGTCCTCCTCCCACAATTCACTTGTGTTGTGACACAGCTTACTGGCGGTAATAGCAAGTTTACGTCTTTCAGAAACAGCCCTGCAAAATGATTATAGAGCTGATAAGACACTCATTACACTACACTTAACTTCACATTACATTTTGCTAATTTATTTGTTTTACTATAACTATATTAACCTGTCTGTAAAATCCTAACAAAATTATCAATTTAGTCGAACTTACATTTGATGTTGTATAGGACCTCTTTGTTTTGATACATTTATACCTTTTTGTATATATTTCTTTGGTTTTCTATGACTTTTATAAGACTTTTATGAATTTTATATATTAGAACATTAAAAACGTAATATGGCCCAAGGCTTTTATTATTTAGTCAGTCATAGATGTCAAGATTAATTAAGGAGAAAGAATTAGGAGGGGTTTCGGCTCAGAACTCGAAGCGGAACTATTCAGCAGTTGTCAGCGTTTTTATAAAACAGTGTACCCTCTTGGTCCTCAGTACGCGCGACCGCCCGGGGGAGCGGACAGGTTAATAGATTTCTTCATTACGAGATGTCGGACGTCGGCGCACATTACCGATATTATACGGTAAATTGTGGCGTCGCCTCTGGGCTGATTGTACGCCGCATCGACGCTCGCCGATTAATGACCAGTGACGGATTGCGAATCGGAACCGAGCCTCCGTGAGCGTTATAGATGCGAAGCGACGTGGCGAGTAAACAACAAACGTCAATGTAGATAAAAACTTGAATCTGGTTAAGTTAAACTAAGTAAAGTTAGTGTTATAGCCTATGTCTATATAGTTGCGTTGGTGTACGCGATTTATTTATACAAAAATCGTAAATAATTTGAAATTTTCTCATTTTAAATAACATCCCGATTTATTTGCCTACATTTTTCATAGATTTAAAAAGCGGATATACGAAACTATTACGAGGCCTAAAATAAGATATAACATTTACTAACCGCAGGAAGGCGAAATTACCACATTTGTCGGTATTATAAATTGCGATACGTTGCCACAACGTCGTAATTTGATAACAGGCTAATATTAATTTGACATACATAAGTATCCTTAAATATCGATCGTACGATTCTAAATCAAAATTTGGCTTTATGTGCATTTTTTAAGTATTTTATAAATTCTCGTTAATGCATGTCCAATTCCTGCATTACATATTTGTACACCCGTTGCGGGTAAAACATAGCGATAAGTTATTATTATAAACCGCCTACCACCTATTGAAACCTATGTTTTACAAATAAATAAATGATTGATTGATGGATTGGCAATCGGAATTATTGCTTTGGTCTAGGAGTCATTGGTTATTGGGGGCTATGTGAAAGTGTCCCAGACAGGTACCTACTCATTTGTGTCTCGATTGTGCAAACGTGGTCGACTTTGATGCTCTGATTTCGACGAGACAAAAGCGTTGATTACTAGGTACAGTCGCCAATCGCCATGTAACAGAGTTGCACCACTTCTTAGTATATTCTAATACTCGCTATAGGTACTACCACCGTCCAGTTCTTTTCATAACGGAGCAATAAACAATTACAGGCAAGTAAGATTTAACTCAAAAACACAAAACACTTCCTATTTAAGAAGTTAGTAAAATTCGAGAATGCATAAGCCAGGTTATTCTTCTCTAATCATTCGATCTCAGGTCTCTCATGTCAATCGTCTTCAATACGAATGGAAAAAATCCATATCAGGTGTCATAATTCGGTGCCTCGTTGGTGCTACTGGCTGAAAAATGACATCATCGGCGATATAGAGAAACTATCAAATTTTAACTATTCGTAGCCAAATCAAGGCATTTTGTGGATATAGGGAATGATTAACCACTTAAAAATCTTTGGAAGCTCAAAAATAAATCCTAATAAAAAATCCTTTTAAAAATGGTGAGTCCGAAAAATTTTTGATTAACCCGATTGATATTGAGAGCTCTTTAAAATTGAGCAAGAACCAAAACAAACAACGATGATTGAAGTAGCACATTCAGATACGCAATGGTTGCATAACTTCGATCAACTTCGCCTGTCAAAACGTCTGTCAGTGGTATAATTGAATTAGCATTTAGGACAGGTAAAGGACAATGCGTTTTGCTTCTTCGGCTGCTTGATGTCAGTGTTATTTAAATCGGCTGTCTGAAAAATTACACGAGCTCACAAACAAGAGGTATCATTGGATCTTGTATCGTTGGTACCTGTTATTTTATTTAAGCTTTGATGATTGCTAGTGAGTTAAGTTGCAGAATTATCGCTTTTCGAATAAGATGTCTAAATGTCTCAAGCATTTAGTTTATTGTTTATCAATCTGTCAAACTAAATCGATGCTCTACAAACCTGTGTGGGCCTGAGAATGATTGACAAACAGGTATTTTTCATCACTTTTGGTCTCATCGCCGTGCAAAAAGTACCGTTCTAATCTAAGTCATATAGCGACAGAAAATATACACTAAAACCTTCCTCATGATATATCTTTTAATTAGTGAAAACAGCATGAAGATCCGTTCATTCGTTTTTGAGTTTATCGCGAACAGACAGACAGACAGACGCGGCGGGGATTTTACAATAACATTACATTAGGTATGTAGTGATAATTGTCACTACGGTATATCACGAAATTAACTTTTGTACTTCATTTTACAGACTTTCACCGAAGAATATGATTAAGTACACTGTCAATCGCTGAAATATCTCTAAAGTCATAAAAGGTTGCACATTTAATTAGATACCTTTTATACAATAATAAATAGCTTTAATATAATAATAAATGGAAACCCTGACATTGAAGCCAGTGTGGTGGGTAACGGTGTTAATTAACAATTAGTATCGCCTGTAATCTCGGCGGCTGAGTGACGTGTTTCCGCTCTAGAGTGCGCTCTTACACTGTGCTTTAAGATATGAGCGATTAACTTAAATGACACAATCTACTAAGTTTTGCATAGATTCTTAAGTATGCTATTTCGTATGTTGGTCCGAGAGTCTAATCGGAAATAGAACAATGTTTTTTACACTTCATTCTAAAACTTTTTTTACTTAAAATTCGAATAAAGAGTTTATACTATCATTTAATTTAATGAATCCACTGAAATTCCAAACTCACTTTCATTCAGTCGCCTGGTTTCTTGTTCATTAATCATGTAACCCTTAATTAAAAAAAAAAACTCATCGACACCATAAGATATGAGAAAAGAGCCGATACTTTTTACCTAAACAAGCTTAGAACACTCTCGATTAATTCAGCTGTCTAACCAAAACATGAGTACTAAATCGGAAACGGTTCAACTGTTGCCCGGCTACGTATACTCTGTCAAACACACAGATAGACACGTCACACTTTTAACATCCGCTTTTTTGTTTACAAATACAATGTTTCATTCAATGAAGTATCTGTCGTATTATATTCGCTGATCGCGTGTATGTTACACCACATCAACTCGAGTGTAATTGTATTTATTTTGTCGCTTTTACGCTCCGTGATGAATTGCTGAATGTGTTGGTAATTGCCTTAATGGATTTAAAATGCTTTTACATTTCGTTTTTAATAATTGTAGAGGTGCGCACTATGACCACGACATTTGGATTTTAGATACAACTTTGTAGCTTAATAGATATTCAATGTTTTTCTTTAAATTTTGATTTGCGACTTAATCATTCATTCACTTGTGTACACATAATAATGGAACATTTTCTTGATATGTCAGTCCAATTATTGAGGGTTGGCCCTTAGATCAGAAAACTTTTCTTGTCTCTAGTAGGATAAAACAACTCTTGCATTCTTTATGAAAATATAAATGATCAACATCGCATCGCATCGCATTACCTTTTGTGTAATTACATTTATGTCTGTAATGTTCCTTGAATGTGTGATGTTCAATAATAGTACATTTTGATGCAAGTGCGAAAAGTTTGTCATTTAATCACGAGTCCCTAGTTATGTTGGCGCGAGCGAAAGCGAGCGTTAACTCTAGGGACGAGTGAAAATGACGATTTCGCATGTGTATCAAACGACATTTTTTAACGTCGTTTGATACACATGCGAAATCGTTATTTTTAATACATTTGCGAAAAAAAGAAAAAAGAAATAAACGAACAAGATGAAGCTCAAAAAACTTTATGCACTAGTTAGTAAAAACGACTTTAGGCACGCTCACTAGCTGTCAAAAAACAAAAAGCGCTCGTTCAGAAATGACAAACTTTTGGCACGTTAAACAGGTATCGAAATGTTTACTTTTTGAGCAACTGTATTAAAAAGTATATTGTATTGTTATTAAATATTTACCTATCTTCAGTTTTCTGCACTGTGGTGGCCTAGTGGTTCGACCTACTGCCTCTCATGCAGAGGGTCGGGTGTTCGATTCCGACTCGCACCTCTAAGTTTACTTATGTCCGAAATTCAATTTTAATTGACCACTGCGCTTTTCGGTGAAGGAAAACATCGTGAGGAAACCTTGCACGCATCTGCGAAGTAATTCAAAAATGTGTGTGAAGTCCCCAATCCGTACTGGGCCCGCGTGGGGACTATAGCCCAAACCCTCTCGTGATGAGAGGAGGCCTGTGCCCAGCAGTGGGACGCAAATAGGATGTAGTAGTAATAGTAGTAGTTATAGTTTTCTGCACGTCACTCCAATCTTTGATATTTCACAGCCAGGACTTTGCTTGCGCCCGACTCGTTTACTTTACGTTTACTTAACAACACCCGTCATCTGTTTAATTCATATACGAGTTTAAAAGTAACGCATGACCATATATATCTCTTGACATGATCGAGCGCAGCATCGCTGGATCTGTCGTTGATTGAAGTGTAACTCCCAGGTTACGTAATGCAATAATGGCTCCATTACGACCGCATATAGATCGCATTCGGCGGTGGCACAATACCCCCAGTCACCAATACACTCGAGGGTAGGCAAACCTCGGCTAGGGCGAATATGGCTCTTCAATATCCCTCAAAAAAAATTGTTGCAAATGTATTCAAATATTTGACGACCGGATTGGTCCAGTTCTGCACAAGATTATTTCGTAAGTAATATTTGTCGTGCTAATTGACAGCTGCGGCTGCGTGCTTACGAATTTTATTTAATGAGGATTAAAAGTACCCACCAGATTGGTTACATTCTGTGAGCTTACGTGTGAAAGGCAATCTAGTTGTAATTAGTAATAAGCATTGTATTTGTTAATTTTTCTGGCAATTAAGTCTAATTTCTCGGTGCCTTAGTTCACCTGTAATGCCGTGTACATTAATTTGTGAATAAATGAAATAAATCAGTTCTAGATTCCTAAGACACATATCAGGTTTTTGATAAAAATGAATCGAATATGGTTATTGGCGTAAGATACGCCAATAACCATTTTTAATATTATATACGAGCTAATCCTTTATATTTTACCTGGGTACTTTTAAAAACTATCTCAGAAACGGGTCTTACAATTTTGACGTTTACAATGTAGTTAAAAACTCATTTCCTGCCATTTTTACCCGAGTGAAGCTCGGTCGCCCGGTAGTTTTATATAAACATCAAATTGGTCATTCTTTGCAAACCACGAATGCAAATAATTCTTCTAAACCGCACTCTACGGCTGCCCTGCCCTTGGCCATCGAAATTGTAAAGATTTTTGACATCCATTAATAAACTTCATTTATACTGTCCACGTATGAGTTTCTCGTTCAACGGATGTCTCAATAATGATCATGTTTTAACAGCGAAAGTCATCATTAATTGCCCAGCCACCAAACTAGTTCGATATCGAGGCGTCATCTTGAGTGACGCCCTGTCTCCCCTTGTCCGCCTGGCCCCTTGTTCCCCTGTCAGGCATTTCGCCTCATTAGACCATTTCAGCGTTTTTTGCAGACTAACCCGGTCTTACTGGGTCTGTTCTTGCTCAAATGTCTTCTAATCCTTTGTTACTGAGTCATAGATATGTTACCTAAAGATAGTTCAACTTTAGTTCTAAAACGGGAACTTACGTTAAACAGTAAAGTTTTGTGTACTTAGCTTAGTTTATTTTTCTTATACTGTTATCCTGTATTATACAGTCGGCGCTTGAATGATATCAAACTAGCTTCGTTGTCTCCTCGATACCAAACACTTTGATTTGTCCAACAGACAGACAGAGTTACTTTTGCAGTTAGGTATAATATTAGTATGGATAATCTTTAATACTAGCCAAAACAAACAAGACGCTCCTCGAGTTAAATCAAATCTGAAATTATAGAGCTCATAAAAAAACTGTTTATACTGTGCACCATAAAATTATCGCACGTTTCCCGCTCACGTGTGCCATAAATTTAACAGCTATAGACATGCAAATAATGGCTGAGCATCACGAGTATGACTCGGGTCGGGGTCACGGGATAGGAACCGTGACGCGAGTGGCGCTTGGCCATTTGTACGCGTCACATTCGGGTAGCCGGCCGATGCGGCTGCAGATTAGTGCAGATACCCTTCGATAGGAGAGATGTGAGCTTGCTAAAGTAAAGCCGGAGTAAAGGAGCTTTGCCTAAGCAAGACTCCTATATTCCATCTCTGAAATTTTAATTTTCGATATGCAACTAGCTTCTGCCCGCGACTTCGTCCGCGTGGAGATCGGTTATAGCGTTCCCGCGGGATAAAAAGTAGCCTAACTATTTCCCCGGGACTCGGAACTATTTCCATACTTTAATCTAAATCGGTCCAGCGGTTCAAGCGTGACGGGTGCAGGTTTAACAGACAGAAAGACTTCGCCCGCGTGGAATTCAGCTATCGCTTTCCCGCGGGAAGTGCTATTTTTCTGGATAAAAAGGAGCCTGTGCCTACCATTCCAAATATCATAAAACAGAGTTAATTTTGCATTTATACTTAATATTAGTACCTATGGATATTCGTTTTCTCATTTCATTCCCCCGATGTATAATAATAGTGACCTTCTATTTCCTCCCATATTGTAGGTAATGCAAGCTTTCTAACGTCGGTCCCCAAAGTATAGCAGCCTATACTTCAATTCCTGGCAGGTTAACTTCGGTGGCTGTATTAGGTTAATTCAGCGGCGTAGATCGATGGTTTCGCGCTGCGCCCGCGCCGCCCTGTCAGAGGTTAAACGCCCACTTTGCGCACGATCCCGTATTGATTTAACAATCGAACGATTGAGCCGATGCCTTATCTTGAACACCCGGTTGATGTATTCCCTTTTCGTGATGTAGGAAACTACCTCTAAGTCTTGTAGTTTGTCTCTGGAAAGTAAACCATTTGGATATTTAATATAATAAAAGGTTTGTATTGGTTAAAAAATAAGTTTTGATGTGAATTTTTGAAGATAGAATAGAAATTTGGGATTTTAGTTTGATTGGTATTCTTACAGTGTATGTAAATTGATGCGTTTCACCATATTTAGAATATCTGTTAGGTATTTTTTTCATTAAATTAGACGGTGGCCACGTGTGTAACTTCAGTCATAATAAGTAATTACAGTGGCAGGAGTAAACGTACGTATTTTGACGGGAGCTTGCACCGAGGAAAGAGGTAAAAACCGAGGAAGCCGTTGTCCAGCAATGGGTCACTATATAAGGCTGTACTAATAAAAATGGGTGAGGTTGTGTCGGTGAACACGGCCGTTGGTTTTAACGTGGTTTTAAAGAAGTTTCACGTCAATAATTTAAAAAAAAGTTCTAGCTAACTAGACTCATTATAAAAACTAACTTAGATTCAATGCCAAGCAACGGGAGGAAACCTAGTCAAAAGATATCGCCCTGAGCAACAGATTCGCGGTCAACGTCGGATCGGCCGGCGTGGGCGCAACTCGTAATTTTCTTTACGACCGCATTATCTAATGGCGGAGACGGCGATAAAACACCATCTTTCAACGCATGATAACGGGGAAATTGCGCACAAATGATTCTTAAACGCATTACGTCACTAGTGGGCGAATTGAGTTAACGATCACTCGTTATTAATGTCTAGCCTGAACACGCTAATATATTATAGGCAATCCACTCTAATATAAATGTCCGAACGTCTGTCTTTCTGTCTGTGCTTTAGAAAGTTCTAGAGCCGCAATTCCGCGAAAGCACTATGCCTAATTTCATGAAATCGGGTTAGCTTAATGCAGTTTGGAAACTAGCGCGGTATTAATGTGATGTTCGTTGTGAACCTTGTGAATTATGAACGCGTATAGTTTCAGTTTGGACTTATTTAGAGGAAAGTTAAGGTTAGAATTTTGAACCACAAAGAAGCTGTAAATAATAGCTGTTAGTTTATGATTGACTTATTTAAATATAAATTAACAAATTGTCAATTTCTACACTACATACTACACTCACAAAAAATCGCAATGTCTGAATTTAGGTTCTATTATTTCCTTCCGAGGTCACATGGCGATATGGGCGATCTACCTACAGATAAAACAGATCAATAAATAACCTTATTATGACACGACACAGTAGTAGCTGCTGATTTCATACGTGTGTGAATTTATTGCCCCTATCGATAGATCGATTTGCATTGTTGAATTGAAATTTGCTATTGTAACTGATATGTGCAATCGGTTCGGGCGAGTGGTGTCAAATCATTAATATTTATGGTGCATTAGGGTAGGGTGGTATAAGATTGCGCGGGCGATAAAATTGCGCACACGTCATAGCAGGACAACGGAGTGAGCTTCGTAGCCAACTTCGGGTGTGTTTTGTTAGCGGTCCCGACTGGAATGTGCTCCCAAAAAAAAACTTATACGAGTGGAAAACAAAAGAGATACCTAAGTACAAAGTTTTTATTCAGTTTTGATCTATTTTTTTGATGAAATGAATGCATGACTGTAGCAAAACCCTTAGTGATTTTAGTAATTTGTTATTATTTTGTCGTGGCAGTATCACTCATGTTTCGACCCCCGGGAAGTAGTTCGAACATTTTCTAAGAGATGGCAGTAATATCGCGTTGTTTAGAGTGGTATTGCAATGTGTAAAATTGCGCACTGTAATATTGCGCGCGCAATTTTACACACCCGAATTTTTAGTAGTTAAATGTAAAGAATATTTTTTGGATTTTTCAGCCTGGTTTTTATTTTTGTTTTCAATTCCGATCGATTAATTAATTATGTATTGGTTTTTCTGGCCTCGCGATGCATAATTTCATTTTTTCTTAGAATGTCCTGAAGAGGAAGGTAATCAGCTCGCCAGGTTTGTTCTGATGAGGCTATCAAGGAGGCTCGTAGGCAAATTAATAAAGGCGAAAGCAAAAGAGCCGCGGCTGCGTCTTTAGGGATGCCAGAGTCTACTTTACAATTGGAAAAGCTTATAAAAAAATATTGAAAAAATATATAAAAAGTTTGAAAGAGGTGTGGCGGGTGCAACAAAGTGTACCTATAAGGAGCCAATAGTAGAAGACTGGATTGCCTGTAATACATGTAAGGAGTAATGGCATGAAAACTGTTCAAACTACCATGGCTCCGGCGCTTTATTTGTAACGTGAGCAAATAATATAGTTGCGCAATCTTATCAACCTCAACGCGCAATTTTACACACTAGGGTGTACAAAATTGCGCAATTCCCGATTTGTGATTTTGGTTTAATTACTTAGAAGATTATATGTTTCTTGTGGTCATTCGTATAATAATTTGTTGCCATATTAATAAGGTTAAATAATTTAATGATAGATATCGAATAGGATTAATATTTTTTATTTTATGACCTCTTGATTACAAAGTGCGCAATCTTACACCACCCTACCCTAAGTCTGACCTACGATTTGGTACTAGTTTCAACCAATGATTTATTTGGAATATCAAAACTACGAAACAGTGTACGTTTACATCGTCGCGTGGATTGAATGCACAATGCATAAATTCTTTGAAGACATTATTTGAAGGACTTCCCTTCTGTACGTAGGTAGTAGTAGTAAGTACTAGTACTACTACTAGGTGCCTATGTTTGTATAATCTAGTCGAGAGTGTGAATTTTCTATGTTAGTTGTTGTATATAACTACGACAAAAATGCATCAATTTGTGCAATTTATGTTCATATTACCTCTACTAAGAAAGTGCTTTGCGATATTTATTAATCCGACAATAAGTGAAGACATTAAGATAGAGACTAGAGAGTAAAGTACAGTACGCACACATTCAAGTAACTGCAACATAGTTAAATAACCGCTTATTTCCTATACCATAATGATTCTATATGGTTATTTCATGTCTGTTGGATATGTAAATTGGCAATAAACAGTCAAGTGTAGATTTTATGCCTTACAACATATTTCGAACTGATCGCTGCGGTATCGGCTAGCGACCACCCTAGAGTTGGCATTATCTGGCTTCCGCATGCAAATGGTTGCAAATGGCCTGTTTTGTCAATGCGATGGTGTGCCATTGGTGCAAACACAGATAGAGTTTAGGGCTCGTGCAGTTTTCATCGCACGGCTAGCCACGGAGAGGAAGTGAAGTAATTCACGAGATATTTTGATAGGTTAAGTGGTTAACGATGTCTACTGATTTACGAACGATTGTTGGTTGTGTAGGAAGGAGTACAATGGTTTCAGATCACGTTTTGCAATGAATTAAATTAACGCTCATTATGGATCTACGGAGTTGGAAACAAACGTGGGACGTTGAAGCTTTCTTTTCCGACGCTCAGGTAATTGAAAATTAATCTCAAGCCAATAAGTTAAATTGCAAAAGTGATTCATTAAATTTAATTCTCAAGCCCTTTCGATGTTATCTACGAGGAGAAATCCTGACATGCTTATCAAGCTTCACGTGCGATGTCCACTTGGCAGCGTAATTTCATTTCGCACCGGCTTCCCGGAACCGAAGGTGCAAGTGATGAATGTGAGGGACGAAAGATGTGTGTCGGATCGGAGTTATGAGAGTTATCAGAGATTGGGAGAATGGCTCGTCTGTAAAAGTTTACTAACTAAGGTACTAACGAATACTTGTAAAATAAAACAAAAAAAAAACTAAACTTAAAAATAAAACTGAAAAATCAAAATAAGTAAATGTTTACACAAAGCTGCAACTGGCATCGTTCTAGTCGAACGTGCTCAGATATTTTCCGTCGACTGATCTCAGATGCCGTCCGCAGCAGCCCAGATAAAGTCGTTCTCAGCTATCAGCAGCCTTCTCAGTGTTTCCCAGTTCCGACTATCGCCCCCTTTCCCCTGATGCAATCTTCGCTAAGTGAATGTGCAGTGAAACTCATGAAAGTTTCAAATTGTATGAAATTATGTATATGCTTCGTGTAATCGACTTTCAAATACGGGATTATAACATATTTGAATAAAACGGCGCAATTGCTATAATCTAAGGTTCTATCACGGGTCAAACATCTTTACATTCCCTTCTGCAGTTAGTTGTTTATCATGTTTTTCTGAAATGTTAATTCCTTTTACTGACCCTTATAAAACAGATCTGACTTACTTTTACATATTTTTATCTTAAGAACCTACTCATCAGATGATTTCACCAGGTTCTGCATCTAAATAGGCAACTGGCGTCTCGTCACATGAAAAAAATGTCTCAAATAAATGTATTAATTACTGTCATAAATAGATGCAATATACTAGAACTTTAACTTCTTCAAATCAACACTGAGTGAGCAAGTAATAAATTGTTTACCCAATTATTTCCCTTATTCCTTACACTGACAAGCAATTACTCCTCATTTTCCTATGACCATAGTTTCCGTCTCTTCCCAGCAATAATAGAATACGCACAAGGCACGCCACCGTTTGTGAGCGTCCATTATTTTCTGACGCTGCAGACAGCTTGTAGACGGCTAGTTAGCATGCTAGAAATACATTATATAATTATGTCACATCTCTAAGGGATATGACCAAATCAAGATGGACCATAAAATGGCGAAGCCATTTTATCATTCGCCTAGATTCTATTTATATGTCATTTCGCAGGAACAGCTCAGAGATTTGATCAAATCTTATTTTATAGTAGCTTTTCCCCGCTACTTCGTATGCGCAGAAATATTAAAATGAAAAATCCCGTTTTTTCTCGTTCCCGTGGGAATTTCGGGAAATCCTTTCTTAGCGGATCCGTCCAGTGGTTTGGGCTGAAATTTGGCATGCAGGTAGATGTTATGACGTAGGCATCCGCTAAGAAAGGATTTTGCAAAATTTCCACGGGAACGGGATAAATCTGGATTTTACTTTTTAATATTTCTGCGCATACGAAGTTGCGGGGAAAAGCTAGTATAAAATAAAATTTGTGGTAGGTAGACTCGAAAATTTTCGGGTTCTATTGACAAAAACCAGTTGAAAATTTTAAGCATCAAGCCCATTAAACTGCTTCTCATTGCACTTCAGTAGACTACACAACAACGGCTGTATCCGCTTCTTTAGAATTGTGTTCAGATTTATAGTGGTTTTACTAATATCTAGATCTCGTTTTGTGCTTTTTTCGAGCTATTGTATATTTGCACTAGAACTCATCTCCGTTCCTGACAGATGAATCCATAACTCATCTTTTGTTATGAAGTGTTTCAGTTATCGACTCTATTCACATTATGATTTAACCGTGGTTTTCATCGAAGCTCCGGTTTATTATAAAAGGCAATGTCTCTTAACTGCTACTAGTTATTACCTCTAGCGTTATTTCAAGCTTTCTAACATAAGACCTTATCTTATAGGTAAAAAGCAATCCTTAGAACTGCAGCAGGACCGATGCTATCGGTTTTATCTGCCGATAGGCCCAGCCTGGTGCGTGTCTCCCTGGGGACATTTTTCACCACGCGATTGAGCGGCAAAATTATAGGCTTTTTACAAGTTAATGCAGTCATAAAGATGCGATAAGCATCGGGTGGCATAGCGCGGCACGCGCGCGACGCTGCGCAAGCCAAGAACTATTGGAGATTCAGCTACTTAATCCTATCACTTGCACTTAACAGTAACTGGGACGTTCTTGTTTTTATTTTCTACGAATAAAGATTCGTAAATATTTAAGCTGATAACTGTCCAATAATTGCAAATATTAACTATTTATTTTTTCTGATAATTGAGGCTTCACTTCACTTAGCTACCTATAAATGAGGGCATCGTCAAATGGATTTTTTGGAAAGCTTATCACAAGACTTGTCAGAATATGAAATGAGAATACTTATCAGACGTCATCCCACTTCCCAGTTAAATCGGAGTCGGTACAATCTTAACAGAGTGATAGAACAAGCGTGTTCCATCTATACCCTATCATCACTTTCCATCAGATGTGATCACGGTCAAACGCAAGGCCATTTGTAATAAAAAACGATCAGTAGCATCGACAAACTGTCTCTAAATCTTCTTAATTATTAGATATCGAGCAAGCGCTAATTGATTCATTGAACAATAGAGCTCAACATGCGCTTATAGATAACTACCCACTTTCAAATTGTTTCTAATGACGTCTCAATCGTACAAAAAAATATGACCAGCCAGTAATTTATGCGTCAGTTCTTATTTCAAAAGTGTACGCGTAAACGCTCCCGCGCTTGGCTTGCCGCCGGGGCCCAAAGCCCGGTAGCGGCTTTCACCCGACAGCACGAAATTCGACTAATAGCCTGAATTATTGCCCGAGCGCATATACGAGTGCAGTGAAAGGTTTCCAGGGCAGATATGATGCAATTCCATTGGATTATTTGCCATTGTTTCAAAGCGGGTTTAGTTAGGTTAGTTTTATCACCTAGGTACTCACATCGTAATAAAATCGTATTACAGTGAAACCCTGAAGTAAAGTAAATGCTCTGAATAAATTTCACACCATATTTCTTCTTTGCAATGATTCCTTTTATGATAACTTCTTTTCAGGATTATCCGGGTCATGCCTTTATTTTAATACTAGCTTCTGCCCGCGACTTCGTCCGCGTGGAATTTGTTAATAGCCTTCCCGCGGGTACTATGCATTTCCTCGGGATAAAAAGTAGCCTATATGTTGACCAGTGTTATAAACTACCCCCATACCAAATTTTGTTTCAATCCGTCCAGTAGTTTTCGAGTTAAATCCGGACATACATACATACAGTATTTTTTTCTAAAAATCGTTATTTTGTGTTCAGTATCGTTCATATAGTCCCTTTGACTTGATAGTTTCTTTTAATTTTCAATTTTCAGCCGCGACTTCTACAGAATTATTATTTATTATATGTATAGATTTTTCCTTTTTTTTCTCGGATTTATTAATCTCTTATGAATAAATAGTTTAGTGCCAAAATTCATTATTTAGGTAATATCAGACTGGTTTAAAGAATGTTTTAGGGAACTCATCAATCATTTCCTTTTTACTGGACAATAGGCAGGTAATCTAACAGTAGGTAATCTGCATAACGTGTTTCTTGAAAGTGTTTGTAATCTAGGATTATAATTTAATTTTTCCCGTTCCCGTGGGAATATCGGGAAATCCTTTCTTAGTGCTCCCCTACGCTCCCCAAGGAACCTGCATGCCAAACTTCAGCTCTCTACGGTGATCCCCGCGACCTAAACATTAAAATGTAAAAATCCCATTTTTTCTCGTTCCCGTGGGAATTTCGGGAAGTCCTTTCTTAGTGCTCCCCTACGCTCCCCAAGGAACCAGCATGCCAAATTTCAGATCCTTACTATGTTTCCCGCGACTTCGTACGCGCCTAAAAATTTAAATGTAAAATTCCCTTTTTTCCCCGTTCCCGTGAGAATTTCGCGAAATCCTTTCTTAGTGCTCCCCTACGCTCCCCAAGGAACCTGTATGCCAAATTTCATCTCTCTACGACCAGTATTTTCGGCTCTGCGTTGATATGTCAGTCAGTCAGTCAGTCAGTTTCTTCTTTTATACATTTAGATAGATGTTTCCCGCGACTTCGTACGCGCCTAAACATTAAAATGTAAAAATGCCATTTTTTCCGTTCCCGTGGGAATATCGGGAAATCTTTTCATAGTGCTCCCCTACGCTCTCCAAGGAACCTGCATGCCAAATTTCATCTCTCTACGATGATCCCCGCGACTTCGTACGCACCTAAACATTAAAATGAAAAAATCCCTTTTTTTCCCTTTCCCGTGGGAATTTCGGGAAATCCTTTCTTAGTGCTCCCCTACGCTCCCCAAGGAACCTGCATGCCAAATTTTGGCTTTCTACGACCAGTAGTTTCGGCTCTGCATTGATGTGTCAGTCAGTTTCTTCTTTTATTTATATACTTAGATAGTTAGATAGCTGTGTCCCGCGACTTCGTACGCGCCTAAACATTAAAATGTAAAAATCCCATTTTTCCCGTTCCCGTGGGAATATCGGGAAATCCTTTCTTAGTGCTCCCCTACGCTCCCCAAGGAACCTGCATGCCAAATTTCATCTCTCTACGATGATCCCCGCGACTACGTACGCGCCTTAAAATGTAATAAACCCATTTTTTTCCCGGTCCCGTAGGAATTTCGGGAAGTCCTTTCTTATTGCTCCCCTACGCTCCCCAAGGAACCTGCATGCCAAATTTCAGCTCTCTACGATGATCCCCGCGACTACGTACGCGCCTTAAAATGTAAAAAAAAACATTTTTTCCCGTTCCCGTGGGAATTTTGGGAAGTCGTTTCTTACTGCTCCCCTACGCTCCCCAAGGAACCTGCATGCCAAATTTCAGATCTCTACGATGTTTCCCGCGACTTCGTACGCGCCTAAACATTAAAATGTAAAAATCCCTTTTTTCCCGTTCCCGTGGGAATTTCGGGAAGTCCTTTCCTAGTGCTTCCCAAGGAACCTGCATGGCAAATTTCAGCTCTCTACGACCAGTAGTTTTGGCTCTGCGTTGATATGTCAGTCAGTCAGTCAGTCAATCAGTCAGTCAGTCAGTCAGTCAGTTTCTTCTTTTATATATTTAGATAGATAGATAGCTGTTTCCCGCGACTTCGTACGCGCCTAAGCATTAAAATGTAAAAATCCCATTTTTCCCGTTCCCGTGGGAATATCGGGAAATCCTTTCATAGTGCTCCCCTGCGCTCCCCAAGGAATCTGCATGCCAAATTTCATCTCTCTACGATGATCCCCGCGACTACGTACGGGTTTTAAAATGTAATAAACCCATTTTTCCCGTTCCCGTGGGAATTTCGGGAAGTCCTTTCTTAGTGCTCCCCTACGCTCCCCAAGGAATCTGCATGCTAAATTTCAGCTCTCTACGATGATCCCCGCGACTACGTACGCGCCTTAAAATGTAAAAAAAACATTTTTTCCCGTTCCCGTGGGAATTTTGGTAAGTCGTTTCTTACTGCTCCCCTACGCTCCCCAAGGAACCTGCATGCCAAATTTCAGATCTCTACGATGTTTCCCGCGACTTCGTACGCGCCTAAACATTAAAATGTAAAAATCCCTTTTTTCCCGTTCCCGTGGGAATTTCGGGAAGTCCTTTCTTAGTGCTCCCCAAGGAACCTGCATGGCAAATTTCAGCTCTCTACGACCAGTAGTTTTGGCTCTGCGTTGATATGTCAGTCAGTCAGTCAGTCAATCAGTCAGTCAGTCAGTCAGTCAGTTTCTTCTTTTATATATTTAGATAGATAGATAGCTGTTTCCCGCGACTTCGTACGCGCCTAAGCATTAAAATGTAAAAATCCCATTTTTCCCGCTCCCGTGGGAATATCGGGAAATCCTTTCATAGTGCTCCCCTGCGCTCCCCAAGGAATCTGCATGCCAAATTTCATCTCTCTACGATGATCCCCGCGACTACGTACGGGTTTTAAAATGTAATAAACCCATTTTTCCCGTTCCCGTGGGAATTTCGGGAAGTCCTTTCTTAGTGCTCCCCTACGCTCCCCAAGGAATCTGCATGCTAAATTTCAGCTCTCTACGATGATCCCCGCGACTACGTACGCGCCTTAAAATGTAAAAAAAACATTTTTTCCCGTTCCCGTGGGAATTTTGGGAAGTCGTTTCTTAGTGCTCCCCTACGCTCCCCAAGGAACCTGCATGCCAAATTTCAGATCTCTACGATGTTTCCCGCGACTTCGTTCGCGCCTAAACATTAAAATGTAAAAATCCCTTTTTTTCCCGTTCCCGTGGGAATTTTGCAAAATCTTTTCTTAGCGGATGCCTACGTCATAACATCTACCTGCATGCCAAATTTCAGCCCGATCCGTCCAGTGGTTTGGGCTGTGCGTTGATCGATCACTATATCAGTCAGTCAGTCAGTCAGTCACCTTTGAGTTTTATATATTTAGATTTTACTACAATGGCAAAATTTTAACCTTATTGGACTATTCGGTTGAAAAAGTTGCCCCGTTTTAGGATTATTCCAGTATGAGACTAAACTTGGGAAGTCTATGCAATTCTAAACTGTTCACAGTTAAATTCAAACATGTGATACGTTCTGTTAAGACGTATGTCTCTTACAGAATTTATTTTCCTTTCTCCCCATATTACTAGTAGGTATACATCCCAAATCGCAAAACAAATACATTTTAACAGGGTACGTAATAATATTGGTATTTTTGGACGTCATCCATGCAATCTACGATAACACGCCGCGTTGTTTGCACAGCTGAACGGCAAAAAATAGCGGAAAGATTCCACAGCGCCATTATTTCAACATCTTCTTCGTGTCCGGAACAGCCTCTCAGAATAAATGAAAAAAAAATTGCACCAGTGGACACAATTTGCATCGCCCATTGTTCGCCCAATTCGAAATTTCGACTGAAAGCAAAGTTTTTTTGCATTCCAATGTCCTTTTTTGAGTGCTCTCTATTTATGGTTATGATGTTAAAATTTCGCATTCAACACACGTCTTTCCTTCTAAATCATCGCTTACAGCTCCTACTAGTAGACCACTTCGATTATAATAACCTACTAAATTGAAACTTTATAAATTGAAATTTGCAGACAGATTAGCTTTCGCATTTCTAATATTACTAGCCTCTGTCCGCGACTTCGCCCGCGTGGAATTCGGTTATCGCGTTCCCGCGGGAACTACGCGTTTTTCGGGATAAAAAATAGCCTATGTTAATGTCCTTTCCCGGGATCCCAACTAGGTATTTCAATGTCAAATTTCATCTCAATCGGTCCAGCCGTTTTAGCGTGAAGAGGTAATAGACAGACAGACAGACAGACAAACAGACATAATTCGCATTTATAATATTAATATAGATATGGATAGTACTCCATTACACGGTAGTAACTAAAAAGGCAGATAAAACTCATGTAATGTTTAATCCTTCATTACCTACGCGGTAGCAACTACAAAAGTACCACAAATAAAACTCCAGTAAAAGTTTCCGCATGTCATAAATCAAGACTTATTGATTTAAGATCAATTGAGTCACGAACAAGCGTTTATTAATTTGAACACGAATATGGTAAGCAAGAAAAACAAGTACCATGTGATGGGATGAGATATCCATCCCGTTCCTATCTTCAGGTTGTCCGACTTGGGCCCACTTGCACCAAAACTGCTAACCTCAGGTTAGCCTCTAACTCGAGTTAAGGGCTACAAGTATGTGACCAATATCCAGGGGGCGGCGCTTAAAATTTTTCATACGGGCTACCTAAGCAGCGACATCTGTTAAAGCATTTAACACTTGTTTTGGACGTACGCTGATTTGCATGAAGGTTGTCATTCTAGGTTTAGGTACTTTACTATTTCTATGCCTTAGTTAGGTTAGCGATTTGGTGCAATACCTTACTGGTGGTATACCTTACAAGTCCGATTGTGTTTAAAAAGATTATTACACTCCTGTAAGTGCTATTTTTCACTTGACATCATTTTCTGACCACCAGCCTCATATATTTATTCTGCTGTCAATGAGAGTGTGCAGTTATTTACATTTCGCTCAAGAATCGCGCAAAAACTTCTTTATTCTCTAGCAACAATGTTGCAACGCCAAAATTTAACCACAAGGATTATTAAGGCTCGCTCACCTTGTTCTTATCAAGTAAGTATACGAGAAGTAAATAAATTATGGCGTAGGAAAACGAACAAAACCTAGCATTATCGAATTGATTTCCAAAATTGATATGACGATGCGATTCCCAATTTCGAACTAGTAGTGTCTATACACTGTAAATAAATTCAAATTGAAAGTAATCTAGATACTTCGATGAATAGTGTTAAATATAAGAATGTAATGACTTGTAAATTTGCAATTCATAAATAAAGATTTGATTGATTGATTGATGACTACTTAAAATGTACAGACATATTCTGGGTTTTGCTTTTTACTCTATATATTTCGACCCATTCGCAAGCTTTGTAAAGGATTCCTTACCCGAAAGCTTTATTAAATTAACAAACTCTTTGTTATTCGTCTGATTGCCTTGTTTAATCGCTTACTGTGCTACCGAGCTTTGCTCGGGTGAACATGGCTAAACCCGAGTTTTCTCAGACATGAGCCCTCTAGATCGATTTGTGGCCCCCGTAATCACATATTTTCTAAAAATCGATAGAGCCGTTTCTGAGATAGATTGGATATATAAATAAATAAACAGAGAAATATACAAGCTTAGGGCGTTCAAAGTATAAGATGACTTCAGTAAATATGAAACGTCATGTGATAGGAAATAAAATAGCGTGATTACTTCGCCTTAAAGATAAACCCATCATTTACAAAAATTAATTACCCAAGCGTGATCTGATCTGACGGAAGTCATTGGGTAAACATTACAATTTAAATCACGATAGTAACGTTGAATTACGAACTATGTAATATCAATAAATCAGAACTCCAGGGCCGATGTCTTTCCATTGTATTTACGACGAGAACTTTTTGTTTCCATTGATGTTTTACAATCGAATATCAATTATTGTAGGCTTATTGATATTGCCCAATAAATAAGAATGTACCTACAACGATAATTGATTTGGTCGGTTTGAAGGTAAGTTAAAATAGGAAGGTAAATTAATATAAATAATAATAAATACTCAGTTAATCGAAAAAGGCGGACAAATCATAATACGTACTCGTGTAGAGATCTTCTACTATCTAAAGTCCCGCGCCTTCACATTTCAAAACGCTTAATTTTTTTATATTATTATTTAAAAAAGCACCACCAACACTCTCAACGCATAGTTGATGGCTGTCTCAGCATGCACACATGTGTTGAGTGTTGGTGGTGCTTTTTAAATACATTGAAGCGTTTTGAAATGTGAAGGCGCGGGACTTTAGATAGTAGAAGATCTTCTCGTAAAAGGATCGTTTCGAATCCCTTACTTTTTGGAACAGTCACTTAAAAGTACTCACTAATTGCACTTATCTTGGCGTTTTTTATTGGTGAAATAATGGGAATGGCGATGTATCCCACATACGAGTAGATGAAAACGTGACTAGAAATCCCATTTTAAACGTATTGTCGAGTCAATAACGATGCTCACAGCACAACGCGTATTCGACATGCAGTTTTATTTATACTCGTAATGTCGTCTTCGTTTCCCTGGTAAACGAGAACAAATAAAAAAACGACACATGCATACCTACATATTTTAATATTAGCTTCAACCCAAGGCTAGCATTGTTCTAGTTACCTTTTATAGCGTGGCACCTCGACGCGACCCATTTCCAGACCGTTCCCTATTTGGCCGATCCTCACTTTTACTTTTTACGGCTCTGCCCTTGAAAGCTCAAGGTCGCGAGCTGACCTGGTGCTTAATTGGCTCGTCCCGTTTTACAACTCAGGGGTTGAAGGTTGATTAGATTAGATAGAACGAGTATATGACTAGGCGTCACTAGAAAGCTCCAAGAGTCTGAAGGAAAATGTTCAATCATTTTCTAATTGGCAATTCATGCTAGAATGATTTTAGCACTATTTTAATAATTCTGCTAGGTATGACATACATTGCCTACATATCTAGTAC
>OZ020278.1:2287610-2438007 GCA_963971205.1 Aethes cnicana | reverse complement strand
GATCCATTTGAATAACGTCTTCAATATTTACCTAACTCATTTACTAAAGCCTAAAGCTTTAGGTCTGATAAGTACCCAGGTTATTATTACCTGCAGTGAATCTGGTGGGTAAACGACGAGATGTCTCAAGGTGAAGCCGAAGCCGTGGCGGGCGTCGGGCCGTTGGATGACGATGGTGCGCGGAGCGGCGGCGAGCGCGGCGGGCGGCGCGGGCGCAGCCGTCTGCGGCGGCAGCGCCAGCGGGGGAGCGTGCACGACCGGTGGGGGCTGTAGAAAAAAAACTTATATTAATACAATAGATAAGAGTAAGTTTACTTTTCTAAAGTGTCTTGGAGTGTGTATAGAGTGTAATTGTGTAGATAAGATGCTCAAATGCGGACCAAAAAGATTTCATTTGAAAAATGTACACATTTAATTAATACGCTGGTACCCACTCAACAGAGATGAAGCATTCTGCAATATCATTTCATTAAATACATAAGCAGATAAATGTAGAGCTGAGCACAAAATAAGTGCCAAGAATATTATTTCTTATCGTGTAAAAAAAGCAATTCTAAATGTTACACGTGGACGTGTGCTAACTGTTACAATACCTACTATGAATTCACGATAATTCGCTACATGCGCAGTACCCAACACTTTATCTACATTGTTACACCGATTTTAATTGTTTTTGTTGAGGTTTTCCGGGATAACAATACTATTGAAGGAATAATAACTAATAACAGTTATCATAAACCTGGACATTCATAGAAGTACAAAGACCTACCTACCTAGTACCTAGTTCACAAAATGGTACAGGTAGGAGCTGATGTTGGTTTATAATATTATCCCAAACAGTAGCTACAGGTAGGAATATGTGATATGTAGGTGATGCCGGTTTAAATCATCCCAGACGAATAAGTAGATAGAAGTATATTAATTTAATACTAATAATAGTTGAAATATTTTAGCATAAGCTGATGATCGGCGCAGGGAGTGTCAGGCTCAAGTGAAACCTGTTGCATTTCTGCATAATCCGTATTATTTTTGCCGTTGCAGCTGTCATGCACGTTGCATCAACTGACGGAACTTATTCGCGCTAACGGGTGTCATATCAACTTCTCACGTGATAGCGGATGTTAAGTATAAGTAGGTAAGTACCTATAGTGCGGGGACAATTTTGGGAACATATATGTACTTATTATAGTTTTAATCATTTTATTTTATATTTGAGACTTGTGAATTACCAAAGGCAGTGTTTCACCGCAATTATGATTACACTCTCAGAATATTTCATTTGTAAATTAATTTTAAACATTAAAACAATCTTTAGTTAGTTCCCTTTGTAACGTTATTTTTTTTGTATAGTTATACCATATGATACTGAGACGGTTGGTTAAGAGTCCCCTGTACGCTCCTTTCTCCATACAAACGTAGTTACGTTTTAATTCGCAAACTACTTATCAGATTGGTACCAAATTTTACAAGTAATAGTGGAGCAATATTGGTGTCCAAAATACACTTTGATTGTAATAAATTGAATAACAACAAACACTAGGACCATTTTAGTTTCCTCCATACAAACTTCAAAATTCAGTTTTTTGGCTGAAATTTAATTGTGTTTTATTTTACCACGACATTCACTAATTTCGGACACCCACAATAATGATTTTATTATGTGTACGAAGTTTCGAGTCAATCTGTTTAGTAATTTGGGAATAACAGTGAAAATACGTTTGTATGAAAAGTTGAGAAACGCCGTGCGTACAGGGGACTCTTAAAGGAAAGATAACTTCGATGTCCTGTACGTGAATGAATATACGCATATGCATGTACTAATACCCAAGTATGTTTAAGTATTGTTTTCTAGCTTATATGTATAATGACGAATTGATCGAGTGTACCTAACCCTTTCCCGGTCCTTTCGCGATAAGACCGTATTTCTGATATAAATTGTAGTTCCACAGATAAACTGGTCAGGTTTTCGTACTCATCATTGAATATATTCTATATTGGCGAGTAAATTACAGATCACTGCAAATATTCCCTTCAAAAGAGCTCATTTGTGTTGGATTCACTTGATTTCCCGTGGCACGTCCCTAGCTGTCCACGGCTGCCCACGCGCATGCCATGTTATGACGGGATAAGTCGCGAATCGAGCTAATGAAGTGGCCGACACGGGTGGGGAAGAATTTACTTCTGTATGTCTGTCGATATGAACATTCACAGGCGAGAAGTTTTTATAGTTAATAAAAGCGTATATTTCTTAAATCGCTTGATGTTTGTAATTTCTTTAAAACACTCAACACTGCATTAGATTTATCGAGATGCAGTTTTAATATAAATGGCTTCATTTGCCATTTAATACGAGTATTCTTTACTACTGCAAGGGAACGGAACTCCAGAGTCTGGAAAATATTTAGCTAGACTGTTTAAGTACCACGCGGCTGTAAGGAGTGTAAAGCCTCCGACTGATAGATAAATAACGGAACTGCTATTAATAATGCACAGAGACTTCAATCATTGAACTCTCAACGCTATCATCATATCATAGGACACTAGGAAATACACTCAACAGCAATGAAGACGAGTGTATAAATCCAAGAAATCAGTCTAAGAACATCATTTTCCAAAACAGCACATTATACCGTAAGAATTAACCGTTAATTATATATTCAGATGACAGACTAGACGGGCTTTGAATGAAGCCTTACGACGGTTGTGTTCGGTTAGGGAGATTACAGGATCGGATTCTCTCCTTTCCGGCTTTGTAAGGCTACTGAGCTTTAGCTGCGATCCCTACGTTAAAGACTCAATGTAACATATAGTTACCGTATAAAGTGATGAAGAATAAATGTCACAAATTTTCTGACCAAGCCATAATTTATGAAAATGTAAAGTCAATTACTATAGCGCGGGTTTCTATCCATTGACTGATAATGATAATCGTATATATGTTTTGGATGAATAATTAAATGCTTTTGGTCTACCTACAGATGCGTCGATTAAAGGGCGCCGAAAGATAACCTACTGCTACACCCTGAAAAAATGTCTACGCCCTGCACTGAAAAAGGTAAGGGCCGCCCCTGATACTTGAACATGACCTAATAATGTAGAGCCTAGCAGACGCTTACAGACCTGAGTCTCGGCAGTAAATGCTGACACTGGGTGGTTGCAAGCAGGCTTTTTTAAGGCTCAATTTCCTCGAGTCATTTTGAATTGGCAATTTCATCATAGTACCCGGCCGACCGAGCTTTGCTTGAATGAAAATAGCTAAAAATGATTTTTCTCAAATATGCGACCTAGTTAGATCGATTTGTCATCCCTGAAAACCCCTATATACCAAATTTCATCGAAATCAAGTCGAGAACGGGAATAAAAAATATATAATTATAGATACAAATATCCGCATTGGGCCCGCGTGGGGACTATAGCCCAAACCCTCTCGTGATGACAGGAGGCCTGTGCCCAGTAGCGGGACGCAAATAGGCTGTAGTAGTAGATACAAATATTGAGAGAGAGAGAGATATTTATTTCAAATATTTTCACATGCAACTTAAGACTAGTTTACATGAATGACTTAATGTAATATAAATAATTAAAATGTATAAGCATGAAAAAAATATTCAAAAAGGGAATCCTCTCAGAATATTGCTCGTTTAATAGTATATGGCTTCACTGGTTTGATTGAAGCCTGTTAAGTAATTGAATCTATTTTACGATTGGGGTTCAAACGCGGATTTAGCAAAGGCTGAATGTCCATTATAGCGCATAGCATAACCATTCCGGAAAAAAAATGGTTTTAACAAGACAAACATTTGATGGGCGATGAAACATGTACAGCTACAGCAGCAGAAGCAGCGATGAGCATTGAGCAGTCTAAATGGCTAAAATGAGCTACTCAATTCTATTCCTAGCAAACACGAGCTTATTTTGTTCACTTTGACTGAATCATAAAATTTACGGCTTCATTAAACTCTTCAATCACATAAAATTATAATCGTAACTTTCCAGCATTAATTTAATAAACATTCAGCTTCCTCAGCTCTTAAGGCTAGGCTTCAGGTTCCAATGAGAAAGTCCTATAAAATAACAGTATTGTCTACGATAGTCTGCGATAATGTCCCGTAAAGCTTTTCTTTGTTGGTAATTATGTAAAACGGTTTACGCCAAGTAACGAAGTCCCCGGGGCAAAATATAGTTAAAAAAACCTCAATAGCCGACAACGACTGTGTTTGGCCGCTCGTAGCTTGCAGAGTAATTACACACCACGGTTATAAATGGCATGCATTTGAGCGCGACCTAGTAATTTTTTGCCATAACAGTGACTTTGGATATTCACACTCTGCATAACAACCCGAAATACTTATTAAAAAAAAGGTTAGTTGTGAAGACCTCATTTGAAGGAATCGTCAACGTTAAACATGATCGCCGAGCCGGCATTCAGTACAGAAAATACTTTTTTTCTTCATATCAATGGTATAGGCAAACGAGCACTCAGCTCACCTGCTGGTAAGTGGTCACTGCCCATGGATACCGAAATCCTATGATCCCCCATTAAGAAACCATAAGATCTCGAATGCGTTGCCTACCCTGAGGCCTAAGATGGAATGGAATACCTCTGTGCCAGAAATTTCACCGGCTGCATTAGCCCCCTACCGGAACACAACAGTGCGAGCACTGCTATTTGATTTGACGGCAGGTTAGCGGGGAAATACAGTGGTACCACCCCGGACGGACCTAACACCAGGCCCTACCACTAACAAAACACTAACAAGAACTGCAAAGTGTTTAACGGACGTAGCTTACCTAGTTGTCGGACGGTTTCAAACAACTGACCCTTGGGTCGGAAAATCATATTTACGTCAATTGTTCTGTTTTTACTAATAATTCTAATAATATACCGCAGTATGCCGCTTTTTTCTTTATTTTATAACGGGAACAGTGATTTGGAACTTTGTTGTTGCTGTTAACCTTTAATATCCTCGTAAATATTTATCACCACTTTAAAGGTGGTCACAAAACAGAGTCAGTATTATCCACACTAAGATAAAAAATCGTGTTTGTTATGAAAGAAAGCGTTGTATCACATTTAAAATAATTTACTTTCATTACTATGACAAACAACATTGCTAACATTGTATTTTACATTAGTTATGATACTTTGTAACTATAGTTACGACCATTAACAATCTACCAATGAAATGAAAGTGCGCAATGTATTTTTCATTTTACTTTTATTTTGACAGGTAAGTAGAGATCTGCTACTATCTAAAGTCCCGCGCCTTCACATTTCAAAACGCTTCAATGTATTTAAAAAGCACCACCAACACTCTCAACACACGTGTGCGTGCTGAGACAGCCATCAACTATTCGTTGAGAGTGTTGGTGGTGCTTTTTAAATAATAATAAAAAAAATAAAGCGTTTTGAAATGTAAAGGCGCGGGACTTTAGATAGTAGAAGATCTCTAATCAGATATTAACTCACGCCTGTTTCCCGTTGGAGTGGGCAGATGCCACAGAACACACTTGTAATCAGAAATGATACCTATTTTCACAGAAATTCTTTAGCCCTTTGCCGGTGATTTCGAACTAGATCAATTTACTGATAAGCCCGGTCATTAAAGATCGTAGAAAACTGCCACCGAACGGGATTGGCGATTGACGAGAACTGGAACTTAAATACCGCTTCGATGAAGTAAAAGCTTCTTCGATTCAGATCCAGTTACTATTTATAAAATCAAAGTAAGTAAGTTAAACGTAACTGAATAAAAATAAGTTAGACGTCCAATAATCAAGTCATGATACTGAGGAAAAAGTAATGCGTTCAATTTGCGAAAACGAGTCAAAGCTAAGCAGATTCCTAACGACCATAAATTATTTAGTGGTCATAAAATATTATGATAAACATGTATAAATAAGAGACAAGTCACAGATTTTACGACCCAGGTACTGTGAGAACGTTCCGGAACACAATCGAATGGCGACCTGTCAGGCGAATTGCTTATTCTCAGAAATAAGTACATAGCCACTAGATGCCATTTATTTCCTTGCAGCAATGATACCTTAATTAACTTAAACCGACAAGCATACATATGGTTATTTGTTCACCACTTATTTAACAAACTGTAAACATTGACAAGGAATAATAAAATTAAAACGCAAGCAGCGTCTCTGAATTTATTCATTAATGTCTTTAAAGGGCTTCCGTGATTTTTTTTCGTATTGTTCGAAAACATTTAATTAGTGAAGGCTGAAGAATTGGCGGAGGCCAATTTAAGCCCGGGTCACACGAATTGCGTCTGCGACGCGTCTGCGGCTCGTCTGCGGCTTGTCTATATGGCTCGTTTGCATTGAGCATATTAGTTCTCGTAAGATCTGTCACACAGCCGGTGAGCCGTGCGGCAGCCGCGCAGTAGCCGCACAGCAGACCCGCCGCTCGCCGGCGGTTTGACAGGTCTTACAGTGCGGACGAGCCATATAGACGCGCCGCCGCAGACGAGCCACAGACGCGCCGCAGACGCATTCAGTGTGATCTGCGCTTTAGCAACCTTATACGGCTCCCGGCGCGGTGGGCGGCGGCGACACGCCGGCTGCTGCCACATAAACTACGACCGTCTAGTCTCTAGTAGGTAAGGTATTAGATTAATAAAAAACTTGACTCAGCGTATTCGATTCAGATTAAAACCAATGCAATCGACTTAAATCTTAAAACAAAGCCAAGGCCAGTAAAGATTAACAACGCGCGAAGCCCACTAATACAATCTTTTCAACCATTATCTACAAATCTATATTATGTGTAAAGTTTGTTTCACAAATTAAAATGTGAACAATAGATTGCACAAAGTCGCAATAGTGTATTTGCAAAGACACGTGCAGACCTCGAAACACAATCTTACGGGTTTTATGCCTCATAATATTTAATGCGTCCCCCGTGCGCCGTGAAATGCCGGCTCGAATGTCACGCTCCGCGCCGTTAACTATATCAGGAAACGTGATATTTTTAAAGACCTAGTTTACCTAAATAATGACGTCAAGTGCTGACAGTCGCTTCAAGGCTTTCACGCTTGTTGAAGTCTTTACGCTGAAGTGAGACACGCTCTAAGAGAATAGGTATTGCAGTTGTTTGTTTATAAGTTAACATATTTATTTGAAACTCATTTGAATTTATGAAGAAACGATTCAGTATGGAATTATTCGGTACTGAATTATACTATTACAGGATAGAGCTATTACAGGAGGTCCGTATGCATACCTATTACTTTACTGCACGAAATTGAGAGGCACAGTAATATCTGATCCAACTGCGCCTATAAATAATGTTCGCGTTAAGTTGACAATTCGCAAAAAGTCGTCTTAAAATCTAATGTCAATGACGACATCAAAAACCTATAGGACGGGAACGTAACGAACGATCAAGCCATTTACGTTTCATGCCCTAACACCGCTATTCCAATTAAAGATAGTGAATATACTGGGCAAGTCGCAGTGCATTTCCTGCTGTTGGATCAATCCAAGTAATGACTGGCGTTATTTAAGTCTAAACGGTTTATGTCCTTAAATACGTTCATTAGATCCGATGATAGTTATACCGCTATAAATATGTTTGAATATGTTATGTACTTCTAATATGTGGGCCCTGATGGAAGTCGAGTTTTGTTATGAGTCGTATTCTGCAACTTCTCTCCCATTATTACACAGTATGCAAATAGGTTGGTGAACGGTTTCGACTTACAAGTAGCAGCGTAGTAGGTAGGCAGGTAGATATGCACTTCACAATCCTTCATCGACCTAGCTATAGGTATAGAGTTTTCAGAGTGTGACTGATCCAGTGGTATGCGCTTAATCTGAACCTCATTGAAAGAAACATAATCCGAAAGATTGCAAAAAAGAAGACAGAAAAAGATATTTTATTTTTGTACGAATTATTACTAACAGTACCTTTAAACTCTCAACCTGTCTTTATCTCTGTATTTTTTTTTGTCTTTGAGCCTTACGTAGAGTCTCACGCTTGCGGTCGCGAATGGCCATGAATCTCGCACCATCATTACCGGTCGTAAATGAAAACCGCGACGTTTGTGCAAAAACCAATAATCACGGGACTTTCGATTTCAGCCAATCCCGTGTCGACAAACGGTGCTCTCTCCGCCATTAGCTATTATTGCACCTGTCATTATTTTGATTATAGAAACAGCTGATCGTATGTGAAGCCTGCTGTGCTAAGCACTACTGATTTGCCCTAATTTGCTCGGCGGATAATAACCACGCGCTATGAGATTTCTAGAGATAAATACGGGTGTACATGGATATTATGAAAATAATAACATTGAACGTTATTAAGACCTTACCGGTTGAGTCAGCTCTAATGGAAAGCCCCTTACGTCTAAGTTTGCAATGTCAAAGGTTGGAGGTTAAACGAGGGTTACATAAAAAAAAAACAAAGGTGGATGAATATTTCAGAATGAAGTTCAAATAATGAAGTAAAGCTTTTACAAACTGCACGGGAAGAGTTTGATAGACGACTCTCATAATATTTATTACATATATAGGTATAAGTCAGGTAGTTATTATGTTCCATATTGCACCTAAGTACGGCATCTTCATCTAAATCTATACTAATAATAATTATGTAGAATAAGTCGCGTCTGAAACTTGAAAATTAAAATTAACTATCGAGTCAAGGGAACTGTATAAACGATACTGAACACAAAATAACGATTTTTAGAAAATATTCGGTATGTATGTACCTACTCGTATGTCCGGGGATTCAACTCGAAAACTACTGGACGGATTGCAACAAAATTTGGTATAGGGGTGGTTTATAACACTGGTCAACATATAGGCTACTTTTTGTCCCGAAAAAATGCATAGTTCCCGCGGGAATACTACTAAAGAATTCCACGCGGATGAAGTCGCGGGCAAAAGCTAGTTTTATATACTTTTAAAGATCCCTTTCGTGTTCAGTGATTTTGACAATTTAAAAAAATCGTGAGAAGTTTTTCATTTCAATATAAGTACTTATTGCACTTTCGATTTTAGCTTGTCGATGTTGTTTAGTGCCGTAGATACACTGTTGATAATGTTTTATGTGCTAAAGCCTGTAGTGTACCTACAGGCTTCGAATCGACAAGATTTATCGGTTATCAGGCAACAAATCAATGTAGATTTCTGCCCCAGCGCAGATTAAGTAAGTTATTAGTGGGACAGCGGTCACTTTATTAACTACCAGTACCCGATAATGTCAATTACCTTCAGGTACGAGCAGCTAGTGAATATTTAATTATATAACTATTGGAATTTCCATCTGAAGATTGATTGATTGATTAATCGGGAGATATCTGAAGAAACCGTTGAGTGAAAATCCAAAGACTATAAAAAGCCGCTTTCGTTATTTCATATTGTAGTGGTTAAGACGTGAAAGTTACCTGAACTGAAAGATTTAATAATGACAACGTTCTACGCAAAAAAGCTTTTCTTCAAAGGTAATTTGCAAACGAAGAAAATACAAAATAATAATTTTCATAACAATAATCATCATCATTGCATATTTGATTCTCAAATGCCATAAGTGCTAACAACTTGGTGGACATTTTAGGACACTATTAGCATACCTCCTAAGTTTAAAAGGATCTTAACGTTTTGAATATTCCAATTAATTACAGGATGTTAGAGGGCAGCGTTTAAGGAAACTGCAAACTGCCCAATAAAGTGGAGACTGATAGTACTGAGATTTCTTTCTTCTTATGTATGTCAAAATTAATTTATGACACTGAAAATCAGAATCATATCGATCCCTTTAGGGGTGTGGCATTATATATACAAGCAATATATGGCATTATATATATATACGAGTATATACACAAGCCTACTTTTAGCACCATTTTGGATCAAATGGAATCAAGGAAGTTTATTTACGTATTTCTATTGGCCGTTTAAAACATAAGCAGTTCTCTGATTGGTTGAAAACGGAATTACTAAACTCGTTTACGGAAGCTGGCCAATAGCTTTGCGTCATTGATTTTTTTTTTTTAACAATGGGCTATCTTATTTCTTGACTGACATAAAATTTATTTGTGGCATTATTAGGTATTAGGAATGATCTTCCTTCTCGTATATGCCCGACAGTCGCGCATTGGGTTCCTTCCTTCCTTTCATCCTTATCTCATTGGATTTATGTCTTGAATTAAAATTAGCGGTATTTCCTGAAAGTCTAGTGTATGTCCAACCTAATCTCATTACGCGCTAATGCCTGCGCGGATCGTAATGAGGTACGGTCACACAAAACTGCCATTAGCTAAAGTGAAAACGAAAGTTTGTCCGCCGCTTGATGTCATGCGGGAAACATACCTACTCATTTTCTATAGATTTATAGAACTTGAATGTAGCGGCTTTTGTGCTAAGGCTGACATGTTTAGACGCGATTGGCAGACATACAGATTTAGTACCTCGTGAAAATCACGAACCGCAGTAACTACTTCTCAAAGTGGTTCTTTCATAGCAATGAAAGGCGAATTTACATGATAATCGCATTGATTTAAACTACATATATTTGTCTCCGTTAGCAAATAAAGTTACAGGCAGCCACTCACTTTCACTTATTCGAACTTACCAGTACCTAGTTAGTGAATTAGTTCGCAGATGCGTGCAGGCGATGTTTTCCTTCACCGAAAAGCTTAGTGGTAAATTATTACCTTATTAAGAGGGTAGGTACAGTTAGCAGCAAAAGCACAAAGATTAAAGAATGGAGCCTGTGGTATGTAATTTTTCACTCATCGTCTTATTGATAACTTTTGCTGCTGACTGAGAGTAATAATTAGGCAACATGTGAAGCCTAGACTGCGTAGGGCGGACCTGGTTTCGTCACTGTCAATCATAGTGATTTACGATCATAGCCGACACTTTCTACTGTCAGCCTGCCAGTTAGCCGAAGGACTAACGCGACCCATTTGTGAGCTGTCACTTCGAACATTTTGAAGAAATATGAAGTGAATGACGGTTAGACTCGAGCTGAAATTCACCGACTGGTAATATTAATACAGACAAGATGCCACATAGAGATTAAATAATAAATGTGAACACGTTAAAAACTGATAGAAAAAAATAAAGCAAAGGGTTCAAAGGGAATCTCTCTTTATAACTCGTAGCACCTCGACGTGTTGGTAAGTTCAAGATTTGAAAGGTGACAATAGCGTTAATATTTAGTCCGATAAATTGCATGTCTTTGTAGTTCTAGTTATTTAAGATGTAAAATGCGAGCTATGAAAATACCTTGTAAGATTAAAATAGTACATTTTGATACAAGTGCGAAAAGTTTGTCATTTTATCACGTGTCCCTAGTTAGCGCGAGCGTTAACACTAGGGACGAGTGAAAATGACAATTTCGCACGTGTATCAAACGAAATTTTTCAATACATTTGCTAAAACAAAGAATAGAGAAATAAACGAACAGGATGTATCTCAAAAAACTTTACGCACTAGTTCGTAAAAAACAACTTTAGGCACGCTCACTAGCTGTCAAAAAACAAAAAGCGCTCGTTCGGAAATGACAAACTTTTGGCACGTTAAACAGGTATCGAAATGTTTACTTTTTGAGCAACTGTATTAAAAAATAACATTATATCATTTCCTTTGAAGGACACATTTTTCCTTCCAAGTCGCAGTTAATCCAGAAAGTTGGTTTTGAAAGATCACGTGCAAGCAAGCAATTATTGTTAGATCGGCTTCCTGGTCCGCAATTAGCATAGACAATAAAATACAAATGCCCGTCCTTGCGCAACATAAATTAGTCAAATAGCCAGTATAGTATAAATTATGAGCATCATTTAACTAGTAACGGCATCTCGCACAAATATGATGAATTCGCAGATAGTGTCCAGGGTGATAAACGGGCGGCGATGTTTCAACTTCTCGCTTCATTAAGATTTAGAAATGCACCCATTTCCCGGCTATGAATCATGTGCCGGGGCCGCAGGACAGTGATCCCCAGAAGGGATTTAAATGCTTAGTTATGGGTTCTTAATATCTGCAATACCGCTTTTGAAATGCTGCTGATTTTTGTGTATTGTGGTCATTTTTTTAGTTTATATTACAAAAGGGGGTAATCGAGCGGAAAAGCGGTAACAGACATGTGCAACACTGGAGAAGGCGCCAATGTTGCTCGCCTTTGAGGGAGCTACTTGAAGAAGAAGAAGAGAATTTAAAGTTTCACAATTTCTAAATATGGTGTTTCTGTCATTCAATATGATTCCTGCTTCTATATGAATATGAAGCCCGAGATGTCAATAGGAGGCCATTAGGTACTTCTATTGAGAAATCGGCATCACCTTTACTGACCCGGGCCCCTACTGCATGCTGTCACTGCGGCCTGCGTCCGCGCATAGTGTGCCGATTTCAAAAATATCCCAAGTTGACACACATAAATAATATTAGCGTGGTAAATAGCCGAGGGTCTCGGCTTACGTCTAAATCGGTTGACGAGTGACGCGAGCGGTTTACGAGTGTTGAGTAATCGGTTTTTTCAGCGGTTGTGTAATGCATACGGGTGGATTACTCGCACTGAAACGTTCAAAATATTTCAATGTTATTTCTAAGAGTCAGACATGCTGTCATTTTATTAAATCAATCCTTGGGAATTGCAAACGGTGACTAAATAACCCAGAGTTGGGTGGAAAGATCTTGCGCCCGCTCTTCTAGCTCCCACCCTTCAATCAGGCTTTACTTTGCGGAAATCCATACCGAGATGACAATCAATACTTTGCTTTTCCGCTGAAAATCCGGTATAGACTAACCATGCCAATGCTGACAGTATACCTATTCAATATATACTTTACAGAAGCTTCATACAAAACCAATAAAATAGACAAAAAAATTTGCCAGTAGGCTCGCGAGACTGAATTACTTTGCAGCGCGCTGTGTTCCAGCGCATTAGAGGGCGAGTTACTGTCCTCTTTGAGACGTGCAACGCTTTTTTGGCTCCGATGTTGCCGATGTCTATAGGCGGCATGGACCACTTGCCATCGGGAGGAATGGAGTGGGGGGTCTACCTGTTTGCGGATTTTTTGCGAAAAGAAGACTGCTCTTGTGAAAATAGTGAAACTGTAGTAAAATCAGGTAGTTTCAGGCTTCTAAAACAATCACGGGTCGATTTGGTATAGCAGCACATAGCTCGCGTTCGCGTTGTAATTTTAGGAAACGAAAAGAGTTCATTCTAAAACCGGTCTATCTTCGTCCCATCACTAGCTGCACCGAGACGAAAGCCAGCTCGTGCGTAGCACTTGGAATCAATACCGCGTGGTCGTAAACGATCGAAATACGCGGGTCGGCGCGGCGTATCGCTATTATTGGTGCACACGCGGAATATTCGGGTAAAAACGGCGGTTCGTTCCTTGCTATTGTACAAGAGCCTCTTGACTTTCTGTAGAGCTTTTCTTTTGTAGATCTCATAATATTTATTAAAATTTGGAAGGAAAATTGTATAGGAAAGTGAAGTGCTCTAATCCATACTGACACTATAAATGCATAAGTAAGTCCGCACGTTTAAGCAGATAGCTTGTAACTGTCATGCCTGGATGACCTGGATGCATCTAACATGATTCACAAGTAGGTAAGGCAATGTCAGTTATTCCTTGACAAAGTAGTTTTTACAAGACTGGATACATAAAAGTTTACTTAAATTAGTTTATCAATTTTTTTGGGAGCTCTTTGGAAGCTTTGAAAAGCCAAAGATATTTCCTCATATACATTTCACGACTGTTATACGCCTTCAATACGAGTACACTACTAGAAAATATTTCTTAGGTCGTGTGAACTAGCAGAAATTTTGCTTCTCGATTTCGTTCGGGTGACCTGGTTATTTCGGCCGAAGGCTAAGTATGTGAGACCTAGATTCTAGGAACTAGAGACAGTTTGAATATTTAAAGAGTAGGTACAATTTATAATAGTTAAATAGGGAACTATTTCAGCGTATATTTTGGAAAATCATTCGGCAGGTAGAATAATGTCTATCTACTTACTCATTGCATTTTTCTTCATTAAATCAGTGGCATTATGTAATTATCTAATAATTATTATTTTAAGAGGGAACTAACGTATTTTAATTTAACAGTTGTACCCGGTAATTTTTTTGTGCGGGTGCGAGTCAAAATCATCTTACACTTCTCTAAATAAATGCGTATGAACCCATCAAGAGGTAACCTAAGTACACCGACTGTCATTTCGACCGAAACCGTGTCATTCATTATACATTACGTATCACTGAGTAGACCACGACAGCTTTCTGCAATTACCTGAAACAAAAACGGGAACATAAGTACACGGACGCTAATTGAAGGAAGTGCCAAGCAAAAGGGCGTAAACGACAACGGTTCTCAAAGTTCAGCCTCGTTGCCCTCTAACGACTAATTGCTCTTGCGTCACAATGCGGCCATTCTCAAACTGCCGTACCACAGTTTGAGAATGGCCGCATGTGGGTGATTATAGGAATTAGCAATTATAGCGCCTAAAAAACATCAGTAAAAAGAGAAGAAGCGGGGAACATTACCTTAATCTTTTTGAGTTAATGATTAGTAACAAAAATTTACAACTATGCACATTACAAGTAGAAAAAGCAGTAATAAAAACACTATCGCACGATATCAAAATAATCCCTCACACTCGAAACGTACCTTATTACCCCACATTAAATTAAATTGCATACACACATAAACACTTACAGCGTTACATAGAAACTCACTTAGCTTGAGTGTAAACTTAGTTTTATGGTCAGACCTTAAGAAGTTACGTTAGAAAAACTCATTTCGCTTAATTATGACGGTATTTCAAAATTTAGGTCACAAGAATTATTTTAGTCTAATGTCAGGTTCGCGTCACTCAACAGCTTCTTCACAACTGAAATATTTTAAGAGAAATTTCATTCACTCTTTGACTTGGTGAAAAATGATTGCGAAAGTTTTGCTTGAGTTTGACAGGTATGAGTAATTTTGTTAGGAAAGTGATTTAAAAGCATTTTAGTTAATTTATTGGCTAATTAATTGAAACTGTCAAAATTTTCTAATATTAATTGACGCTTTATTACCTACACTGTTAAGTTATCGTTAAAAATAATGTATTGTATGTATCACTGGTACACTGTTAACTAAGGACTATGTTTTGATACTACTACTTCAGCCTATTTGCGTCCCACTGCTGGGCACAGGCCTCCTCTCATCACGAGAGGGTTGGGCTATAGTCCCCACACGGGCCCAGTGCGGATTGGGGACTTCACACACATCTTTGAATTACTTCGCAGATGAGTGCAGGTTTCTTCACGATGTTTTCCTTCACCGAAAAGCTCAGTGGTAAATTCAAATTGAATTTCGCACATAAGTAAACTTAGAGGTGCGAGCCGGAATCGAGCCCCCGACCCTCTGCAAGAGAGGCGGTAGGTCGAACCACTAGGCTACCACGGCTTTTGTTTTGATACTAAATCACTTCAATCATGCAAACAGAATCATACGACAAGTCATAACAGTCGATATATTGTTTCAATCTATAAACAACAATCTTCACGCTAACGCAAGTCCAGGATGCTAAATATAGGTGACGTAATCTCCGAAACAAGACCTGGTATTAATACAGTTCATTCACACGCCCACGCCGCTCATTCAATCCTTCATACACAGCGTCTCGCTGCCACACCACCTTTTAATGAATTAATGCCCCTACATTAATGTCGAATAGCCCATTCGCGGGTGGAATGCGGAATGACTCCCGGCAATTGATATTATCCACTTAGCACGGGTGCTTCTGTTGATATGTTTCAGCTGTGGCACAAGAGCTAGATTTACTAAATAGAGATCATTATTCACGAAAATAACAATTTGACCGTAGGTTACATTTTTTTTTTTTTTTTTTTTTTTTTTGTATTTATGTTTGCAATGCTGTCCCGTAGACATTTAGCAAATTGTCAGGAGAGTGGCTTTGGTCTTGGAGGGCATGCAGTCCAGTGACACATGTCCCTATATCATTTTATCCCTCTATTAGGTCTCTGGGGGCTTTTCTTTTCAGACGAGTAAACTTGGAGCTGCTTTGCATGAGCTGTGTTGCTAATCTGTTTGGGTGGTTTTGCAGACGTTTTTGGTACGTTGTTATGGAGTGGCTTATTTCTTCCGCGACAGTCCTGATTTTGAGATCGTGATGCAATTGATGGTTGGTAATGTACCATGGAGCCCTAGTAATCATTCTCAGGATTTTAGACTGGAATCTCTGTAGGATCTCTATGTTTGAGTTGGATGCGGTGCCCCATAGCTGAATACCGTATGCCCAGATAGGCTTAAGTATACACTTGTACAGGATCAGTTTATTATCAAGTGACAGCTGAGATTTCCGTTCAAGCAGCCAGTACAGATTTCTGAGTTTTAGGCTGAGCGCTTTTCTCTTTGTAAAAATATGTTTTTTCCAGATAAGACGGCGGTCTAGGTAAAGTCCGAGATATTTCGCAAAGTCTGACTGTGGTAGCTGTACTTCATTCAGTGTCACAGGAGGGCAAGTGTCATGCCTTGTGGTGAAGGTTACATGCACTGACTTAGTCTCGTTGGCTTTTATACGCCATGTTCTTAGCCAGTTCGAGATGTCATCTAGGCTATCCTGTAGTATGCTGCTGGCTTGATCCGCATTTTCATGTATGGCCAAAGCTGCGGTGTCGTCTGCAAAAGTGCCGATTATGACGCCATCTGTGATGGGCAAGTCAGACGTAAACAGTAAGTACAAGGTCGGGCCAAGGACACTTCCCTGAGGTACTCCTGCATGTATTTTGTGTAGGTTAGTTATTTCTTCACCTTGTTTTATATAGAAATGTCTGTCTGTGAGGTAAGATTTTAGAAATATAAAGTAGTTTGCTGGGAGTTGTGTCTTTATCTTATATAGTAGTCCCTCGTGCCAGACTCGATCGAATGCCTGTGATACATCGAGGAATGCTGCGCAGCAGTATTTTTTACTTTCAAAGGCCTTGTGAATTTCTTCCACCAATCTATGGACTTGTTCTATCGTACCATGTTTCTCTCTAAAACCAAACTGGTGATCGGGAATTATATGAGCTTCAGCTATGTCTGCATTAAGGCGTTTTAAGAAGAGACTTTCCATAACCTTAGATAATATTGGTAGGAGGCTGATGGGCCGGTATGATGATACTTCCTCAGGCGGCTTTCCTGGCTTCAGGATCATTATTATCTGAGCTACTTTCCACTGCTGTGGAAAAGTTCCTCTTGATAGAATACTATTGAAAAGCTGCGTTAGAAATAGTACGGCTATTTCCGGCAGTTCGCGAAGGATTTTCGCTGTAATGAGGTCGTATCCTGGAGCTTTCTTTTGATTTAATTTTTTGATAGTAGCCAACACCTCGGACTTTGTGATTTTCTCAATAGGTAGGTCAAGTTGGAAAGGTTCTTCTAGTCGTTTAAAAATTTCCTCCATATTAGGACCAGATGAATTCGATATGTTGTTTGGTATGAACACACCATCTAGATGAGTGGCAAAAGCTTCACCTTTCTCTTTGTCACTTTTAGCCCAGGTACCTTCTTTTTTGCGAATAGGTGGTTTAGATAAGGTGGGTCTGTTGAGTTTCTTTGTTGCTTTCCACAATGAATAATCGCTAGATGCTGTGGTATCTAGCGTTTGCAGGTAATGTTGAACGTTTGCATTTCTTTCATTGCACAGTAGCTGTTTGAGTTTGGCTGCTAGGTAATTAAAGTTAGTTTTGTGACCGGGGTATCGACTTTTTTGCCATAGTTTACGAGCTTTACGTTTTTCAACAACCAGCTCTTGAACAGACTTTGAGCAGTCAGTTGCATCACGAGTTTTGGCGACTGGAGTGCTATTCCATGCAGCGCTTTGTACGCACTCATTGAAGTGTTCTACTGCAGTCGTCACATCATCCTCACTTTTAAGGGGTAACTTGGTTTGTATCGAGCTTTGCACCAATGAGCGAAATAAATCCCAGTTGGTTTTTTTGCTGTGAAGCCTTGCAGGAGCAGGAGCACGGACGAATGTCTGACTGACTTCAATTAAAACGACACTGTGGTCCGATGACAAATCTGGTGATGATGTGCAGCAGATGCAAGTCGTGGGGATTCCCTTTATTACGCAAAAGTCCACTAAATCGGGAATCTTTTTCGGGTCTGTGGGCCAATAGGTTGGCTCTCCACTTGATACTGTGTTTAGGTGTTGGTCTGTTATTGCCGCCTGTAATTGTCTTCCCTTTGATGTAGTTAGGCGTGAACCCCAGTTTGTGTTTTTGGCGTTGTAGTCACCCCCTGCAATAAAACTACTACCAAGTGTTTCGAAGAAGCGAATGTAGTCTTCTTTCTTGATTGCATGCTTAGGAGGAGAATACAGTGCGGTGATCTTTAGTTGGCCTCTCCCATCATCAATAATTATGCTCGTCGCTTGTATTTCTGCGGTCCTGTACTGTTCTGCTTCAAAATGTTTGATTTTGTTTCTCACTAAGATTGCAGATCCACCATGTGCTGTACCATCGGGGTGCATCGTTTGGTAAAACGAAAAGTCAGTCATTTTGAAATAGTTCTTTTGTGTAAAATGGGTTTCAGATATAAGCAGTATGTCAATGCTATTTAGTTGTAAAAAAGGTTTTAGTTCGAGGACGTGTTGTGACAGCCCATTAGCATTCCAGAGGGCTATTTTAAGTGAATCGAATAGGTCAATTTAGACATGAGATCCATTAGAATGTTGGTCATATTAGTCATTTGTTGCATTAATTGTCTCATGGTATTCATCATTTCCATTATTTCACTATTGTTTGTCCGATTTTCTTTGCTGCTATACAAATTTGGATTGGTTGGCGCTGATTGTTGGGATAACAGGGCTTGCTGGTATGAAAGGTTGTCATTACTTGTCTTTTTGTAAGTGGGGTCTGCAGCGGCACTCACTATTCTAGGGCTTACAGGTCTGGTAGCTGGTTTTCGCTTTGGTGGTGGAGGTGGATATTTGATTTTTTGGAGTTCTTTGTACACTGAACATCCTTTATAGTTGGCAGGATGGTTACCTTCGCAGAGAATACATTTGACCGTGTCAGACCGCCCCTTGCGTTCGCAGTTGACTGAGGCGTGGTTACCAGCGCATTTTATGCATTTGGGTTTTCGGAAACAGAACTTTCTCGTGTGTCCATATTGTTGGCAGTTGGCACACTGAGGAATTTCTTTTTTGGGCCTTGGTGGTTCAATTATTATTTTACAGTGTAGAAGACTTTTTATCTCATAAATGAGTTTATTACAGCTGGGGTCCGCTTCGATTTCTACAAAAAATATTGGCAGTGGTTTTTTGGTAGACCTTTGTTTGACGTTCCAAATATTAGTTACTTTGTGGCCATATTCTTCTAATTCTGATTTTATGTCCTCTAAGTCAGAGGAGGGGTGTAGGTTCTTAATTGCAACTTTGAACGACCTCTCTTCTTTGGGTTTGTATGTATAAAATTCCGTGTCTTTATCTTTTAGGTTCTTGACTATTTTTGAGTAAAGCTCTGGCGTTTTAGGTTGGATTCTGACCTGTTCATCCTTAAGGACTTTGATAATGTAGTTTCTTTCTGCTACTTCATCTAGCATTTTTAGAAGTGGTTTAATATTACTAACCTTGTCCACATATATAGGTGTTGATTTTGCAGGCTTTTCAGCTGCGGAGTCATTTTCTTGGGCATCATTATCAAGGATGGTGAATCTATTTGAAGTTGGTACGGCTTGCTTACTGAGCCAGTAGGAGCTAATTTTTGTTTGTTTGTATGATCCTCTGTTATCAGGACTTTCGAGTGTTCTTTTTTTCGCTTGGACTTTTATCCAATCTTCTCTTTCAGTCTCAGATGCATCGGGCGGAGGAGGGTCAGAGGTATCCATGTTATCCATCCTGCTTAGTGATTGAGATCTGGTTCTGTTCAGTATGGCTGGACGAAGAATTTGTTGTGTCAGTATTTTCTTTGCTGGAATTTCAGATTGAGATGGTTGGTTTGAGTTTATTGATTTCATTTTTGTTCCCACGAGAAGGGCCGATTAGAAGGTCACACATGGGGTAACGCCCATTCCCATGTGAGGGCACAATACAACAATGTGAGCCTGGTCCATTGAGGTTGGCGCTAAATGCTGATTCCCCATCAGCCATTCATCCTATTGGCACGTTACCCACCTTAGGATTGGGGTTATTTTTTATAGAGGTAACACCCTCTTGGTCCGGGCGGTTAAGCCAAGACCACCGCTCCCGCGAAACATGACCACGAGCTTACGGTTAGGGGATCATTTCCTATCGCCCAAGTTTTAGCTGTTCGCTAGTCAGGTTAATCAACCGCCGCCTGAGACTCGGCGTTGTTACTTGTTTTGCACCACCCAGGGGACACGTGTAGGGTGGGTCTAGGAATAGATGGTAAGTCCTACGGACGCAAGTAACTTCATCCCCCAACCACCTTTGCCACACCACCTTTTAATGAATTAATGCACCTACATTAATGTCGAATAGCCCATTCGCGGGTGGAATGCGGAATGACTCCCGGCAATTGATATTATCCACTTAGCACGGGTGCTTCTGTTGATATGTTTCAGCTGTGGCACAAGAGCTAGATTTACTAAATAGAGATCATTATTCACGAAAATAACAATTTGACCGTAGGTTACATAGATAGTATTATTTACTAACACGATTATAAAAATCACATTGTGTTCAAACAAAATCGATGTAGGTACTTAGAAAGCTTTAGGTTAGGAAAAAATCAGCTCTCTGAAGTGACTTCTTTCTGCGTTCAAGACTGCACCGATTTACCGGTCTGATATTCTTTGAGAACTGTCCCGTTTCTTAATCTAATGTATAAAATCTTATCTGTTTATCGCTTAATGCCCTGACTTGCACCCGACTGCCAGGCTGCGTCTGCGCAACGTGTGTCGCAATCATATAGCGCCATCTATCAGTTTAATAGATCAGCAAGTGTAATATGAGAGCAAGCGTGAGAGTAAGACCAATATTTTATTGATGGTTCAAAAGAGAAAATGTTCATCTCATCCTCACATACAACGTTACAAGATCTGTTCGAGAATTTATACGAGTACAATAAGTAATATACAATGGGAATACAAAGGACGCGATATTAAAATATTATAGCTATTCGAACACAGAAGTCATAAAACGTTACGAGCCAGGAATCTAGGGCGGATCGACTGTCTGAAACTGATGTTGCGTAAACGCATGGAGAAAGTGACGCACAAGCATTATCCCGTGGACAAGGCGACACCTGTGTTCCTATTCCGAAATTAGCCATTGAAAATAGAACCTATCGACTCACAAACAACGTCCCGTTTGTTGTGCGATGCACGTTCGATGGCCGCTCGTAATTTAAAGCTTAGAAAGCAAAACTCCTAGCTCTGCCCTTCGGATCGGCCGTAAATAGCAGCGTCTAGCCGTTATCCGTCTTTACTCCAGATTCTGGCTTGACGCTAATTCGCATTGTTACGCCGAGTGAAATATTGCTAAAAGAAGCGGTGATTTATCATAGGAATGCGCTTGTAATCAAGGATTTAGTAATCCTGAGTACGATATCACAGGCAGCACTTATGGTAGTATCTTATATAGATCACTCTTTATTGAGGGATAATTTACGAGTAGTAAACTTTTTAAATAAATACTTGTGGATAGTTAATGGACAATATATTAAATTACCACAGCTAAAATACTGTGGATGAATCGGGAAGAATTAAGGGTCGAGGTCATCGATCAGCGCTGAAGGGCATCACTCTTGCGTTAGTAAATAACTCTTTTATTAGTAGTACTAATTGACGTCAGATGGTCTGAAGATATTTCAGAATCCTTATAGCAATGATGCGTAATATTGACCGACAAATAAAACACTCGAGACCGTTTGAAGTTTGTTGGTGTAATCAGTAGGATTTGCTGAATGAAAGACATTATTATCCAGAATAGAAACGAGAGAAAAAAAAACGTTTCGCCCATTCCTTTCGCTAACAAAGGTCTGCATGTTATGATGTTAGGAGCCGACTGTTAGTTATCGATGGTGATTTTCCGCAAGTGATCTCTGTTGAAAGAGCACAGAATTATAAAACTTTAAATCTGGTGTTGCTTAGGCACCCACACAAGTGTCATCAGATCCATTCATTTAATGTGTAACGTCTAGCAGAGGCGTGAGATTACTCCTGAGTGTCGTATTACGCATTGCGTGCACAGATTCCACGGGATCACGCGCTGCGTAATAAAATATGACCATAAAGTGTCTTGCGCAAGCGATGAGGCAACTTGAACTTTTGAATATGGTCAATGTCGTCGTAACCGTAGCGAAGAGGCTGAAAAGGCGTTGACACATGCAGTAACAGAGCGACCGTGTGTTGCGTGATGATGCTGATTCATTGGCAGATAAGTTTGATAAGACTATGTTATTTTATCTTCATCTTTCGATTCTTCTTCAATCATTGCAGTTACGCAGTCAGCTCTTTGAACCCACTTTTGTTCAGAACATGTCTTTACTGCTTTAAACTCTCAACTATTTTGATGCCTCTCCAATCTCTGATTTTCAGAGTCATGACATCAATCAAGCTTCTAACTCGGTTGTTAGTTATAAAACTGGGAAAAAAAGAACATGTTTCGTGTGAAGTACAGGACAAAACGGACATAATTCAATATAATGTACTTTGGTTAATATAAGTTATCTATTAGTTTATAGTGTTTTATTACTAAAAATCGTGTCGAGCACATGATACCACAATTTTAATATTTATGATGGTCTATTGTAATCACGTACACGAATCAGGGTAATTCAAGCATTCACCAGAGTGCGAACGTTGCGTGAGTTCAACGCCCTTGGGCGATTTACACTCAAAGCGAAACAATTGTTTGTGACAGCGCGATTCGTCACCGCCTTGTGTTGTGAAGCGGCAGAGTTATCTGCGATAGTGTCACTGGCTGCCAAACTGATGGTATGAAATAGATCGAATTTAATCCAATACAAGCTTAATAAGGTATTTCAGCAAGTAGATGATGTATTTCGATAGAAATAAGGATAATGATTTTTAACAGTGAACTACTTAGTTGGACCGGTGAACTTCGTATCACCCGCCCGAAGGCAATTCCCATACAATGTTATTCGTCTTTTTTTAGCTATTCCTTAACACTTTTCCCGATTTTCTTTCTTTCTAAACTTTCCCAGAAACAAAAAAAGAATCAGCACAATCGGTCCAGCAGTTTTCGAGCCTTAGCCAGACTAACACACGGCGATTCATTTTTATTAAGATAGATATTAGTTTAACTCGACTGTGTCAGCGTTATGGCATATTTTGTTTTGATCTTTGTGAATCCCATCATCATCATCATCAACAGCCCTAGGTGGACGTAGGCCTCCCAGTTTTGTTTTCCCTTCTGTTTTGATCTTTGTGAATCCCAAATTAGTGTAATTAGGTTTATCTAGGATGTGCACTTCAAATAGGTACTTATTATATTTCATTTCAGGCATCTTAAAGTACAGGGCCGATGGGGCCGGAAAGTTCTAAAACTCGAGTGGCGTCCGCGAACCGGGAGACGAGCTGTCGGTAGGCCTCCAACAAGATGACTTCGTGAAGGTCGCGGGAAACCGGTGGAATCAAGTAGCACAGGACCGGTCTGAGTAGCGAGCCTTGGGGGAGGCCTATGTCCAGCAGTGGACGTCTTTCGGCTGAAAAAATGATGATGATGATGATGATGAAAGTACAGGACCGGTCTGAGTGGCGAGCCTTGGTCCAGGGGCTGGACTGGAATGATGATGATCCTCCAGTAATAAATGCATTACGTGTGTCTAAAACACAACGACATATCGTCTCGTCATCATTTAATTACTTTGGGTTATTGCGCAGAAACTTAATGGCAGTCGAATTGGCTACTATAATTTTAAACTGATTCAATATTTTATATGATCCTAGTCCACCCGATAAATCGAGATATATCGAGAGATCCACCCGAGACATCGTCTGCTTGGTATATGATATGATACTAACTCACCACCTTTTCATTCACAGTTGGATTAATTTTCGAGTTAAGTAAGTATCTATCCTATGTCCTTTTCCAGTCTCACACTCATTAAAATCTAGTTTGTATCCTTATTTTATCTATCTTAGAAAACACATGACAAGTGTATGCCTATCACTGGTTTAGTAGTCTATCGACATCTAATTATTTTCATCAATGCTGTTTGCATTCGGTAAATCACCTAGCGTTTGTTTAAGTGTGGGAGAGGCGTCAATCAGCTGTTCGGCATCCAAGGTCATTCCGATGTTTTCCATTTTGGCCGGCGTCCAACGTCAATTTCCACCGGACGCTGAATCACGGGTGGGTCTGGAAATGTGGCCGGTGTCTCTGGGAACGCAGTAGGTATCTGTCTGCACTTTCCGGCTGGAAGATCCTTGGTTTTTATGATTCGAACACCAGGAATCTTAAACAACATCATCGATGTGTATCGCGAAGTTTTAAGCCGCTTTAAAGTCATATGCAATTTAATGCCAATTTTGGGTCAAAACTTCGTTGACAATGAAAGCGTTTGTAACGAAATTAGAGTTGATGTTGGTTCAAAGCAAAAGAGTGTAAATTGAGGAATCGCTCATTAAGCTTCATTCTCATTGACCCAACTTCCCGAGACACCCCATTGAAGTGTCGAACTTTTCTTCTATAAATTGTTTTCAATCTGTAAAGCATCGTTAAAGGTCTCTAACAATACCGATAATGCATGTATCGCAGTATATCTAACCCCGAGAAACCATCTGGCAGCGCGAAAGCCCACATATTGCTGCAGTAACTCAAAAGGGCCTATGTATCATACAGCTGGTCGAATATACGCCATTTCATTTCGCTGTGCTGTAAGGTTTGATTGGGTGTTGAATATGTATGCAGAATTGCAGAGCCAACATAACCGTCTGTTATACTAAAAAGGCCAAGTATTTTAATGTCTACATTACGCTTTGAACGGCATGATGAGGTCAAGTGTAGGGATGCGAACGGTTATTGTATTACACTGGTTGAATATTGATAATTTTCCCTAGCTACCTACACCCAATGTTCTTTTTAAATAGTACCTGAGGCTGGCCACAGAGCTAGGACGCAAGCAGATAGGTGTAAAAAGATGGCCACGAGAGCTAGCACATTTATTCAGAATATTAATTTATAGTCGTTTACTATAATATATACAATATACACCAGATTAAAATATGAAAAATCTTACGCACTACTCCCTAATCTGAAAGGCCAGCACTACACGGTATGGTATGGTATCCAAAATGCTGGCAGCATTGCCACGTTGAATGGAAATGCTCAATCTCTGTGCGAGATATTATTCTAGTCTTAAATATATGATTTAGTTATAAATTGTTCCTGTGGAATAATGCCTTCTGATAGTGACATTATGATTATGGATTCAGTAACAGACTTGACAGTATTCCTGTCAGCTGAAAGGAGTCGTCAGCACCTGTACTTCGCACAACTTTTTCACACCGCGAAGAATAAATATAAATGAAAGCAGTTTAACAAACGGAAAGTAAAGAAAATTACAAATACTAATGTACCTACATAAATACCTTTATGGATGACATGAATTTATACAGCTCCACTTTGAGACATATTTTTAGGATTAAAAAGGCGATTTACAGTCTGCTGACGACTGTCTGCTGGTGCTGAGTTTGCTAACGTTGTAAATAGTCACGAGAGCAAGTCATGAATGTTTAAAAAGAGAAATTCGGGTGAATGTTTACAGCCACCCTAGCGGGATCCGAACCGACCTTCGGCACAGTCATAAGTCTGTAACTGAGTCATCCGTGTCATGTCAACTCTTGGTTGACGTATCTCAAGCGTTTCACGAGCCAATGGAAAGTTATTAAGTTAGCCGATTGTCAAAAATTTACAAATCACCGACTTGCCAAAATCCTGCCGCCCGCTGCGCTACCACAAGAGCTTATTTACATCCCACTGCTTTAAAGGTCTGGACTAAAAGTGACATTCTGTTTTGGATCTCAAAACGTCACAGCACTAGTCGCTTATAAGGGCCGTATACCTACCTAGGGGCCGATATTTACGCGCGTGCAACTTATGTTCCCCACTACGGAATGGTACGAGTGAACTTGACACAGAACGCCTCACTAATGCGACCGTGTATGTGCTTGTACTCGGATTTATGTTGACAGCGTTTCGAAGCGGTGTAAAGAGTAGTAGGTATATCTGTAGTTTCAATGTTGAGAATAGGAATTGCATACGATATTAAGGCTAAATAAATCAAGTTGATGGCGGTAGAATTTTACAAGCTTGCAATAACTACTACTTACTATTACTACAGCCTATTTGCGTCCCACTGCTGGGCACAGGCTTCCTCTCATACGAGAGGTTTTTGGGCTACAGTCTCCACGTGGGCCCAGTGCGGATTGGGGACTGTGAAGTCCCCAAAGGAGGAAGGTGAAGGATGTGTGTGAACACATCCTTGAATAACTTCGCAAATGCATGCAAGTTTCCTAATTATGTTTTCCTTCAACGAAAAGCTCAGTGGTAAATTCAATTTGAATTTTGCACATAAGTAAACTAGAGGTGTGAGCCGGAATCGAACCCCCGACTCTCTGCATGTGAGGCGGTAGGTCGAACCACTAGACCACCACGGCTTAAAATTGCAATTAGTTAACGTACAATTATATAGGTCATAACATTATTTCATTAGTGTTCATCTTTAGAGCTTTTAAAGACTTACAGACGAACACACTTCGTGTCCTTCAAATTCGTCGGCCATTACCTCTTAGCAATCCTTATTGAAAACCCAGATGTATGTCTATCTAAACAATAAGGTGTCTTTAAACATAGAAGTAACATTTACAAATAAACGCTTCAAAGTGGAGAGCACAGTATTATCATCAGATATATCAACATTCATTGACACCAACAATAATATTGGATGGCTATTATGCTAATACACTGCGTGGGCGACGTTATGTATCTGATTGAATTAGCGAACACTACGGTACTCTTACGTAAGCTCGGGTCAATGAACTCCGCACTTGAACTGGCAGATTTTTAGCGTTCCGCGGTTCGAAAAAGAAACCTTCTACTTGGTATAAACCAGCGTTTTAGCAAAATCGACTAATGGGATCAACACATTCATGGTCTATAAGTAAGGATTCACAATCAGCCGGAGAAAAATGGCCCAACGAAACGGGTGCCCGATCAACTCGGGCACCCGTTTGGCGCTCAGTAAATTTGACACTTAAGTCTTATAGTGTTAGATTTACTTTTGTATAAAATATTTATCTTGACACATATTATAAAGAGGCGTTGTTAGCATATTGGAACGTATTTTCTAATGTCAGATTGCTACATATATTTTGACAAATATTCTGTTAGGCACTGTTCGTCCATGTTATTATAGGTCAATGGATCAACACCATAGAGCTATAAGAATGTTATGCAGTTAAAAGTGATGAGTAAAATGTCTATTGTGGTGGTTTTTCACATCACACATCGTGAGCAGTATCACAGGATGCTGTTAAACGAAGAAATAGTACCTAGATAAAAGCAACCACATGGCAAGGCGGGTTAACCCAGGGTCAAAGACGCTCGTAGTTCAGGGATACTTTTAAGTAGTAAGTTCGACCGTAAGTTTACGAGTTTTTAATCATAATAGTGCATCGAAAATTTATTTGTTTTTGAGATCCAACTCTGACGAATTGCTCTTACTAATTAATTAAATTACATTTTATTTACAAAAACTAATAAATTTTCAATAAAATATGTAAGTGGTACTTAAATGTAGTAATGACAAACGCCAGCCTATGATGATTAATATAAATAATAACAATTGTATGGAATCCACGCAATGCTTAGTATAGTACTACTAGTATTTTTTTACAATATTCCTAAACTAAACTAATTCTGTCTCACACTTGACGACTTTTTGAATCTAATTTTGATCTGATGTTGATAGCGTTGGAGAAATGATAAATTGCTAATTTGGACGCAAAAACATTTTGATGTTTTTGCTACAATGATTAAGCACCCAATGATACCAGTGTAAGCTGTTTGATGATGAATGACATCATCTTTAATAGGGAACTCATTATTCTAATATTGGAATACTTCTGTTAAAATATGTCGTTTTAGAGTAAATGTATGGAAACTTGTACGTAAGTTCATTTAGCAATCAAGTTAAAGACTTAAAAGCACCAATTCTAAGTGTGTCCTAACTTCAGATGCTATTTACATACATATAAATTAGCTCACTCTCATTAATTGGACATATTTAAACCCAATTACATAAGCGGTTAACGGAGACATAAGACGAATGGTTGGAGATGGCATCTGATAACGTCAATTAACCCTGCGTATGCGACGATCTATCTTGGTCGGTTTATCACACATGCCACTGTTACATAAAATGATATTAATTATGAATGTGAGCGTATAATGACTTTTCTCCTGTTTACATTAAAATTTGGTAGTAAACTCAACGATAAGAAGCTGATAATTAAATTAGTTATAACATAAACACAAGATAAATGATAAACTAAGGTCGATACCCCTGTCAATGTAATTGAAACAAAAAAATGACACAACGCGAGTGTCAATAAAAATTATTAGCCCATTACAAACCTGATTGCTACTATAAACGTATTAAAGTAAAAAACAACTGCACAGTTAAGGTAAGAACAGCATAAATGTGTCACGTGTCCGTGATTTGTACTATCATTTACATGAATTGCAATACCATCTTCGAAGGCAGCTTTGCTGCTCGCCTTTAAGCGGAAAGACATACAGTTTATTTTTCTAAAGGTAGTGTAAATAGAGGTGTCAGTAAAGTACAGTCTGTGGCCTATTACAGCAGGACCGGTGGCAACAGGCTGTTATTGCGCGCCTGACGGATGGGTCTTGAAACCAGGTGCGAATAGATTTCTAGAGAAACTGTTTAAATTTTCTCGACATGGGGCAATTGAGTGCTTATAAGGTTGCAACTGAATCATTCAAAATATCTCATAAAAGATAGTTCCACTTAACTGAGAAAGTTGACAAAGAATTTACTCGCTGCATTCGTAAAGTTTGTTGAGTTAGCTGGCTGCAAAATTACACTTACCTAGAGATATGTTGCAAACTAGCATTAACATTCTTAAATTTAACATTCTTCTAGCTTTGAATTTTGATACGTTTTCTCATTGTTTTTCTATTAGTCAGTGTGACAGAGAGAAAATACATCGTTTAGTAATTCGGATTTGAGTTGCTTCTTTAATATCGTAGATTTTCACTGTTTTTCGCCCATTTCATCACATTTTCCACTGCCCTTCATCGTCATTCGTTATAAGCTATAAGGTTCTCCTTTTACCCTGGTAAATGCAAATGACTTCACAGACTAAACATACAAAACGCTTTTATCTTAAGGAATAAGGAATTGTTTAGTTTTGGCCAAAATCACAATCTTTTAAATGTCCAAACATGTTCATTTAACAAATTAATAGCAGATGTCCATCTGTGCATTATTAGTGAGAAAACATGGATATATGTAATTGATTTAGCGTCACTTTATGTATGCCCACTAAACATATACACTTAATATGTGCATATACGTAATCCGCATCCATTCGTCGTCCAAAGTCGGAATCATTCAGCAAAATGCGTTCATGAATGAAGAAACATAAATGCTCATATCACACGCAAAAAGTCTAGAAATGATACGTCGGATCGTGTATCAAACGCCAGTAGAGCGATGGACAGAAAGAAAGCTCGGCGTTGTCAAACGGTGGCAACAAATGATTTCTGATTGAAGAGACGAACTGCGGCGGGCGGACTATGTACAGTACAGACTTTAACAAAATGATGTACAACGGTTGATGTTCCACTCATATTTCGTAAACTGAACGAACGATTTGATTTTCGTACAAGTAACAAAATAAACCAGTACAGTAAGTATCATACAAGCTATAGCAGAGTTAGATTGTATAGATAAGACTTTAGTTTAAAGTGTTGGTTTTTCATGTCAGTTTATCATTCAATTAGACGTATTATCATAACCCACATTAATCTGTCTACTGAATCGCTTTTCTCCTATTACTTGTAAGAGCGGTTGGAAAGTAGGGCGGATAAGAGCGTCAGATGTCTCGTGCCTTCAGCCCTACATGGGCAGACCGTTTCCGATCCCCAGTGGCAGTGGGTTTGTATGTTTTTTATGGGATTTGCAGCCAGTAAAATTATAAATCAACAGCCTATATTGCTTTAAAGCGGGTACTTGAGAAAGCCGTGAAATGAAGGTTTCCTATATAAACAATTTCCATGTTGAAGTAGGTCAATGTTCGTGTCATTTAGACAGTTGTAGAGACGTAGATGACTAATATTATAATACGAGTATTAGAGTATTAGTGATGTGCTTCGTTAAAGCGGGCGTGGGTAGTCGATAATGCAGCGTATCGCGGCTTCGATGCTGATATCGATCGTAAACATAATCGACTGTAAATCACTTATTTAACTTGTTTAGACATAATTCATTAATGTTTTACTAGGCCTTAAATAGCCGCTTTGCAGTCTACTATTCCATCAAACTAATAACATTTTCGTGTGATTATTTTAGTACAAGTAGATGTTGCAATATATTAGACAGGCTTAATCGTTTAGAGGAAATTGGCTACCGGTGATAAATTTAATAAAACTATAATAAATTTCAGCTATTTTCCGTTATCGCATCCGTTTGCTTGTTTAGTAACTAGTAATTGGCGGCGACGCATAACCTTTACCGTTGGTAGCATTTAATAAGATTTGTGCGGAGGTGCTCGCAATGTTTACATGCGTATTTCGAAATAACCTGGCGGTAGATCAAAGATAGCGGAGTCGACGCAATTAGTCGTTTATTAAGGGAGCCCGGCGGGTGCAAATAGCGACTCAAATTGCCAGGAAAAATAGCGTTAATAGCGCAATTATGAATAGACCGTGGAACTGCGTCTAGACACAGGGGTATAGCTGAGCCGATTAGTATGAAGGTTATCGATGAATCAACTACTTATCGATAATCTCATCACTAAGCGTATACCTATCATTGTTGTTGGTAAATAACTTATCAATATGTTATCAACAAATCAACGAAATGCTGTTATTACAAACTCGCAATAGGGTTTCAATCGCTGTAAGATATCGATGCAAAATTCAACGCAAAACATTTTAATAATATCAGTGACCAAGCTCTATCAGTACACGAATGAGAGCTTGGAAATTGATCCGCAGCTATCGCGGCGGTGGCACCTTCATTTCCGGTCCATTAAGATTTCCCATCCCGGACAATCCAAGAAATATCGCGTTATAATATTACAATGTCGTCCATGTCGTACAATTTCCTACGAACAACTGCCATTTTTCCAGTGTCTTAATTCTATTTATCAATAAGGCATTCTACGTTTCATATAGCAACATTAAATTGTAATTACTTATTTTAGAGGGTGTGCAAATTTATACGGAGCAGTAAAGAAGACCAACTAGGTACTTAATGGCACTTTTGTACTCTTTTTTAACCCTCAACGCAAAAAGAGACGGGTGTCATAAGTTTAACGTGTCTGTATATCTGTGTATCTGTCGGTGGTATCGTAGTTCCCAAACGGATGAACCGATTTTTGTTTAGTTTTTTTGTGTCATTAATAATTTTATTCCGAGTGTTTTTAGCCACGTTTCGTGAAAATCTGTTCAGCCGTTTGACGATCATCAGCTCTTTTCTAGTTGATGAGGGGATCTGACTAACTTCCTTATGTCCGATCGATTCGAAATTTGGTACCGTGTTACTTCAATGATATTCAAAGTAGGTATATGGTAAGGTAACCATGACCTGATGAGCCGTTTGCAGATCATCAGCCCTTTTATAGTTGATGAGGGGATCTGACTGACTACCTTCCACATGTCCTATCGATTCGAAATTCAAAATATGTTAGTTTTTAGGGTTTATTTTTTGTGGCGGGGGGTTTTGTAATTTTTTTTTCGTTCATTGTTGCCAGCTGAGTATTTTATATCACCATTTAAGACGCAATATGGCGAGTTCTGCTAAATCCAAGCTTTACGTAGATTAATTGGCTCTGAGACACCATTTTTATTTCAGTAGCTCACTGAGTATATCTAATTTACATGTCATTTGAGATGAGATCGATAGGTACTGAAGAAGTTCATAGTATCCTGTGACCTTCTATAAGACTAAACTACTCGCATTCGAGATCACGTTTGATGACTGAGTAATAACTATCAATTGTAAAAAATATGAACGACGTCGAAATCTGCACTTGTCAACGCGGTTGCGCGGGAGCAGTGGCCCACGAAACGTACAGCAAGTCGAAACCAACTAAAATAGCCGTTTATCTTATTTGTAGAACTAAATTACGAAAGAACATCCTAACTATTATTTCAACACAGAGGTCAATATTTGGAAATAATCGAGTTAGCCGAATCGTCATTCAATAAAAAGTGGTTTCATTCCGACTAAAAGTTCTTCGAAGTCGTACTTACAAACAATTTTTTGTTCAAGCCGAAAAAAGTACTCTCGAGCAGATTGATAGCAAACTCAATGAGGCATCGGCGATCGTAAAAACCATTGTACTCCAAGTTCACTGACACCTCGTACTACCATGATTCATAGCCACCTAACAATCTTCATTTATCTCCATTTGGTGAACAGAATAGCTACATAGGAACACCATAAAAAACCTAATCAATTTTAATGATGTTTTCGGTACATGCCCTTACGTTTTTGCGACGTGTTTTTTATTGCAAGCTCTTCCAAGGTTGGTTCCGTGACTTCGGACACATGGTCACGTTTGTGCAAAGCCTTATATCACGATTGACTTTTAGAAACAATTAATAGTTGCTGATTGGTTTCCTCTAGTTCATATTTATCTCTGAAACTATCCTTCCACGTTTTTGTTTTATCATTGACTCTTACATTTGTAAAACTATTTCTTGGAAAAGGAAATCATTGTTGTTACGTATTTGTTACGGTTGAATAGTACTAACTATGATTATTAATGGTTTATACCTGAAAAGTGAATGTAAGTATTGTAAAATAATGTGACATCATGTCAGATTGTGTTCCCGAACAATTACTTATTGATCACGCGATTCACGCGAGCATTCAAATGTCGGATTTTTTTCTTTGGAGAACTAGAAAAAAATTGCCAAATTCACAGCTATCAATCTATTTTAGCTAACGCGCAATGAACGGAAAAAACAGAAAACGATAAGTACTAGTCACAAAATGATGTGGGTAGGTTACAACACAATTTTATTACGAAAGCCGTTTTAATTTTAATTTCTAACTTCAAGAGACAAGCGCCATACTGAATTTCCGCAGATAATTGCTTTTTCGTTCAATGCAAACTGGCCTTTATTGTTATTGCATCAGATTGTACATGCGAGGCAATTATGGGGCAATTTCGAGTATTGTGTTAGGCCGACGACAATGGGAGAGTACTTATGTGGTAATGAGTGCGGTCCGATAACTACGTGGCGGGTGTTGCAACGAATCACTTTCTTTTGTGCACGCCATGTGCCACAAAATGGAACGAATGGAGTTCTGATGTTATTTAACGTTTTAGTAATTAGATGAAAACAAAATGATGTAAAAAATTGATTGTCTGTAAAGTCGGTGTACGGACGATAATTTTATACACGATAACGTCACGTAACGCTACAACGCTACTATTGCGTCATGTTTTTTCGTGGGAGCAGCCGGCATTCGTCATTTATAAGACGTTATCACGTCAAAAATTTGTCACGGAGTAAAACAATAAAATAGATTTTCATTTTTATTGCTATAGGTTCAAGATTCAAATGGTAGTCACGATATTCATTGGTCGTAGATCGTAGATAGACTTAGGTACTTAAAAAAATCTTATACCCCTTAACTTAGTAAAATTATAACTCTCTGACAGGAAATTTATCTTCATTTCTTTAAGTTGCAATTTAATCGAGATTTATATCGACTCTGATGGAGATCATGGTTGAAATCATAAGGATTTGCAATTATGTAGTGGTCTAGTCACACCCGCCAATTATATTGCCATTACTGGTATGACCAGTGATAAGTATGTTGAGTAGAAACAATTCTCATTTGATTGGATCTTAATGGTAATTATGAGCATCCGTGGTGATTGGAGACATCGAGTTTGACGACTTGGATCTAATGGAAGGAAAGTGGCACAAAGTGGGCCATGCCTCGTATAGGGTTTCGATTTAGACGTCGCACTAAATTATACAATTAACGTTTCCACACAAGGCTATGTCAATAAACGGGGGAGGTTGAGTACGAAGCGAGATTTCTATTAAGATGTGACGCTAAGCATCAAGTAACTAGAAAATTATGGCTTCATCTTAGTGAAGTAATATGTATTTACTTACTAGAACACATCGGTATAAATGCTCGCATGCCAAATCGAATCAAGGAAAGATAAACATACATTTCTACGAAACCTTTTCCCTGGACGTATTAGAGCGAAATAATTTAAAAATATCTTACCAAGGTTCAATGGCCTGCCACGTGGCAGACACGTAAACAAACGGTTTACATGGTATAAATTAATAACATTTCGAGCAGGAAACCCTTGAGATGTTAAATATAGGGCTGTGCGCAGACGCCGCGGCGCGGCCGCGCTTGCCGCGCTCCCACATGCGATTGTTTATTCCAATCGAATTTTGAAACTAGTCTTGGTTCAAAAACAACATGTAACACATTTTTTTCCACCTCATGGTTGATTTATTTTATAGTTTCATTTAATACGAGCTAAACTTTGATATATCAGCGTCTTTCGTTTGAAGTATGTAGGTACGTTTTATACAAGTACAAATCAAATATATCTCAAAGTTTTCAGTGTTTTGCCAATAAGCTTAGTTTCTAAAACACGTTTGTAAAAGTCTGTTTTCAACTCAGCGAAATCCGTTAATAATTTACATTGATTCCCGCTCTATTCTTCGTTTTCTATCCTGAACCAACCAATAGTAAACAGCAATACTCAACACGATCGACTTTATCTCACCATCGAAACTCCAATTAACATTTACCTGTAAACAAAAACCAAACATTAGTTCACGTGTAATTGTTAACAAATGTAATTTATACGATTAGCGGAGGCAAGTTACGATTGAAATTCACACATGGGCACACGACTGGAAGACTTACAACGGTGGGATTATTTTAAAAGGATTACGCAGCTTACATTAAGTATCGTTGCTAGAAAACAGCAGTCAATAATCGTCTTAAGGTCGATAAACAAGTTAGCTATGATGCGATGATAAGTAGGCTATCAATTGACATCTTGGCTTCCTCACTATGATTTACTAACTAACAGTTTCGGATGCAAAAGTGACTTACAGAGAAAATTGTTATGAGTTTTTACTATTGTAAAATACAACACAAATCACAGTAGAGAACAGACATCAAAATATCCCAAAGAGCCATCGAAATCTCGAAGATTCTAACAGTGCATAAACTTCAATATAGCCTTAATTCTTAATTCAATATACCTTAGCTAATTCCTGACTTTGCCGTAAACCAGAGACAAGCAGGTGGGACTTCCTGAAGCGTCGTGGGAAAGGGTCAGTGTCAGAGCGCCGCGGGCCGGCGCCGGCGCAGCGGAAGCGCGGGACGTGCCGCGCATTGCTTTAATGTTCTATATCTGTGCTGTATTCTCTACGGGTTGCAAATGTTGCAAGTCCAGGGGGGATTCATTCAAATTCTAGATCCACTAGCCATGAGAGCCGTAAACCTCTCTAGTCTACTTTTTCCTCTTTTTCATAGCTTATATCATTTTAAAATATTACGGCCCCATAGCTCTGCCATAATGAAAAAAAAAAATGGAATCCATAAAGAATCTACTTCATTTTCGAACCTGCTCACTCGAGAATCAACTGAGGAATGCGACCTGTATCCAAAATCCTGAAATCCGGCAAAACGGAGACTTCGCTCGCTCGGTCTATAAAATGTCTGTATTTAAATTCATTTTCATGTCGACGAATTTATTCGAAAGAGATGCAATTTCGCATCTCAATGAAGTCGGAAAATTACTACAACCATAATTCAATAACGTCAGATCGTATCTTCGAAGTATACATTTGTGTCCACCATAATTAAGTTTTTCATTAGACTTTACCTGCCTATAGCATTATTCTGTCCTGCTTCAAGATTTACTTTACATACGAAGGGGATTATTTTCAATCAGTTGCACCGCAATAAAGTATTCTTTACCACTTCCACAGTTTTACACGTTCTACCAACTGATTTGCAATCTTCATAACTCTTCTGTATACACGCACTACTTATACTTTCCACCACCATAGGAACATAGATTTAGATTTAGCATTTTATTGCGTTTGTTAAGTCTTTAAGCTAATAGGTGTAAGAGCTGTTTTGATATTAGCGGGCTTGTGAATTAATTTGGTAGCTTCAGGCATGGACGTGCATATCTTTTGATCTCCAAGACTCTACGGAGTGAATTCATTAGTGGCCGGTATATTGAATGTGTGTAAATAGAACGGAAGCTCTGTACTTAAGTCGGCGTCATAGCTTACAATGTTAATAATAGTAGGGTCATTTGTTTTCTTTACTGTGGTATTACATTTTCTTCCAGTTGGTTTAAGTATTATGAGAGCTATTTCCTGGAGAAACAAGGTACAATGTAGTTTTATGTGATACATATATAATATGAAAACGGTTCTTGGTTATCTATATTGTTGTATATAATATTGCTTATCGTTCGAACATTCTAACAAATGTTAATTGGTTTTAGCATAATAGCATTCCTATGGTCTTAGAGAGGAAGGAACAGTTTCAGTTTCATGTTATTGACGGAGTTTATATACTATTATCTATACTTATAGGGAAACTTCCTTAAATTTACATGAATAAAGTAAAACGTAAACATCGATGAAGCGGAAATCACTCAACATACCTACATAATTAGCAATACCTATCATGTATAATATAAAGTGAACAACAACAATACGTGACCAATTAGTGATCTTGAAAATAAAAACCATAAAGGTATAAGTAGGTACTTGATGTTTAAATGACAATCGTAATAATGAAATAGTTAAAGCTGTGCCCATTCAATTACTCATTACCGAAAGATGAGATCCCAGGACACAAGAGGCACAGCTATTGTATCAACATGCCTACCCAAATATGGACATTCGATATTTTCGGGTCGCTATTGTTAACAGGAATAGGATATTTCAACTCGCAACAAATTTCGCGATAGGAAAGCTATAACACCGACCAACCGCTCTCAGTCTGCTCTCGTATAAAATGCAACTATACAAAAAAATGCACCAGCGTTTTAAAAATAGAACCGCACACGCCAACCGCCACAAGCGCCCTCGACACCTTTTGTGCGCGTTTTATCTCCAGCAGAGAACACTTGGGCGTCTGAGGGTGCGAGATACATAGTCGAGGCCTCGGGCACATCCTCGGGTCAACGACCCGGGTTGTCGTAGGTCGAGATAAAAATGTCTGGTGATGCAATGCCGTCAAGAGAATTGTTTTTGAAAGAAAGGATAAGATATACCCATTGTTACACGCACAAAAAGAAGTCTACAAAAAAATAGAGAATATCAAGTAAATAAGTATGGCAAGTAACAAAGTGAACCCAGTTTCGGTTTTTCCGAAATAAAAAGCTAGAGCAAGCTATGGAGATTGTTTGTCGTATTAAAGAAATACGAAATCCATAAGAAACTAGGATGGATGGAGAGATTGGAAGGAGCTTGGAGAGAATGCAAAGTTCAGCATTAGCATGTAAACTAATCAACTGTGAGACAAAATGTCATATAAACAAGCTAAATAAACTTGTAGAATTGGTGACGTTAATCCTCTGAACAAGATTAGAGGGATGAATTGCGTCAAAGGGGGAAAGGGGAGGGAAGGTCAACAGGGTGTTGTGTTGACAAAACTACGCTAGTGGGTATGAATTTTGTATGCTTTATGTCAGATATATATGCGGAGTAGGATTAAGTGGGGGAATTGTCGCAACGCAATATTTTGTGAAATAAAGTACGTGAAGAATAAACTGTGTTGCTAGGCTAACTTCAAAAATATTTTCTGAAAAAAAAAAACTAGTTTCTGGTGGGACTTTATTATGTACATCATTGCACCCTGAAGATTTACTTTCTTGACTACAAGGACCGTAAAGCAGAAAGCAACGTACTTGTATTGCAGCACGATCCTGAATAATGAACAAAACAAGCATACTCGTATGCAGTTCCAAACTTGATCGTTTTGAGTTACGCTATTATAATAAATTCTAGTGAGTTATAGGTTGGGCTAAATAGGCCGTTTCTCACGTCAGCGCAGCAGGTGAAGAGAATAAAAGGATTAAAAAAGTTGGAGTACCAACGCAGAAAGACGCATTGATCTATGAAGTACATACTCAGTTGAGCTGTTTTGGAATCGTGGGGCAGAATAGCAAAGCGGCGCTGCAGGGAGCCAGAAGGATGGTGTATTTATTGTTGCAGCGCCAGCGGCGTCTATAGAATAAACGAAAATGTAATTCCATATGAAATATTACCCGCGTGAGGGAATAAGTGACTCTGAGGTAAAATATAATAAAGCATATACAGATGGAACGTTGTGGTAAGCTATTCATACGAGTAGGTTGTTAAATGTTTAATAAGACGCTAAGCTGGGCAGTTGTTGAAGGTCATTGAAGTTAAGTATGCTTTTTTGATAGTAAATATTAGCAGATCTGCATCGCAATTATATCTAACCTTTGACCAAGAAGTAAAAATGTCTATTGTTTCTGTTACACTTGGCTTTTAGAACAAGCACAAAGCCAGAAACTCGGAGCGTGAAGTGAAGATTACTGTAATTACGATTGTAAGTAAATAGTTTTAAAGGTGATTTAAGCACAAAGACAATCTTTGTTAGATATTTAAGTATCTTTATGTCCTTTTTTGGATCACACACTGTAATGTTACTCTAGAGAATAAATGAGCTTCACACAATGGTGATATTAGAGATGTTCATCATATTTTGTGAAATAGCTAACTTATATTAGACTGTTTTTAATTTGATAGCACTAACCGTAATGTCAGCTGAAAATCTGAACCTATTGTGACAAACACCTTAATATTAATATTGTACATTTCCCCTTATAACGGTAACGGGCATATGACAAGAGCCGCGTTTATAGCGTTTCACAAGTGCCATTTCATGTAATGGCCCTTTGACATTACAGTGGCACCCCTTCGCAATGACCTTAGACACGACGGCACTCGAGTTCTGTTCACAACAGCTCCTACAATGTGTATGCCTTTGTTTGAAACTATAATACACATCATACCGTTTTAAAATTTATCGACTAGCCAGTCGTTGTTTAAATGCTGTTTTAATAGTACAAAAAAACTCTTAAGTCTCTTGTGTGGTAAAAAGGGCAGCTACTTTAAAGACTCCGATTACCTTATGTCTGCTTTTCGTAACACGTTAGAGCTCCAATCAACACTCCCAATAACAAACAAAATGGCCGCTAACGGACATTTACCAATATACTTACATGCACATTTATAAAAAGAACACCTAGCCTAATTCAGCAGATACAGGTTACGGCGATAAACAGCGTGATAGTCAGTTTCGTCTGTAACGAGAATGTGATTGAATGTACGACACGATTGAAATCTGTGAGCTTTATTTTAATGACGTCTACGAAAGAATTCGAATGAAGTAAATGTCTTTTTACGCTAATATCACGCCTCATTGGACGTTGTAAAATAGAGTGTTTTATGTTGTTTTTGGTTTACAGTTTTATTTTCAACGTACCGCTATACATACGAATGGACATTAGGTATACGCTGCTGGCTTTCTATTATTCAACAATATTGTCACCTATTCCTAGTGCAGCCAAAGAGTCAATTGAGGCAAACACGACATCGTGCTCACAGTTGAGTTGTTTTGGTCAAGGAAACTTATTAATAATTACCGCTTATATTTATTTATAGTGGTATATAGTTCACACTCACTTGGTCACAGTGTGACTCATGCACGAGCGACCTAATGAGCTTTCGATCTACGGAGTTCTGAAAAGAGGACCTTACAGTCTAGCGTTAAGGTTCGATAATGTCCATAGCTGATTATTTTATAAGGCAATAAATAATAATGGATCGTCTTTGGCCTTGGACTTAGCGACTGGTCGCAGTATATTACGGCGTATAAATGTCGTAGTTCGAGAGTGCTCTCTTTCTACAACAGGGGAGTTCAATTTGCTAACAAATTGGAAGAAGAAATAAAACAATTAATAAAAATGAAGCAGATTATTACAATGAGGGTCACCGCGAGTGAATCTGCCGCTAGAGGCGCTTGCTGTCCTCCGAGGTGCATGTTGCCAATTTAGCACATTATGTGCCATATTACACGCTAAATTGGCAACACTGAGGTCTCTAAAACGTCAAGTGTCACAGTGACATTGACACTATTGCATAAAATGCAGCCGGTGAAATTTCTGGCACAGCGGCATTCCATCTTAAGCCTCAGGGTAGGCAACGCATTCGAGATCTTATGGTTTCTTAATGGGTGATCATAGGATTTCGGTGTCCATGGGTCGCAGTGACCACTTACCATCAGGTGGGCTGTGCGCTCGTTTGCCTATACCATTGGTATAAAAAAAATACAAAACTTTGTCATTGACAGCCATGACAGCATGAATACGGTGACCCTCATTATGCAGTGGGCGCCCACATAAAATCTTCTTGGGTGTATTTCATTTATAAACCACCACGCGGTGTCTCAAACGTTGCTGTTACCTACCTATATCTATTAAAGAGAGCCTGATTAAGTCTATAATAGCAATAACTGCACGCGTGTTTAAAATCTACATACCTAAGTAACGTTGAAGTGACGGACGTGGACGTTACACACGATCCGTCGAAAAACCGTCGAAGGTGCCGGCAGGTGCACCGGAGCGTCACCATACTCTTACGCACATCCTCATAATCATAATGCATGCACTAATGTTGAGTTTTATAACGTACGGAAGTGTCGGAAGTGAGTTACTTACGCTTTCAAGCTCTATTTACATACGTATTTGATACACAGTCCTAAAACGGATGATTCTAAAAATGCACGAGATGCTTAATTCAATCATCCTTCTTGACGTGTAATGTCTTATAAATTGATGAACGTCGGCTGCGCCCACGAAAAAACGACGCAACAGTAGGGTTGTAGCGTTACATGACGTGAAGCATGACGTAGGTATATCGCGTATAACAATCATATATTTATCACGTACTTATAAAATTATCGTCCGTAAACCGACTTTACAGACAACCAACTTTTATAAAACAACGGTAGGCGTATAGAGTCATCTGCCCGCGTGCTAGCAAACGAGGCTCTAGTATAGTCTGAGGCTCTGAGTTTGAAACTAAGTAAATGTATCGTTGATTTTTCTTTCCGTTCAAACTGACAAATCCAGTACAAATTGGCCGAGTAGCATAAACGGGTTCGAATTGGTTTCTCTCCGACAAAACTTACAGTAAAGGCACTGACCAGATTTTTTACCCATCGCGGGACGTGTATGGAGTTACCTTCGATTTATTAATTTTCCGACCGTTATTGGCGACTCATTGTGCGACTGAGTGATTAACCTTTTTCTGTGTATGCGATTCGTCGAAAAATTATCGAACGACAAGTTGATCAATTTGAATTTTATGTGGTTTTAATACTTGTAGTCCTTTACATCCTTAAAAGGAAGAAGTTGTATCAAATAATTACAAGACGTTGGATACTAGTTTTTGTTCTTTAAGATATTTCCTTTGTTGACATATGCTTACTATTTATTATGTCTGTGTCTGTTTTCAGGCGAAAGGTGCGCGTGCACAGGTGCCCTCGCGCGTAATTTGCAGGCGCCACAGGTAATTACAAGTTTAATGGCTTCATTGACCATAATCACTATAATTACTTATTGTAACACTCGTTTCGACGTCGAGATTAATTTAACCTGGGTTTTAGATATCTTTTATCACATTATTAATAATATTAATATTGTAAATATACATATATAAACAGTTTGCTCATTCTGTCTTCCTTGACTTGAAACCTTCTTCTTCCTCGATTATAACGTCCTACAGAAAGTCTGTAATTAATTCGAACATAAAAACCCTTATTCGATTTAACTTTGGGTTCATTATTAAACTATAAAAAGTTCGTTCTTGTAAAGATATATTTGCAGTACATTCGTTCAATTAGTTGGATCGTAAAGTTTTTTTTTTCATTCTTTTCGTTTTTTGTTTTTCGCCTTTTGTTTTGAGCCTACTAATATTAATCTTTTCAGAGAGTGCTAAGTTATCTCCTTGCCCTTTCAAACATTGTCATAAGTAATAATTGGATTGTGTTGACCTATCATCTATTTCATCTTTATTTACCTAAATATTCAAATCTCAATAATACGAGTACCCACTCAATACCTGCTAGTCACCCTATTTCTATTATTGCCGATTAATTACATACAATTTTTCCTGATCTAATAAATAACCTTGTGATTCAGATAGGTATAATCGACTTCATGTAACTCATTGGTGAGTTCAGTGTTGTCAATCATCATTTTAGTTACATTGGTGGTACTGAACTACTCGTTGATTGGCTTAGTTTGAATAGGTGCGAGTACTTGTACCTATGGTGTTATTAGTATTGAATCAAAGGACGGTGCTCTGCGACTGAAAGCTAATAAAGTGTTGTTAGTAGGTATTTAATTATCAAGAGATGCCTGACTCTTGTGAGCATAATTATGTATGCTTAAGCACTTACATACGATAAAGCCCGAAGAATTGCGAACCTTAAGTGGCGGTGGGCGGGGCACATTGCTCGCAGGACTGATGGCCGATGGGGCCAGAAAGTCCTGGAGTGGCGTCAGCGAACCGGTAGACGAGCTGTCGGTAGGCCTCCAACAAGATGTAGTGACGACCTTGTAAAGATCGCGGGAACGTAGTGGATGCGAGTGGCACAGGAGCAGTCTGAGTGGCGCGTCTTTGGGGAGGCCTATGTCCAGCAGTGGACGTCTATCGGCTGAAATGATGATGAAGCACCTACTCTGAGCCATACGTATTTTCGAAATCTAGACACGCGACAGCAATTCCGACAAGCTCGCGACACACCGGCGGCATGTGTAAAGAACACCGAACAATTTCAAGCCATACCATTTTTAATCTATTCTGTTATTACATGAAATGAATCAAGATAGTTACCTACGTTGTACATAAGTGTGGCGTGCAGGTAGGTAACTCTTTGCATGATCAGCTTTATCAGGGCGGCGCGAACGTGTATGTAGTGAAATCGTTTATTTTGCAGTTACAGTAGGTTATGAACGAGTAAATAGACACGATACGAAGTTTCATAATAACAGCGCAATTTCACAGTGTACCGCTTCTGAATATTCAACGTCAAAATCAGAGTGAAAGCGAGTAAATTGCATTTTATAATATAAGTTAATAAATGTAAAATTTGCTCGTTGTCATAATGAATGCACAAATAGTTCATGTTGTGTTGATTTACGGTTACGACTTTAACTAAGTTAGCAATATTTTTAAGTTAGCTGTAAGTTACTTAAATCTTTCAATAGGTAGGTAGGTAGTTAGTGAGTTGATTTTGATAGGTCCGAAAGGGACTACCGATGTAGAATCGATGCACCAGGCTACGAACGACGAAAAAAAAAACATGAAAGTCGTCATAAAGTCGGGACTCCATTTTACGACGAACTAAAATGGCACATTGATATACATACCTACTATAAAAAAGAACTTCGACATCCTCGGCGAAATAATAGTTTCATTTAATTAAAGCCTTGTTCGACATTAAAATAAACTAGAAGAAAAAAGAAAGAAAGAAAGAAAGAAAGAAAACAATTTATTCATGACATTACAGAACAAACACACAAAAGACAAAAAGAGCAACATTTATACAGAACAAAAGAAAAGTTGTGGCCTGCCATGAAATGGTCCAAACTCAGCATGTGCTAGCATTAAATGCCATAAACTACATCTTAGAATATAGGTATATGTTTATGACTCTACTCTTATTAAATATACATCAAATAACTCCCGCACGAATTAAAATTATAGTGGTTTTAAGTCAAACTGGAATAACGTAAGTAAATAATACAAACCTACGAAAAGTTATAATTATAAACTATAAGCTCTTATATAGCACATTTGCGACCGTATTATGTATTGATTTTGAATGTAATGAGCAATATGCGTTTTTTATCAGTTGAATTACAATGACTACTTATATACATCACCATATTCACCATGTTTCATTGTAAAAAGCTAAAGTAATTTTCAATGACAATTATTTTTCAGCACTATATAGGTAGGTAGGTATAAGTAAATACCTATTTGGTAATGCGAACAAAGAGATAACTACGCAAAAACACTCCGTAGGATGAAGAACATGTGGGTGTTATTCCAGAATTATAAATTTCCGGTAGACCTTCTGATGATGATAGGAAAATTACACTATCTTATGAATGTATTGTTCGTTTGAAGAAACACTCATGTACTTACATTATACCTAAAGAATTCTTAAGTTACAGCGTTAGTTGGGAATGATCCTGGGCTTGGTAAGAGTGAGAAATGAAACAAGTAACAAAAATGCACAAATTATCCAAGCTACCAAACCTAATGACAAAATATTAAACCTAGAAAAAAGTATTTAACTAGTTGCAACAATTATCAATGCACCTGGAAACGATTTCAAAGTAATTTTCCTAGAAGCGATAAAACAAGGAACAGTTGGAGCAAAAACCGAAATAAATTTGACTTACAAAATGTACAATAATCTATTATTGTTTATGACGAAAGTTCATACATGTATGCATCAGTGTCATTTTTATTGCTTGTTTGATCAAGCGCAGACTACTCGTTATCGGCTTTGTACTTCATAAATCACCAACTACGATTATTTATTTCGACAGGTTGAATTGATTTTCTATTCATAAATAAATAATCGTATTAATGTTTCACTGTTTAGCTGCATAGCAATTTAAGGTGCTGACAATGGTAATTTACCAATCTTTCATTAAAAATGGCAGGTTCCAGTTTCTACAGTACACAAAAGGCCCTTATCTTAGATTAAAACGTGTTCAGTTCCGTGTAGATATAAATCATGTCGCAAGTATTCCTCAGAAGCGTTTCTAATCACTACAAGCGTCATCCTTTCGAGAAACTTTTTTAGGAACTGTCGAAATTTCCTTTTCATCCGATTACACGTTTCATCACAATATTAAGTGTTAAATGATTCAGCGGTCAGATTACGTCACGGCGCCGCACGTGGTCAGTCGGTGCGAACAAATGAACGTGCTTCACGCCCTGGTCTACTGCGAACTATAATATGACAAGTGGCAGTCGTGTATTAAGAGAAAAATTATAAAAAAGCCGTGGTAGCCTAGTGGTTTGACCTACCGCTGTTGGAATATACAAAAATAAATCTGTCTCCCTTTGATTAATGCTCTGCTGAGATTTCTCTTTCACACATGAAACTATTTGCTTGCCACTTAAGAGACCCTACGTTTTTATACAATCAGCCACATAGAATTTCCTATGGCCGAGGTACTCTCTCGCTTGTATCGAAGCAGTAACGACGCACGACTCTCCTAATAATATGAACGATTAAATACTATCGTTAATTCAGTTCATTAAGTATTTCATTATGACCCATATATCCTAACAGGTTATGGGCCCAGTCACATGTTATGTAGTAAAGTATAAAATCAGTATTTAATTAGTGAAATAAAAAAAAATGAAAAAATATATCAAAGTGTACAGTGTTTGCAAGCTGTGAGTATTATGGAGCCACAAAAAAAAATCCGAGGAACTGGGATTTACAATAATAATGGCTACAAGCCGGAATGTCGGGCTTGACCGTAACAATGGCAAAGTCATAAAACACTGGTCGATGGTAAGATGGTAACAAAGGGTGAGTCTTTGAACAATTCATTGAAATGTTGTTGATTTTAGTACAAATAATTGTGTGTTAAATTTATAGCTCCCTAAATTAATTAGGTAATTGGTTGATGGTTTGTAGACCATGTGAAACTATAATTTTAGTCGAAGTAAAAACACAAAAGTTTTTAATAAATAAAAGGACTGGTTGGCAGATAGATTTCAAACCTGACGAGTAGAGAGCCCATAGATGCTAAATGATATTATATATAGTTTTGATATTGAATATCGAGTTAAATAATTAATAGATTTGTTAGAATTGGTTTCTAAAATGTGGTAGAAATAATAAGCCACTTTATTAAATCATGATTAGAAACATGATAGAAAACAAATGTTTCTTAATAGGTATAATGTACATACCTATACGACTTTAAAGATCTTGGAAATATCTGATTCTGTATAGTATTGATGAAACCGGTAAATGCAGAGTGAAAGATTCAATTTAGGTAAAACGATTAATTTAATTTGTAGTATTCCTAAGTAAGTAGGTAGGTTATTTCTAAATAACCTACCTACTTACTTAGGAATATACCTCTAGGTATAAGAGTTGTATTGTGCTGTGCTCAACAAGAGTCACATCATTTAATTTTAGTACATAATAGCTAAGTTACTTATATAAAATTTGATCAGGTATTCTTTGTTGTTTATTTATAAAAATCATAAAGCGAGCTGTATTTAAAAGACGCATGATATCTGGCAGTCTGATCACTCCATAAGAAAAACACTTGTCGATTATATTCCTATTTGTTTTTATCGATCACCGTTAGTGTAACTTATGTAAAGTCGGTAAATCAGGCGTTTTGAGACCAAGTCTGAAGTTTTGAAATAAGATGTTTTGTGTGTGCAAGAAGTGAAATGTATAACTTATGTAAAGTTGGTAAATCAGACGCTTTAAGACCAAGTCTGAAGTTTTGAAATAATATGTTTTGTGTGTGCAAGAAGTGAAATGTACCAATGTAATAGGTACTTATCATAGTCAGAGATTTTGAGGCCGTCGAAGCCCATGTGGATTTGTTTCTAACAATTCCTTAAATCTGACAAGCAACCTGCGAATAGGCTGCATATTATAAAAATCTGAAGATGTAAATTCAGATGGGTTAAACTGGTACAAAGGCCAGGCTATAAGAAATCTGTGATGGAAACAGATGAGCACACAATCGGTTGTTTTTAGAAAATGTATCTAGTAATGATTTTGTTGTTTAAAGATCCAAAATGCCGTGAAATACAGATGTTCCATGTTATGAAGGAGTGACAGCATTTATAACTCGCTTACAAGGTTCCAAAAAATGTGTCAATCATAATGATTAAAACAATATGTCTGTTACCAAAATTATGTTTGATTTAGTACTTTATTGCAAAATAAAAGGACGAAATTTAAAGGTAAAAAATACAGACATGATAAGTGGAATAAAAATGTAAAACGCAATTAGATTTTTTTTTGTTCTTCATAGATTGATATGATTAGATGTTTGTAGTATGGTATACAAATTGTATTTTTACATGAAAGAAGTTGTTTAATGAATCGCTCATGGAACTAATTAAATTTTGTTGAACGTGATTGATAAACAAGAACAATGAAATTTTTAAATGGGAGTGAAATAGGAACAAATATAAAAATAAAGCCTATATGGATCCCATGTGAATTATGATGAAGTTGTTGACTATGAACGTATAAGATAATCATTTCTAAAGGATCTATCATTGCGTTCATTTTATTAAAGTTTCTCATTATTAATAACAAGTGTTTTTGGATATTTAGAAGTTTTACATGTCAATGATCTCATTAGTGAAGACAGTTATGGACTGCTATATTATGCAGATCTTTTAATTAAACAAGAATAAATACCATAAACAATTACAATGATTATGTTTGGTGTGTGTACACGTTAAAGTGGTACTTGTAGTAGTTTATAGCACGAAATTTCAAGACAGAGTAAAATTGTATATGATATTATATGTACGTTAGATGTTTTCATTTCGAAATATATATTATATTTTCTCAGATTGGAAATATTCTTAAGGCAACGATCATGAGAAATGTGTATTGATGAGGTTCCATTGATCTATTGTATTTGCGTGAACCAAAAATGTAACTGATGCAGGGTCCGTCCGGATGGCTACCACCGTGTTGCCCGCTAACTTGCCGCCATATAGCAGTGTTCGCACAGTTGTGTGTTCCGGTAAGGGGTAAGAGAGCTGGTGAAATTACAGGCATTCAATCTTAGCCTCGAATTGGCAACACATTCGAAATCTCATGATTTCTTGTGTCCGTCCATGGGTCACCACTCCCCATCAGGTGGCCTGTGTGCTTGTTTGTCAAACAATGCCATCAAAATCATCACACATTAAGTTACTGTAACTAACTTTATCAATAAAGTAGTCAATTCCAGTACTTTGTTTATACGCAATTACGCATACACATTGAAATATATTTTTTTTTTTAAATGAATTTCATAAGGGTGAGAAATGTGATTGCAATGTAGGTATAAATGAATATCTATTGATTTTATTCTTTGTTTAAATGTATTATTACGCCTTATAATAAGAAATTGGTATGCTGTCTATGTAATGATGAGATATAAAATATAAAAGAGATTAAGAGATTTTTCCAGTATCAATATCTTTGAAAATAGATTGAATTGTTAAATTCAAATAATAATCAAATTTCTAAGTCTCTTACAGAAAACAACATCTGTTGTTCAAATGAGTCATAAGGTATGCACTTGACTCGAGCGGACTTAAGCTTTTCGTGTCAACGTGTTAAGTAGTGCTGAATTGCGCAGTCACAAAAACAATCAAGCACTTTGGCTGGTGATTTGAAAAAGGGCCTTATGATCTCGAGTTGATTTACTGCCGTACGTCCTAGTCCTGACCGTGAGAATGTTTTGGTAACTCAATTTGTTAAGATGTAAATAATTGTTGATGTTATATATTAATAAGCACTATTGAATATAAAATGTAATATCAAAAATGTTCAAAAGCCTAGTTATATTGAAATAATGTTTATTTTCAAACTATTAATTCAACAAATGAATTAAAGTTGGAAAGAAATGACATTAAAAGTGTAACTAAAATGAATTTTGTTTTCTCAGGTAAACAGATGAGATGACTGATGTTCTGATAAGACTAACTGAACGTTTTTCACAGTAACCTACAGCCAAGTATGATATTAAGTAGAAGTTAAGAGCTTCCGGTTCTTTGGGATGATATATGCGTGCGCGGGCTGTGAGCACTGCTCGCAATGATGTCTTGGCAATTACCACCAGATCGACTGTCATACTGGCAACAGTCGGTTATGCAACAATATCATTAGCAACAAATGCAAGAGAATACAATTTATACCCATATTTGTACTTGCTAATCTTCTACATATAAAAGCACGGCGAGATCTGGAGTCACGGCGTAAGAGATCTACGGATTTTGGAAATAACGAGAACGAGAGTTTTCACTTTACTCCACAGAAAAGGAGCTGCCCAATTTTCATGGTTTACATATGCTATAAGATCTATTCTCTAATTGGAGAAATCAAACTGCAAATGAAAAGTTTTCTTTGTTCTACCGAAATAAATACCTTCGGTGGCTGACACAACTTAGAAAACGATTCGTGAACTATAGCCATATGCCATTGAACATTATTCCTGGTGAGAGACGATTTGAAGTGCGTAATCAGTGACGGTTAAAATAGACTCGGAAGTTTTTCTTACAAACAGTGCAGTGATTAAGTTCAGTGATAAAGGGATGCTAATACGTTAACTATAGGTGAATCAGAATCAGAAATGTATTTCATAAAGTAATGTCACAAATAAATTATAAATTAAATATGTACTTATGTAGTTTCACAGTTACAGGCTAATGCCATGCATTGTGATCGCCTTAAGAGTACAATAAATTAAAGTCATTATTCATGTTCATATTAAAGTCATTGTGAGGTTCGTAAAATTTTGTTGATTCAGATAATCAAATAAGATATGATGAAATATAAATAAGTACCCATCCTAGTAAAGAGTAGGTACAAAGTTATGAATTACCTATGTAATGGAAAGGTAACAGTTATAAATAGTTTAAATACTATACAGTTCATGCATTTCATAAAAATACTTTGAAAACGTTTTTTTTTAAGATGAAGTTAATTCATTTGACTATGTTTTATGTTTTTAAATGACTTTAAATAATGTGTTGTAAATGAATGTAATACATTATTTTTAATAATATTACATAAGATGATGCGACTGGTCTGATTAGGTTTTTCTGGGTTTTTCCTAATCCTGCGCAACGAATGTTGGACCACGGTGATTGTTTCCCAGCCAAAGGAGAGCGTGCATTTTTGATATTGTAAATTAGTTTGAAGTTACGTCGGTGAATAGTAGTGGCTGTATTTTGATTATGTGGTTTGGCGAAAAGAGGATTTATTTTTGAGGGGGCGTGTTGGAATATACAAAAATAAATCTGTCTCCCTTTGATTAATGCTCTGCTGAGATTTCTCTTTCACACATGAAACTATTTGCTTGCCACTTAAGAGACCCTACGTTTTTATACAATCAGCCACATAGAATTTCCTATGGCCGAGGTACTCTCTCGCTTGTATCGAAGCAGTAACGACGCACGACTCTCCTAATAATATGAACGATTAAATACTATCGTTAATTCAGTTCATTAAGTATTTCATTATGACCCATATATCCTAACAACCGCCTCTCATGCAGAGGGTCGCAGGTTCAAATCCGGCTCGCACCTCTGAAATTATTTATGTGCGAAATTCAATTTGAATTTACCACTGAGCTTTTCGATGAAGGAAAACATCGTAAGGAAACCTGCACGCATCCGCGAAGTAATTCAAGGATGTGTGTGAAGTCCCCAATCCGCGCTGGGCCCGCGTGGGGATTATAGCCCAACCCTCTCGTGATGAGAGGAGGCCTGTGCCCAGCAGTGGGCCGTAAATAGGCTGTTGTAGTAGGAGTCCGTACAAGCTCCGCTCCGCTGGACAGTGAAGAACTGGATAGTTTAGGGCATTGCCAAGATTTCAACGTTATATGTATGTGAAGATTTATTAAAAATTTTGTAAATGATAATTTTATCATCATCCTCTAACCGTGGTCGTACGACGTGCCCTCGTGTGTCTCACACAGTCATCTTATTAGAAAAGGTCTCGGCCACGTCTCGGCAATCTTTGCATATTAGCTATCTTCTTCTTCTTCAGCATATAATTTTCCCCTACTGTTGAGCATATGCCTCTCCATATTTGTACCATCTTTCCCTGTTGGTGGTAGCTTCCATCCACCTTGGGCCCAGATGTGCCCTGATATCATCGGTCCATCTTATCTTACTGGTAGCCTGCTAGGTGGGAGCTATATTATATGAATATTAAGAACATGTAAACATGAATCATAGCAGCTTTCGTTTGAATAATACATCGAATTCGCTGACTCCAAAATGTTAACACGTATTTATTCCGTTACCGACCCCGGTGCTTTATACTTTAAAATTAGGTAGAAGCAGAACAATAAACATGTATGTGAGCATTAATTAGCTACTTGTCAAACAGAGCTGAACATAATGTGCCGTGCGGAAACTGAAAATTTACCCACTGGTGGTAATGTTGCGAGACAATAATGCAGTTTAACAAAAAAAAAAAAACGTTTTACAAATGCACACATGTCGGCTTAATTTGTATTGGTCATAAAATACTGACATGCTCATTACGGAATTGTAAAAATTTTAATAATGGCAATTATTATTATTTATTAAATACAAAAAAACTGGATTTCCACTATCAGCAGAGCGGACAGAGAACATTTAGAGTGGTCCGTAAAGCATAACTACATACTTAACGTTAACGTTAACCAGCGAACTGTGAATGAAACAGTTAAACGGAACCTCCTACGTTTTGTATACAAAAAACCGAAAATGTTAATGCTATGCAAATAAGGCCTTTATCAATAGTAAACGACTAAAAGTCAAGTTGAAGATACTTTTTGAATTCTAGGACAACGAGGTTAAAAGGTGTTATCGAAAGTGAGTAAGTATGAGTATACATTGCATTGATTTTATCGTCCTTAACCCTTACGTGTATTTCAGTGTTAATTATAATATATGTTATGAATTATGATCAGATAAATGCCTGTTATAAAATAGTACATTACAGACCTAGGGTGGTGAATTCGTAAATGTCCCAGATCGCAGGTTTCTGTGGCCCGAACCGAAGGTGAGGGCCATAAATATGCGATCTAGGGCTTTACGAATTACCGCCCGTGGTTTGTCAAAAGTTTTACGTCTTGCCTTGGCCAGAAAGTGCGATTTTCTTTCCGTGTAGCGGGCAGAAAATCACACTTTACGGCCATGGGTGACGTAAAATAAATTTACATATCCATAAGCAGATATTTCAATACGTAATAAGAAAGCAGGAAACCTCTAATATAGTTGCATACCTACTTACATAATTTTAAAAAGTTGAATAATAAAATGTTCGTAGGTATTATCATAAACGCCGTGAAATACGTTTAATACTTTACTGGATGTGTAACGAGGCTGTTAAGGCGTTGTCTGTATCTAGACACGCGGTAGCGTGCCCGACAAGTTCGCGACACCGAGCGTAGTATATTTAAACGAACCGTTTCTAACCACTTTCGGTCCCCCCTTAAATTAGGTAATATTAGACCCATACTACTCCGGACTACCATTGAGTGGCAAACAAGGCGTTATGATTGATTTAAGAAACATTGAAAGAACTTGGTAGGTACCTAGTTAGACATTACTTCATTTATTAGTTATGAACTTTTTTTTAGTCGGTCTGTTTTACACGAAAATGATTCACATCTCGTTAGTCCAGAACCGGCACGTCACGCATCAGTAAATGCGTACTCTCGGTAACACCGGTTGCACAATGATGTGTTTGGAACTTTAATTGGCCGCTGACTGGATGCTGGCTCCGTTGATTTGAAAATTAATTATTTTGACGCTGTCGATGCCGGACCCTAACCCATCCGCCATTGATAACGAAATTTAAACCCAGATTACGAATACGCATTATAAATATTATAATTATAACCCTTCAAAATTAAGGAACGTCGGTCTTGAAGAGTTTAACAAACCTATTCATGAGTTCAACTTCGAAGCAATTAAATGAAACGTTTGATAAGAATTCAATGTGATGTTTTTTTAGGCAGCTTGACGAAGCAAAAGCGATGTCAAGACGCAGTGTAAAGACCTATAGAAATGAAAATGTAGCGAAGTTCAACGCTCCTTGAAGCCATTCATCATAATCGCGTAAACGCTATCCAATTCAACCGCAGGCCCATTCAATAGGATCACAGATCGACGACCTTTAGGGAAAAGTTAGAAACGACAGAAAAGCTCCAATGAGCTCATTAATCATAAAAAGCTCGTTCACAGCAACAGTTTTAGGTTCTACCGCGATAGTCGCTGTTGTCGTAAATCATAGGCTTTGTTTGACAAGTATTTGTACAAACAAATTTGAAAAATAAACGCCAGTTTCAACATCTTTTATTGTTAGATACAAATGGGGAACGCCAAGGCACAAAGGATAGACATTTTAATGTTGATAATGGCTTTGCAGAAGACGATGCATGAGAACCTACACAAGTGTCTTCTGCTGAAGTTGAGACAAACGATTAGTTTATTTACGACAAATGTGTACGCGAAGACTCCTAAAACGTATAAGTCACCGTCTGGCTCCTTGCTAAGTGCGTAACACAGGAATACCGTTGTCCTGAGTCACGGCCGATAGTTTTCGTGGTGAATACGAATGATCCAAAATAAAACTAATGAGTCAGAAAGCGTCTTAGCATGACAATGTGATTGTTATAAGTTTTTAATACTTTTTTACTGGTTTTGAAGAGTGAATTTAGTGATCGACGAGAAATGTTTGTACAGGATGCTTCAGCTGAGTTGCTTTTACGGCAAAAATACTGGCTTTTAAGGTGGCTGATCCAGATTGCAGTACCGCGATGACCTCAGATTTGCATCCAGCGTATTATTATTCCGCAACCTTTTTGCAACAAAACAGTCGCGAGTTCAACGACTCCGTTACGCGAAATCGTATTGTGCAAATAATTGAGTCACAAACCTGCATTGTTAAAAATTACGATGCTGTGAACTACTTTCTGAAATTTACCTGCAACAAAAAAAAATACATTTACTTAACGCACCAACGACAGCAAATACCTATGCTTGGAAAATAAAAAACAGCTAAAAGAGAAACAGAATAGATTATATTTTATAAGGATACTAAAACACAAAAGAAATGATACTCTAAAGATACGAACAAAATAGGAAAATCAAAAGTAAAGAAGTTCTGAATGAAGACGAAAAGTCTTTCAAGTCAGTAGTTTTCAGGGTTGAGGTTTGAAGAAGCTTAAACATGTATGAATATCGTTACATAGGAAAAAAATATTATTCAGGGGTGGATTAAAAATAGAAAGATTTGAACAGTTAAATACAAGTGCAATAATGCGCACTTCATTTGTACTCTTAGTACTCTAAGCTGTCCGTACCCATGAGGTAATGTTTATAAAGATGCACTGCGCGCCATTTGAGCGCGCACTTATGACGATTAGTGTCAATTTGCAATGCGTAAACTCCGCAAGACTTCCTAGGCGCTGACGCGTGCTTTGTGTAAATTCTAGTGCAATATTTACACTTTCTTGGCAAAATTTAAGTTACGTTATGCTAATTAAATACCATTAAAAATTTAACGTCAAAAAACCATTTCAAGCTAGAGCACTAAAGAGAATATGTAGATATGTCAAGAAGGGTAATATTAGAATAAACAACGTCCTCAATTCACTCAAGCGTGAATAATAGTTATGCCATAAAGGTCAACCTAAGATATACAATAAATCATAAAAAAAAACATATTAAAGACCTCGAGATTCGTACGATATAGGCATAAATCTAGTCTTCTAATGTCACAATATACAATTTACGGTCGTCGGAACGGAATATTTTCGCACAAGGGCCGACTGCGCGTGAACTGTGATCACAATTTCCATCTTTACGCGGTGACGCCATCTCTATAAATAGTCAAAAATAATCGAGTTATCGCGCAGGATAACAATGCCATCTGTCGTGCCGTAACGGATACTGAATATAACTGATTGACACAACATAAGATACCGACTGAATCACTTGCATTGCAATACACTATGTTTTATGGAAAAACCAAGTATGTATTTTAAAATTTGGTAGGCAAATTTAGTTTCTCGGAATAGAATGAAGAAGTTCGAGTGTATTCACAGTAGGCTTCTTGAACAGTTATAATTTTCTTACTAAAATATACATATTTATTTGCATGCCTACAGAAACACTGCCAAGTTCAGAAACCTGATACACAGCGACTCTAAATTTCCTGAATATCTCACTTGTAATAGTTAATAGGTGACGTATATCCAAGATAAAACTGTCAAGTCAACACAGTCGACTCTCACCATTATTTAATTTGGCTGAGTAATTAATGTTGAGTTGTATTTAAACAAACAAACAGGCGACGCGAGTGGCCAAAGAGACTGCAAGTCACCGGGTACAAAAGAATTATTTAATGGGTAGGTACGATTTCCGACGATAACAAACCGCTTCGCTTGGACACAAGTCATAGACGGATTAAATAAGTGAGTCTTACTATTGTATTTATGTTTAATTTTGCAATATGTGATAATGAAAAAAATATATGATAAAAATTATTGGTAGAATCGATGTATCGGCGGTTGCATCGAAATCGATCTCGTGCGTGATCGCAACCGCCTACGTGGCTTAACTGGCTTAGACCCGGTTCCTAATATCCACAAAACGCTCCGTTTTGCCTACGGATGTTTGGTTTTTGACATTTGTTCCATAGATAATATGTCAAATTTTAACCGTTCGTTCGTAGGCAAGACGAGGCGTTGTTTGGTCATAGGAACCGGGCGTTAACAAAGACGCGTTTCGATGAACCGAACTATACAACATACTTGAACATTGTTTACAGTAGTTTGTGAATCATCAACATGAGTTTATTAAGGAATTACCTTATATGACCAATAATGACCATCCAGTTTCCATTTGAGTGCAAAGTGCAACTTTACACTCTACTTCAAATAAAAATGTTTTGTGTTAAAATCTCTGTACCTTCTTTTACAACTTGAACCATTCGCTTCAGTATCGTCCGATACGATACTGCACGTTACGAAACACCGCGATACGATCAGTTCTGACGTACTTCTCTTCAGTCGGACAATAAAAATTCGCTTACGTAAATTGTTATCGGACTTTCTTCGGACCAATTCCTCTGAAAGACGCTCCAGTTCTTGATATTCTCATGTCCGAGTTAATAGGTCGAGATATATTCGAAATCTAAGTGGTCGTAGATTCGAAATTAACTACTAAACGTGTAAAACGTGGCCAATTTGCCGAACAACTTTTTTATGATATTTGATGTCTAGCGGTCGATCTTCAGTTCATTTCAACTTTGATATGAAGTGTTTTGGATTTTTCGCTGACATACTTACTAGTTTTACAAAGAGGATTGAAGTCCAAGACTTTTGCTTTGTCAGGACAAACATCAGGATAGCTTTTGTATATTTGTGCTCTTTGTTTACTAGGGGATTAGATTGCTTAATAAATTGTGTTTCGATGTCAGTGTCCACTTCGCCTAAGCCTAACTAAATGATTGATATGTTTTTCCAAATCACGTAACTCGAAACTATAACACATGTATGTGTCATGTTCAATGTTAGGTACACGCATTCGTCTTGCTCAATATTGACGTCCGTGTATTTCTTTATTACACCAATATGTTTTTGATTGATTTGCTAGAATCGATACGCGATGAGCTTTGTTAGAAATAAAATATTATGGATGACTTTCATACGAGCCTAAAGTACTCATGCAAAATACACTTAGATAAACACTACTAGTTATGATATAAATATACATCTCATAACAGCTCCTGCACTGTATCAAATAAAGACATATTAAATAAATATCTTGGAACGTTTCACACAAATTGACCTAGCCCCAAACTAGGCAAAGCTTGTACTATGGGTGCTAGACAACGATATAAATACTTATATAGAGAAATACATACATATATAAATAGTGAACATCCATGACTCCAGTACACACATTTGTGCTCATCACACAAAGTTTGCCCCGAGCGGGATTCGAACCCGCGACAGTCGGAACAGTGGGCAGGGTCACTACTAACTGAGCCAAACCTGTCGTCAATTGCCTATTGCCGCTATTGCAATTCATTTATGTACAGAATGACCCATATTTCATCGCATATGTGTATAGATATGGTGTCGCTTTCAAAATTCAATTTTTACTGCTGTAACATGTGAATGGTCTGGTAGTACGTTGTATCTACCTGCGCAAGCGCGGTGGCTGGTCGTGAGTCACGCACGGTAGACGAACACGTTAATTGTTACATTCGCATGCCGTGTGGGGTGATCGTTCGGAAACATAATGCCTCGGTTTCTCGGCGGGTGAAGCTATATCTGATGCATGCACATTATGGTTTCTCTTATTTCACACTTAGTACGATTACGTACATTGGTTGAATCAGCAATTCAGTACCTACATAAATAAAAATAACTGGCAGAAGTTATTTCTTCAGGGTTGTAGAAAAAGGTGTGGAAACATATTGTACATAGAGACCCATAGGCTATGAAACAATAAATAGGTATACATAAGTAGGTACTAGCAATTGTTTGCTATAATAGTCGTCGAAATTCATAATGCCAACACGAGTATGAGTGTAAGCTACTGCAATGCTAAAATAACATAGCTAAAATAACATAGATTACGATAATGACGTAATTGAATGAATGCACTACGATTGATAATGTGTACAATATCTACCTCAGTAGCCCAGCCCAGAGTAATGTGCTTTCTGATTATTAATGTGCTGTGATAACCACGTGGTGGAAGCCAAAGGTTATAGATAACGAGGCGAAGTTACGTTAATGTTTGGAGGCGTAATATTATTAATATCTCACCAAGTGTGAAAGATGTAATAGTTCGATAGTTTGATTCATTATGACGGTAATGGAATTTTATCGAACGTGTTAAATTTAATATTGCATTGCAGGACATACTACCGGTAGAGTTTAAATGCTCAAACTTGGCGCTTCTCTTAATTTTTGATTTGCGTACATATTTGAACCACTGTGCTTTTCGGTGAAGGAAACATCTGCGAATTAATTCAAAGATGTGTGTGAAGTCCCCAATCCGCACTGGGACCGCGTGGGGACTATAGCCCAAACCCTCTTGTGATGAGAAGAGGTCTGTGCCCAACAGTGGGACGCAAATAGGCTGTAATAGTAGTAGTAGTACATATTTGAATCTTTTGAATGGAACCCTTCATTGACCGAGCGAGCGAGCGAAGAAGTTTCAACTCGGGCAAATTGCTCCTATCTATACCTATATGTACAGATTTTAGGAATTTGTTTGTTCCCTACAGGTCGCATTTCTCAACCGATTCTCGTGAAAATTTGTGAGCAGGTTATTAAATATTTTACTTTGTTTACTGTACGGGGTCTGTAATGTGCTAAAACAATTTAAGCTATTCAGAAGTAGACTAGCGAGGTGCACAGCTCTCAGAATCAGTACTAAGTAAGTAAGTAAAGTAAGTAAGTTTATTGTACAAAACCACAAAACAGAAAAGAGACACTTTGTACATTTACAAAGGCAAGCTTATCCCTTATTAGTAGTTATTAGATTTCGTTAATAAAGCTATCTATCTTCTACTCACGCGTAGCGTTAGGTAGGTAATCTATCGCCAACGTTCAAAATATGATCCTACTAATACGTCATTTTTAGCTCAGGTTACATTGTATTTTGAAGTCTTTTAAGGACGTACATTTACAAATTGATGACGCCAGCCTTAGTAGTAAATGTACTATGAAGAGTCGCTTGCGCACGATTTTAGGTCAAGGCAACACTTGCCCGGGATCGCTCCGAGATGTAAACCCTTCGACCGCCACGCCAATTGCAAACGTAGCGCCAGTTTGGACTATACGAGCACGATCGAAAGTAAGTTTTACGATGTAATCTTTGTAGGCTGTGACTGATTGTGGCGTTCATTGCAGTTAAATTGCAGTGTTCGGAACAAAGGTTAACCTAATGCCAGTGACGGATTTTGTAACCAGCTGAATACTCAGAGGGGCAAGTTCATGCTATTGCTACTTCGTTGTAAAATGGTATGGATTTCACACTGCGAAATCCATGGAAAAAATTCAAGAAGCGTGTCTTGATCATGAAGAAATGCCTATTAAGTCCGTGACGAATACTGGTGAGCGCCGTTAATTAAAATTAGAGAGTTTACCAGCTTTTGGATTCGATTCAATGCTAACCGCGTGCAGTCCAAATATTTACCCACGCAGCGTTCGCGATGTTTGCAAACACCATACATTTTAAGATTGCATATCGAAGCAGCCAATTAATTAAATTTAACAGTGTTTTAAATTAGCCTTATTAATTTAATAATATCCTGTATTTGTATTTGTGTTAACGAACATTTAAGAAATGCCTATTACGTCCGTGACGAATACTGGTAGAGCTTTTGTGATGACCTTTGCCTAGCAGATGGGACGTCAATAGGCTGTAAGTAGTGGTTGGTTGGGTTAACATTTTCCTAGCTACATATGTACTTAATATAATTACTTATCTGTGCTTGTCGAAAAATACCATGCCATCTATATGACATGTAAAACACATTGTAACAAAGCTTTTTGACTGCGATTCTTGGAGAAACTTGGTCGTAAACTGCGTCCTAGCGGCCGATACGAGAATTTTAATACAAAATCTAGCCGAATTGCAGGTTTTCGCAATCACCACGAAACCGAGCATGTAATGCAGTTGCAGGGGTAATCAGTCGCAAATTGCAGGATAATGGAGAAGCCGTGGGAATTATAATTGAAAAACCATGGGAATGGACAGTCGTGTCGTGATATTTGAATCTCGGTGACCGTGGTCGCTTAGAATTGAAAATATTACATGATCTAACTATGAATGAATGATAATATTTAATGCCCGTGGGAGTAAATATAGTATTCGTCGTGCATTGCTATTTTTTAAACTACATTTCCTCAACAACCGTCATGTATCATGGGCTTGAAAAATATTTAAGATATGTTCAATAACTTACGTTGCTACCATTCCGACAATACATCCGAGAACTTAGGTAATTTTAGTTGCTAGTCTGTGATATTCTGCAAAGTGTGACATACATATTTCTCGTTAGGTACTGACTGATACCATGATACATTTACCAGAAATAATTCTAAGGTGAGCGCCGTTAATTAAAATTAGCCAGTTTACCAGCTTTTGGATTCGATTCAATGCTAACCGCGTGCAGTCCAAATATTTACCCACGCAGCGATCGCGATGTTTGCAAACAACATGCATTTTAAGATTGCATATCGAAGCAGCCAATTAATTAAATTGAATAGTGTTTTAAAATAGCCTTATTAATTTAATAATATCCTGTATTTGCATTAAGTAATCGAAATTTAAGTCTACTCGATAATTTTGATCAACCAATCCAACCAACCCCACAACAGTCTTTTTACGTCCCATTGCTGGGCACAGGCTTCCACGTACGAGTATAGTCCCCACGCGGGCCTAGTGCGGATTGGGGACTAATAATTTGGATTAATGTAGGATCCCATCAGTGTTATCAGTTACATGTTTGTCCTAATACACCACGGACAATTCCCTACTACTGTAAAACTATTTGAACTAACTTCGTGCCCTTTACTTAGCTTTTTTTACATGGGAACTTGGCAACAGGTGATGCGGCATGTGTCGTCACGGTGCAGGGAGGCAGTGGAGCTATGCCGAAGGGGGTGAGCGGCCAACTGTGTCGAGGGGTGCTTAGCTGCAAGTAACGGCGGCATATACCCGTCTGTGAAGATATTTCGCTTTCATGGAGGCGGAAGAGTTTCTACTACTACTACAACAGCCTATTTACGGCCCACTGCTGGGCACAGGCCTCTTCTCATCACGAGAGGGTTGGGCTATAGTCCCCATGCGGGCCCAGTGCGGATTGGGGACTTCACACACATCCTTGAATTACTACGCAGATGCGTGCAGGTTTCCTCACGATGTTTTCCTTCACCGAAAAACTCAGTGGTAAATTCAAATTGAATTTCGCACATAAATAAATTCAGAGGTGCGAGCCGGATTTGAACCCACGACCCTCTGCATGAGAGGCGGTAGGTCAATCCACTAGGCCACCATGGCTTCACCCTCACCTCGAGATTCTATAAGAAGAGTTTCTATAAGCTCTTCTGGTAAATTCTTTCTCTGACGTGTAAAAGTGCCGCTATGTGGCTAATTTGCTGAATACATGATTGAATTTAATTGAATTGAATTTAATCTTGAAGAGTATTTGTTAAAGGCATTCCGTTTAGATATTAAAAGCTGCATAATTACCTGATTAATCTTATTTAATATTATTACCTCAGTTCTTACCTGTAGGTAAAGAGAGTGTAGAGACTGATTGATCCCACAGTCTACCGTGCAAACTGTTTTGTGGGACACTCTTCTAGTTTAAGATTTTTGTATTCTTAAATAAATAATAAATTCTCAATTCTTTCTGAAATTTGAAGTTTCAATTCCAAATTTGACATCAAAGTTGTGATCGTTTTCTTTTTTTTTGTCTGAGCATTTTATTTACGAGCAAAAGTTAGCGGAAGCTTCCCCTTAGTCGACCCCTAAAAAAAACACCCCATATCATCCCATGTGCGATCAGACGATTAGGATTGACAGTAGCTAGCCGAGACGAATTGGCAATATTGAAGTAAATTCTAATAACGGAAAAAGATAATAAATGCGACAGTTGATAACATTATTTGTATATAAAAAAATACAAATAATGTTATTAACTGTCGCATTTATTTTTATAAAAAATTATTGGCTAATTCATTTTAGTTTACTTTGTGTTTTTAATTTTATTTGATTACTCCATCATTACAGCCGAAAGACATCTAAAGGCCTCCATCACTCCGTAATCACCATCAACTGTCATTTGCGCTTTCATGACCAAGCTACTGAATCCACTTTATAGATATAAACGTTGCTAGGATATGAGATAATTTCTGAAAATACCGTTATTCAAAGCTGTTAAAAATTCAGTGTCCGCAGTGGAATCTAAAATTAGACTGAAAAATTCCTTATTCAATCTTTTCAGTTCATTTTGCTTGTTTAAAAAAACGATTTTCAAATCAGGTAAACGTCTGGTTTACCCGATTTACATTCATTGATATGCCATAAGCAAACAGCGGAACGTATTAACAATAGAATAAACATCTTGGTATTCTTGGTGTATGGTTATATTTGGCCCGGCCTCGACACACAGCAAAAAATCCTTACTTCTACAATGCACCGATGCATTGCATTTATGGATGGATTTAGTAGAGTTGGAGATTTCGCGTAAAGTGCTGAAGAAGTTTTACGTCAAAATGATAGGTTAATATGAGATATATCTTTGTATCGAAATTGGAGTAACTACCAATAGAAAATAAAATATGTTAAACTACATAACAGGTAGGTAGTCCAACTTCTACTATAATAATAAGTTTTTCCGTGAGAATTCAAATAAAAACTTTTAGACACTGGGGTCTGATCTCCGCCCTCTCTTAACAATGCACAATACGCATGCACCGAGCGTTCTATAGAATACGAGTTACGAGTATTGTGAAAGTAAAAGGGCGTATATCACTTGAAAACCCACCCTTATACACCCTTTTAACAATAATCTGGCAATATGTATTTTATTCCACTTTTTATTCCCAACAAAAGAATTGCACAAAACAATTGATTGACCCACGAATCGCCCCTACGCGTACTCTGACTCTATCTATCTCGTTATGTGTGAAAGAGACAACGATAGTGTCTGTTAAACCATTAAATAGGAGGCCAGTTTACGGTTTATGGCCAGCGACAAAAGAGGTGACGAAATTAATCAATGCCGGGCGTATTTTGCGGTACTTTTAGCGCTTTTAGACCAAAAATCCATTAGTCGCTTGCGCAAATTCTTGGTTCAGAGACTTTTTAAATTGAAGATTTTTTTCTCTTAAGTATTGAATACCAGGTAACAATTGTATTCGGTCCCAATAAGGTTCTTCATTGGTTAGAGAAATGACAGACGCATTTTCTAGCCCACCAAATACCTATTGTGCCTTTTTCTGACACACTAAAATATTATCTTATCAACGCTAGCTATTACGCAACCGAAGCACAGGCGATTAAACAACGAAGCTGTAAAATCACATTTTCCATACACTATAATAAACACATCAGTGCGTGGATTGCGAACGCGCATGCACGCGGCCGGCACGCGTCAGGCCCCCGACCCTTTTTCCCTGAGGCCCTTTTTCCCTCCGGCCTTCCCCCCATCCTCCTGGACTTTACGAGGGACCCTCCCGCAGCGCAATTGTATGAAACATGGCGAAATGAAAGATGCATTACGTTATGTACAGAACTGTTCGCAAGATTAGAATTGTTTGGATGGACTGGTTCGCGTCGCGTGTTTGTTTCATATATTACGCTTCATTTTTGAGCATTTATTTTTAAATTTAATGTTGTACTTATATTGAAGAATATAAGGCATGACAAAAACGATTAATTATTATGGTATAAAAGTTGGGATCGAATGAAAATGTAGTAACTACTCCGCAGTGGAATCCAGTAAACTGCCTGCGAAAGCAATATTTAAACCATTTTATACAATTCTGTATTTCCGGTATCCTTCCTCCCTGATTTATGTTTATCCTTCACTGACAGGCCTAAAATACGGGATTTATAAAATCATATTACTTGGTCATAAAGGGGCGAAGTCGACGTTGCCACGTTATAAATTTTCTTTGCTATTGTACATTAATAGCCAATAAATTGACACCCTGTATAACTAGGCTAGAGTCAACCCTTTATTCAAAAACTTTTTTCTCAATAAAATGACTTTATGGCATTACGTGTGCAGTACCGTTTCTTTTTTTTTTAAGCTCTCATGCCATTATTAACGGGTTAAAAAGAGACGCAGGTTTCGAGTTTTCACGCACGTTAATAATGCAATATTCTGAGAAGGGGAAGCAGAATCTACTTTTAAATTAGCATAATAATCGAAATACAACTTTAGAAACAGGGGTGTCCACATTTTAGTACAACATCATTGATTACTTCGCTTGATATACGCGGGAGGATTTTTTCATTTTACAAAAGCATTAGTATTTTTTTTTCAGTTTCATACTTACTTCGTTTTATCTGGCTTGTGTAAACACCAAGTCGCTGTCAGAGCTCCTAACATTCGCATTCATATATTAGTAGGTAGGTACTTATGGATGAAAATTACATGTTGAATTAGACCGTTAGTGTCTATCTATAGGTAGAATTGTTAAAATACAGGACAGTTCCGGGTGGGTTCCCCGCTCGGGAGCCGGTAGGTACGATAAGCGGTCCACATTGTGCGCGGGCGCAGCGGAAGCGTGATCCGCATGCAATTAAACCACATCCTGCGCTAACTGTAACTAAGCCAGAATGCATATCTGTAAATAAACGTATGGAAAATGGCACAACATAGCATAGTCATTTTGAATAGGTAGGTACATTTTAATCAACATTTCCTTGAGTGGATTATTAAAGAAACATTCACTTTTAAATCAAGCTAATTTCATAGGGGTGTAGTTATTTTACTACAAACTTATATGTATACATTAAGAGTATCGCAATGGAACTTGAATTCACAACTAATATTTGTTAGGCATCTATAAACAGAAATGTAAATGTACCATAAACATTGCTTACATATTTTATTTAGGTAGATTTAAAGATAATGCGACATGTCAATTTGGTGGCGTAAGGTTACAGTCTAATAATCTCGAGGTTAGATCCGAATATGCTATAGAAAGTTATCAAACTAAATCGCATAAATAAACAGACGCTGAGTCAGACCGGCAAGTGCCAACAATCTCGGGACCAGTGCACTGCCGAGACATTCAGAGTAAGGCAACGAATGATATTCGTCGTTTTTCTAGTTCATCCTTTAAACAAAGAAGCAACAGTTTTTCAAGCTACCAGTACCTATTAGATTTAAAAGAATTATTGTACTTACCCCACGTCCTTGACAACGAATAGAATGTAACACAACAAGATGCAATAATAACAATGTTGCATTGCATTAAAAAGTGTATCTATACCACAGAATAAGTAATAGTACTAACGTTTATACCAAAAGATGATTCGCCATTATTATTTATTAAACCCCGACACAAAAAGAGAGGGGTGTTACAAGTTCTTTGTTATAAGATTTAATGGGAGAGGCCTATGTGAGGCAGGCTGATGATGATGATTATGATGATGACGATGATGATAAGATTAAAGAGCAAGTTCCAGTGGCTACCTGTTTATATTTTGATAAAAGAAAAACATATCAAAGTCACACTGTCTTTGCTACAAATAAGAATACTCTAAGAATCATTACTATAAAAGAATGAGATGACGAACAGGCGATAACTCTTGCTCGAGCTGGTTGCCTAAAAATTGTGGAGCAATTTGTGAGGCACGTATTATGAGGAGGTGTAAGCACGTATTGCCCGAAGGGTTTGCCCTTCATAATTGGACTGGACACCGGGTTACCCAACGAAATCCTTCACGATAAGGCTAGCGAGTAACCTTAGCCGACATTGCCCAAATGTCGGCTAAATGACGCATTTATTAGTAGATCAGTCACCTAGGCACGTTGTGAGACGAGATAGTAATGTGTTATCTACTATGTAGTTGGTTCAAATTTTTGAATTCAGAGAGCCGCAAATGCGATATTGTCGAAATGACGCGTTATAGGAACTTATAATTATAATAACACAGTTGAAATGTGTATTTGTGTATAGACCGAGTACAAACTAATTGGTGTTTAAGACGTTTAAAGATAATGTCGAAAATAGGTACTTCACACGCGCAGATCAAAATGATCGAGAGGTTGTTTTACAAAACAAACCTTCGGTCTAACGAGAATAGCTGAGATATCGACAACAAATATGACGTACCAGGTACGAATGCATATTTAATGGTATCTATTGTCGTGGGTATTGTTTATCAAACTGTTTAGGATTTGCCGTATCAAACTTGCGAAATTTAATCTGAAATATTTAATATTCAAAGAGCTTTCGAGGACCAATAGGCTCACGGTATAATCCCTGTAATTTTCCCTAATGTCTATAGGCGTGAATAATCACGAAGCGTTTGAAATGGAGTGTTTTTTGCGTTGCGAAAGGTTGTCGACCGATTCTTGGAACAAGCGGATTAAGCGACTGAGATCCGTTTATCTACAATTGTCTTTGGAGAGGCGAATTGTAGACAGCATGGCGGACTTTTGAGAGTACACTTTAATAATATAAGTAGTAGTATCAATAATAACAACTGTCTTTCTAGACAGATATAGGAAACATCAGCTTGAAACTATCAATAGTTCGATGGTAGAGTATAGTAAAGTAAGAGGGTATCACTTCAGGAAAAATCTGAACTTATAAGAAGTAAAAGCAGCTGCTCAGGAAATACGTTAAAAATAAATGTACGGTACGGTGACACCGACTGCTAAGGCATGATATAAAGCAGAAAAACAGGGAAGAAATTGCATTCATCTTGACAGAAAAAGTTCATGTTTTGCATTGACCAAATATCTCAGTAAATCGATTTTTTCTTTGATGATCCTGTTTGTATAATTACTGCTAATGTTAACACTATGCTATTTCATCACTGTTATCGTACGCACGTATATACGGAAATATTGATTAGAAATGTTGGAGCACCCTTTCAATTCTTTTTACAGGCTATTGTTTTCACACAAAGCGTAGACTAAATGCTCAGTACCATTAACTGATGCAAACAGCCAAGAAGGGTCAAAATAGCATGCATCCGTATAAGCTAGTATCAAAAGACTTGATGAACTAAACAGCCATTCAAACATACTGAGTACTGTATTCATTCCATTCATTACCCACGAACTTTAATACCCATGTGCGCGAAGTGGGTCGCTTCGCTCCCCTGAAGTCGCAGCAAACTTCGCAAAACTTGCACGACATGAACTCTATCCCAAACTTACAAAGTATCAAGTTTCCAAGTGCTTACAGGTAGATGAGATTAAGTAGTAAGGTGTAACGTTTCATTGAATTGCTAAAGGATTTTATGCTATACAGGTGTCCGAACGGTAAGGTTCGAGGAATTCTTGAAGTCAAGACAACATTCAGTTGACTGACGCAATAGGAAATAATGTGTAATGCTTACTCGTAGTAGGGCTATAGATAGGGAAGAGCACGTAAAATTCAATTTAAATTTTAAAGCAGTAAAGGATATGGGTGTTAGAAGGAAGTCGCATTTGTAATTTTATTTACATCTAAATCCAATGATCCAATAGCATTTGTTATTTGTGATGTGATCCAGGCTCCCTGAGAGTTCTCCGTTATATTGGACATAAATGAAGGCAAGGCCGCGGGCGGTCGCTAGTTGTCAATAAATCAACATGAGCGATGAAGTGGGCAAGTAATTTGTTTATTCAAATGCTCCCGTATCATTTGGAGCCCGCATGTCATCGGCCCAACGTTCAGCGCGAATTGGATAATTGGGGCCTGATCGGAGTCTGGCCTTTATGGGTTTACAATAAGGGGCACTACGATGTATCATCGTGTCCTACTGGGCTGCTAGATACCTACATCAGTAAAGAGATCACGCGCTGGAGGATTATGAATAACATTTTTTGTAGCTTGTACTCACAGTACATGGCACACACACCTATTGGCGGTGTGCCCCTTTAGGGCGACAATCGCTATCAACCGCCACTTACTGTGACTGTTCTTTCAACACGGGAGAATGATTGAAGGAAGTTTTCGGTTATACACCAAATCATTGTGCATTTGTGAACTCCGATAGTGATCAACTTCGTTTAACTGTGAGCTAATTTGTAACTTGTAAATTATGTTGGTCGGGTATCTACATAAGTAAATGATTGACTTGAATGATCGACTGACTTAGCCAAGAATTGCAAGTGGAATACTTTGCAGTGTACAGGTGATCGAATCGAATTGATCGGTCCATTGAAATTGAAACTTCGTTCTTAAACACTCCTATCTTACAATAAGAAAAGGCACCTTGACCACCGGCCTACATTTAATTTCAAGCGTCAAATGACTGATTGATTGATAAAGTTCCAAGACATACTCGTAGTGACGGCTAGTGACAAGACGGGGCAAAAATTTGCTTGCTAGCCGCAGGCAGACTTCGGCATCTATACTGTGCTTCGGCTTTGACCTTTGCTCCAAATGTATTTAAAAGGAGAAATTATTATACTGTTAATTAAAACCTACTACAGATAACTGCTAATATAAAAGTCATAAAGATTATGTAAGGTTGGTGAGAAAAGCTCTATTAACGACCAATATTTTAATTAAGCTATAAATTAAATAATTTCATTCTGGAATCATTAACATAGTATACTTATCTTTGAATTCCAGTTTCAACATAGTATACTGTATATAACAAGAAAATGAAAATTCAAACGTAAAATGTGATATGCCAAGACATGTGATACTGATACGTCGCTGCGGCTACGAAAGCCAAGGACAGACCAAAATTAGCTCATCGTAAAACATACGGTCGTATCAAAGTAAACTGTGTTGTCAATAACGGGTTCCACCCCCCGCTGCGTCGGGGCTAATTGCCGACGTGTCGTGTCGTGTCGTGTCGTGTCGTCGTGCCGTCGGACACGACTCGCCGACATCGATATAAATGGGCTGGTTTGTGCGATCATTACACGCCGAGCCACAGTCGACACGGCCAGCCAGCAGATTCGTGGTATTCGAGTTCAAAAGTCAGGAGTTAACTAAGGGAACGTGTTGATTTATCCTCTTCGGCACTACTTCTGACTTCGTGTTTACACAATTATTGTGCAACAAAGCGGATTCAACACGTACCTGGCTTGAACTTTCGTGCACCAAGTTCGTGGTTTGGCACAATTATCCGTACCTACATATTTTATGCCCAAGACAAATAAATATACGTACTCGGTTATCGTTCTTTAGTTGCATAAATAGCAAACGAAAAGGAAAACACGGTTTTCCTGGAACCTTGGCGAGATTCTTCAGCAACGTCATCCTCGACAACAACGGGCCGAGGAAAAGAATTTCTTGTGAATTGCATTAAAAAATTGTACCGACGTGAGTTCGTTGTTGGAATTATATTAAGTATTGCATACTATTACAAAATTCCTTTTGCTACTTACTACTATGCGGAAGGCGAACAAACATAAGTCCAGTTATTGGCTAATAAAGTCAACTTGGGATTTAACGTTCTTGTTAATAAAATTTCTGTCTCAAAACCAATCTAAAAAGTTATCCTCTCAGCAGATTAAGAAACATCAAATGCATCTATGCATTTAGTGATTCCCCTATATGGTGCTAGTGACGGTGGGTTAATTAATGAATAATGGATGCACTGCAATATTTCACGAGTTTCTCCTACCATCCCGTCTGTGGGTGTGCGATGAGCAATCGAGGAAGCAACGATTTGTGATTTAGATGTATGTGACTTACGAGCAAATAAACATGTCAGCAGAAGGAGACGACGATAATAAACATTACGTCCAATACCTACGCCAAAGTGAATTTGCAAGTTTTGCAACCCACCACTTATACAGACAGGACACCAAGTACTAAGAATGCAATTAATGCGGTCTCGATGGTCACTTAAAAAGGAATTCTCCTCTTTCTCCATTTTCTCGCTACTAATCTGTTCGCGGAAAAATCTTTATGTGTTTTTAATTAATTGCTTAGCACGAATAACATTGCAGGGGCGCACGAAAACGTGCTCTATTCCGAAACGAATACAGGTCGCTCGAGATGTTTAATCGGCCAAGTCGGAGTGTCAGGTAAATTAATTTCTGCCTTAGGAACTTCTGTTCGTCGTAATTCATTAGGGTTATTCGTGTTCTAGTAAGGCGGCGCAGGTTGCGACACCTTTCGCCGTGAGTGCACTAATATGGGGAGAGCCAGCTGTCGTTTTTTCAACGATACCATAAAAGAGCTCTTGCGGCTCACCTGGACCGGCCAGGTTTTTATGCAGCATTGTAAGATCGCGACTACGCGATACAAGATCTCGCGGTCATATCAAAAACTATGGAAAAAAAACGAAAGTAACATTAGAAGGTAATGGCGAATGTAAACTTTAACTTGCGCTTTCTAGAAACTGAGAGCATTGACAAGCTTTGAAATGTTGAGTGACTGAAGTGAAAGAAAGTTGAATGTTTGTAAACTTACACAAATGCCTGATGAGGGGTATTTACAGTCAAAACCTTAGTTACGAGACTCAAGAATGGTGAGAACGATAACACGAGACAATAAATTGCGCAAACATTTGTGTTCGCGACGAGCCGCTAATCGGACGCACTAATGTGTTCTCGCGTACGGTTGATGTTCTACGAGATAGCAGTTTATTGATTCAAAGCTTATCGACGTCCCTTGGAGTCACACACGAGTCATTTCTAAAGTCGATTTAAACGTATACTTACAGGCTCAAGCAAAATGTTGTGACGATTTTATACCCACAGAATCAGCTATCGATTGTAAGCATGTTTTTAAGGTTTTTTTCTTTACTATTACCGATATCCGAGCGCAAAAGTAGTTTTTATCCGCTAGCGTGGAAAGTGTTTTTGAAATTCGAACGACGCATGACGCCACAGTCACAATAAAAAAACAACGATACGTTCTGAAACGCAATTCGTCGTGAGAGTTTTATTAAAATAAAGGTTCAATTTACTTAATATCATCATTAATAAAATTATATTAATAATACACCGTTTCAGATGTATTTCATTATTTCACTATGTTTTATCACAAAAATACTTAAATATGTGTATATTTTAACTGTATTCAATGAATAATTGAATCTTGAAGTACGAGTAGGAGTGATTTGGAACGCAACCTCCGGAAAAAAAACATAAAAAAAAAATTAAAAAAAGTTTTAGATTGCTGGTTTTGTAATTTAGAATACCTATACGAAGTAATAAAGAAAATATGAGCGATTCTAGCGATGAAGATACGAATTTAACTCCTCCAGAGTTAGCACAAACTGTACGTGACGCCGAACTAGTCTTCTTCCCGAAAAATCGCGCGTGAGGTGAAAAATTTTGTGTTGCGCTCAGCAGCAAAGTCGTTTGCTGTCTCAAACAACAACTTTGCAGCCTTGCATAACAAATAACTATTTTTTTGGTCACTTCAAAAAAAAAAAATGAAACCTGATAAACATACTTAGAATCGATATCTGATTCTGTGGGTAAAATATCGTCACAACGTTTTGCTTGACCCTATTATACGTATGTTCTAGCTACAAAGTCTTCGTTCATAAGGGGTAACCTAGACATTTTTCCCCCATGTATGTAACATAGAAACCAGGGTAGACGTGAACTTTCTCGGAAGTGGTTTAGAAGCGTTTAACACACATTCCCGGTTTGAGGGGCCGCTATGGCTTGTTATTACCGAGAACCTGGATTATGATTAACTTTACCGTTAAAACACGCCGCCTAAGTGACTGGGACATAAATGTCACGACATTTAAATATCTAGACCGCGAGACAACGTTATTAACTAACTTGGTCTATACAGATTAGACTTTTAAGTCATTTGAACTTGATTAAAGTATGTACTAAATAAGTACTAGTTATTTAAAACGCTATGGAAGTTATAATCTAATAAAACGACCATTTCATTTCCTTACTTATATGTAAAACATTACTCACAGCAATAAAGTAGATAAAGTACAAAAACCTATTATTATCACATTTCTTTCTCGTCTTGTTGATTAATGAAAATTCTATCAATAAAATGTAGGCAGATATGAGTTGTCCTTTTAAGGTGATCCACCTGGCTTTTTGGGAAGTGCGATCGTCGAGCGGCATTCCGAAGGAAGCCTGCCAATTACCTACATTACAATGGAATGAAAACACTAAGACGGTTTTTATCGCAGTCAGACCGTTATTCGACTTCGGCTTTCGTATATAACTTTTTCCTCCTGCCTACAATACAGAAATCTTTCAATTATCTAGTCCCATCACCCTTGTCCAGTTTTTCGTGCGGCCGTAACACGTCGATATGGCATAATTATTTGTGTCAATGCAACACTAAATGTTAAGTGCACTTCATGCCAAAGAGCACTGATTGTCTGCTTAACTTGTGCGAATTGTCGTCGGCGTCGTTGCTTTTACCGATAGCCGACCTCTTAACCAATATTTACAATCATTAAATCTTTAGCCAAAACAAATGAGACCTCAATAGTTTTTGTGTATTCGAAAACGAATTGATTGGGAATAATTATTCAACTGACCAAACGAAGTAAAGCCGGTAGACTATTGCTGCAAATAAGTGAACCAAGGCTGTTCACGGATTAATCAAAATTACTGCCTAATATAGGATCGGAGAGTGAAACTAAATCGGTATCTAATTACTGTGATTAATCAGTCGTGAATAGGCCACCTAGCCGGAGTAGCCGGTCGCCATGGATTTCTAGCTTCGCTTTTTTGGAGGCATGACATGAATAATTACGTTTAAACTTTGGTAGAGCGAGCGCATTGTTCGACAGCTGGTGGCCTCATGACACCAATAAATATCCTTGTTCACAATGTGCACTTTGTATTCCTAAAGCTTTTTCTATTGTGTCAATATTGATTTAGCAAGACAACAGACCGAGCAGAATTAAATGTGTTCTTTAAGTTGGAATAAACAAAAGAGTCAAACCATCCAACGATGGTGATTAGTTTTGTACAGAAGCTTCAAGCAATTATAAAGTACAGGCTGAGGTTACGAAAATGAAATAAGAGCCGGTACACACGAATGTAACGTAAACGGTTGATGGAAACTAATAATAAACGTAACAATGAGTAGCCGAGCGTTTGATGCGAGTCATGCGAGCTGCGAGCGCCCGCGTCATAGCCGCGGCCGTCACTCGTAAAACTAATTTCAGTTCCCTGTAATAAGAGAGGCGGCCAACTGCACTCGCCAATCGAGAAATAACCAGATCTCGAGACTACCTAAATACAACACAAGGTTGTAGACGCACTATTTATCGAGGTGGTGCTTAAAGTGTCTCCATAAAATCGGGAACATGTTATTTCCATCACAGTAATTGCAATGTGGGTAGTACAAGAACAGTTTTACAAGCATCGGGTCAAGCACCATCACTAGTGCTGCAAACAACAAGATTTAATTCTACAAATACTCCGCACGTCTGTCTCGGGCTCGATCGTAGGTAAAAGTGGATCAAACCTTGGCATCTGTGATGTCCTGGCAGAAGGCCAACCGCCTCCGATTGAATGAGTGACGATTCGCAAAGACGAAAAAAACCAGGGGTAGACAGTCACGTTCGATCTATTTCGGGGAGGTCGAATATTCCGAAGCGATCCCTGAGTCAGAGGCGCCTCATGGCACTTGAGCATATCACAGGGTTAGAGGAAATGCGCACGCGTCTAGTAGATAACGATGGCACTCGGACTATTTGAGTTGGACCTTTGTAAGTAAATGGGCGTTAATAGGAACGTTTGTTTTGGACTGAGGAGCTCCTGTTCGAGAGTGTGTCAAACGTGAGCAGGGACGCAAAGGCTCCTTGTGGCAGTCACGTACGACGCGCAGTCTGACGGAACCGCCGATAACAAATAATCGGCAGGCAGTAGTCAGGCGTTATCATCTGTCATCAGGCAGACAGTAATCTCTTCATTCGTGGTTGAGAATTTGAGATTACCGAGTGAGTAATTGGAAATACGCAGCGAGAATAAGGAAAGCATTTGAAATTCAATGGGTAAGTTTTTTTACGTAGAGTAACTTCTAAATAAAAACCGGCCAAGTGCGTGTCGGGCCACGCGCAAAGTATAGGGTTCCGAAGTTGACGATGCCCACAGTACCTTTCTAAGACTTATTAGCATCTAGCTAGCCTGTGGTATGATTTGCCCGCCCGACGCCCCTGTCGCTCGAGAAAAATCATTGGTTTTTTATCATTTCATAAGTTGGTCGACTATGACTCGTAAGTTTGTATAGCCTACTTAGCTGTGATAGTTTTCCTTTCAACTACGCTATATATGCCATAACCTGGCTTTTTTTAGCTGGCAAGGGGGGGGGGGGGGGGGGGGAACACGTGACTCTAACAAAAAATAGCACTTTAAAGCTTAATATTTCACAAACGCATCACTTAATAAAATAATGGTTTTAATAAACTACAATATTTTTTTAAGACCTATTCAACGATATGCCGCACCATGGGGTACGCAAGAAAAAAAAATTACATCCCCACTTTACGAGTAGGGGAGGTACCCTATAAAAAAAATATATTTCAAAATTGTATTGTACCACTTTGTCAGCGTAACTAATATATAGAACTAAGCATCTCTGAGCAATAGTGCGGACAGACGGACGGACGGACATGGTGAAACTATAAGGGTTCCTTGTGGACTTCGGAACCCTAAAAAAGAACATCGTATGATACCGACGTGAACCATAAAGCGGCTTCATAACGGATTAACCGAGTGATATAAGAGTTAACAGAACTAAACAACGGCGAGCAAAGATAAGCCAGTAGTTTGTAATTGTGCCCTTGAAAAGTACGAGATAACGAGCGCACAGATAATAACAGACTCCATTTATATTGACCTTGTGTCAGTGGCTACAAAAAATATGATTTATATACTAAACAGCGGAAAAAAAACCCAGCGCGCATGTTGTTGCACAATGTGGCAATTATAAACCAAAAGGTCCCATTTGAAATGTTCAAATTAGATTTTTAGTGTTCGAAAGCGATATATACGAGTATTAATCATAGTCAAATTTCCAATGCCTAAAATATTAATAGTACTATGTATTAACTATAAAACGAGACTTCAAGAGCTAACTAGAAAGAATTAAAAATAAATAGTCAAATAAGTAGCGTGTAAAGCTAGAGACGGATAGAACTGTAGACGCAGGCGATTGCAGCGATAACATTGCTAGGTCCGGTAATGAACTCATTTCGTGATGCGCGTTTTATACGGAGACGGAATTGTTCATTACCTATGTGTGATTGATGATACAGCTATGCAGTACAATAAAGAGATTTAACTGTTATGAGTGATAAGCAACATTGAGAGTCTGGCAATTATACAATCGTTGAGACAATAGAGCGTGTGTCTGGAAATGAACGCCAAGAGTTATTGTCTGTGAATAACAATACACTTAAACCGTTTGAGGATCTATTTGCCTTGTACATAATAACTGCATGGAGTTAAGAAGTGCGAGATTTGTAATGTGATCTTTGTGATTGGTACTTTGAACTGGTTAAAGCTTTAACACAAGTTAGTCAATAAGTTAAAATATATTATAAGTATCTATTACTGGGAATAAGTCTGTAGAAAAGTCGCGTCTGTATTTAACTTGAAAATTAAAGGAAACTATCAAGTCAAGGGGATTAGGTATAAACGATACTGAACACAAAAAACGATTTTTAAATGGGTTTAACTCGAAAACTACTCGTCGGACTGCAACAAAATTTGGTATTGGGGTAGTTTATAACACTGGTCAACATATTATAGGCTACTTTTTATCCCCAAAAATGAATATTTCCCGCGGGAATGTTATCACCGAATCCCACGCAGACGAATTTACGGGCTGAAGCTACCTAGACATATATTTAAGGAACGTAAAAAACCCAGAACATAAAAAAACCATAATGTAAAAAATCCATCTTTAATTCTGCGAACATAGCGATAAAGCGCTGAAATCGCATTGGTAAACAGGAATTGGATATACATGTTACTACCTATCAGGCGGAACGTTTTCGATAAGCGGCGTAAAGTGGAGATAAGCCTGAAAAACATTACAATTTTATAGCTGTTTCCTGCAAATTTACATTTGCATCGGTTAACGTCGAAATTTCGCTCACCTTAGCAGCGGGGATGTTGGCGTGCATCCAACTGTGGACTTGGACGGCTTGGCTGTCGCCGAAATGCGAGTACTTCAGATCACGAGAGTTTACGTATCCCTTAGAGCACAACAGCACAAAAAACTAAGCACGTTACAATCACTAAACCGACCTATGAAGATCAGGTTTGGCTTCTTGAATACAAACACAAAATAGAACCAACAATGGTCTTTCACATCACGTCAAATATTTGCGTTGTCACAGGTGTACGCGATCGAGCATGCGTCGCCGGCAACACGTGCACTCCGGACGGCAGGCCGCGGACTACAGAGTGCGAGTGGCGGCCGACCACGACCACGACCGCGGCACGCTCAGGGCTCCGCGAGACTGGCGGCCGGCCCGCCGCCGCGCATCTTCGCAACCCCAATCCAACCCCGCAGCTTCCTACCATATTCTACCCCGAGAAAAAACACGAACACTGCAACTCGAACAGGACCGCTTCGCATTTAGGTCGTGGAATCCGACCACTTTTTCCTTCGCCCAAGTAATTATTCACGCCTTTTAAGAAGCGCAAACTGTAGTCTATTCGATTATTCTCATGAGAATGTTCAGCTTGTAATAATACACACTAAGCCGATAAATTGAAACGAGTATAAGAGCGGCTTATTGATTTAGATGTCACTGGTGGTATGAAAGTAAAAGCGTATTAGCAAACCGTCGGTCATTGGCCTCGATAACGTTATTTTTGATACGAGCTTTTACGAGTGATCGGGTCACTTAGGAAAATTGCACATTTGCTGAAGTTTGATGTAGCGACATAATAACAGCACCGGTTAGGCGGTGGTTGGCTTATCCAAGCGTAAAAGTGTGTCACATCCTGAAACTAAGTTAATGGGTGGAAAATGACGGTCGTCGTTGGAGCACGTAGGAGCAACGGGACCTCGTCTGCGCGGCGATATGCATACACTCGACACCCATTTGAATAATCGCAGTATTCGCAGTACACCGTCGAGGTTTCCACATCGGCAGAAGGTAGATAAAGGTTTCACAACAAATTAGGCCAACTCTTCATTAATATGTATGTACTACATGTTATTTAAAGCAAAACGTACGCCAGACTTCTTATTTTAATGAATTTCCTTATCTTGATCATTTCATGTTTATCAAGTACGCTAAAGGAAATCTTAATTATAATGTTAGCGAGGAATCCAAGCGAGAATGCATGGTTCGACTTCGAAACGATTGAAAAGATAATGTCGTCCATAGACGAGAGATGCATGAAAGCTGATACAATTAAATAGGAATCCAGAGGATCTGGTCACATCGGCGCGCTTATTAATCATCGGTTACATGGGTAAAGAGAAGATGCACTATCTTGCAAAGTCTATTAGTGAAAGAGGTGGTATTTGTGTTTGTCCGGTTGTTAGCGGCGATGTCGTTTGATGCGTGTCTAGAGTAGTCATCAGACTCGGAGTATTCCGGCTCGCTACAATTTCCGACGTTCCGCGTGGACCAATTATTTCTTCATCATGCCGACGCGATGCGTGCTCGCTCAGACTTTCGACGATTGCCATTCAAAATTTTATTGCTTTATTACCTACTCTACGGATGACGGAATGCCATGCAACGCGCCGTACGATTAGATAAGATTGTTTTATTTTCATGCTTTTGAATAACAAAGAAATTGGTTATAAAACCATATAAACGAAGTTTAACGATTAAAAACCTTTGACTCGCTTCGAGACCCCATATGTCCATTGTATATTGCCATGGTATAACATAAAGATGCTTTTACACGATCGTTCTGTTAAGGTACACGGTACCGTTGCAAAACCCTTTAATAAGGAGATTTTTGCTGATTTCGATCGTGCGATGCGACTTTCTCCCATTGTTTTATCGAGGGTGTCCACTTGCGATTTATCGGGCACGCATCGTTTGACATCGACGACACGACGCGGGAGTCGAACCCGTGTTGGCACTAACAAAGGCATAAACAAGATTCTCCGCGCCATATAAACGGAACGGAGTAAATACGCTGAACCTTTGAATAGGAAAGAAAGAAACTTGCGTGAATAAAATCTGCGCTTCTGATCGAGGGATTTATAGTCCAGCGGTCTACCATGAATACATTAAATAGACCAAATAAACATACAAGAAAAATGGCTTTAAGTACATTAACCTCAGCGAAACCAGTCTTCAACATCATTTATTGACTATTCTCTTGTAACTTGACTATGTCGCTAATTGAATGGACGGCTAAGGATAAGCCGCATGCATGATTGGACAAACGTAGTACCTCGAACTTTTTTCTCTGGAATAAGTAGTTACTTTGACATAATGGCTTGGCAAAACTAGCAATAAGAGCAAATAAAATCAACTATGCGGTCAGTTGAAGAATGAATCGAACTTATTGTAATACAATGTATAATGATTTACCGGATTTTGATATTGTATTGATATTGAGTTATATTGAAAACCATATTTTTTGAGAAGAATATTCAATAAAGCGTAAATCCTAACTTAAAAATAATAAATTTTGTTTGTCCCTCCTTCACGTCAAAAAGGCGTGACCGATTTTTATGAAATTTAGAATAGAGATAACTGGAAATTTAGAAATAATATAAGATACTTTTTATTCAGATATTTCCACAGGAACGGGTTTTCTACCGGTTAATGAAATTGGGTCACTTTGTATAGGATTTTCCTTACAATGTGATTACAATCCGATTTAGTTGCGGGTGAGTGTTTAACCATCATATTAGTTAAAGTATGATCGGATACTACGCAAATTCTGTCTGCTACTACGCAAAATCTCAGGCAACGGCTATTTGTTGGTAAATAATATGCCCTTTCGTTACGATTCTTCAGTGGGAGCGGTATAACGACTTTACATGAAAGCATACGCCTCTAAGTGATTCACGTAATCTAAGTGAGATTATCTGCTTCCTTCAGCCCTTTTCTACCCAATGCTGAGTATAGACCTCTTCCATCCTTCTCCAAGCGATGCGATCTTGGGCTTTCCGCATCCGGTCTTTCCCTGCCATTTGATTCTGGGCTGTCTTCCTACTGTTTCTGCGCCCACTCCGTGGTCTTCATTTCAGAACTTTGAACCCCCATCGTCCGTCGGATCTGCGGCATATGTGGCCAGCCCACTTCCACTTTCTTTGGGCTATAATATTATCTGCTTACTTTTTCCCTATCGTACTATTCCTAAGCACTAACTATTCTAAGGATATTGGACTAGCCTATCGCGTGCGGTGATAATGTCGCCAATTAATACCGACTGCGCCGGCGCATATCTGCAGGTAGCACAACATTTCCCCGCTAATTGATTTTGCATACACTAACGAGTGCGCGGAAATATATGCGGAAAATACTATTAGGTTACATCCGTGACCTTTGCCGTTTATAAATAAGGGTAATTGACAGCAGTTTCTCTGCAAGATTGTTAGATTAAATCCCGCTCGTTGCATTTCATTAAGCTTTTATTAAATTATTAGACTTAAGTATCTATTAGTAACCACTTTTTTGTAAATTGATTTAAGTTTTGATTTGTGTGTAAAACCAAAAGTAGAGCAACAATCGAATGTATAATTTACGGACAGCAAAAACGCCCCCCGCTTCATTTCACTGTTGGGCTCACCACTAGGACCCAGTGCGGATTAACTTTTTAACTTATAAACCTATGAATAAACCACCAAAAATTTTTACCGAAGAAAAAGTAATGGGTATTACTTAGGGAAGTAATCCAATTTATCCAATGCATGCGTGTAAAGTGAAGCGCCCATATGCATAGCTCTCTTGTGATGAGTGTCCAGCTAGTACTATTATAAATTCAGTTTTATAATGATTAAGATTTAGATTGGGACGTAATAAGGTGTTGTACTGACTAGTTTTCCAAGAGGCCCTCACCTCACGCATCCGTACCGCACGAGCGCTCCCAGCACGCAGCTCGGGCCTGTGTCGTAATCGCACGATTTTTCTTTCGTTATTCACTTGATTAAAAAAAAGTAGCTACCTATTTGCTTGAAACAGCGCAGCGCGCGATGAATCCACTTAGTAAATACAGTAGAAAATGCTACTTAGCGATAAGTTTACATGAAAATGAAAATATTTATTCAGCAAATAGGCCACATCTGGGCAGTTTTACACGTCACTTTTAAATGAATTTAACAGAAATGAATTTACCAGGAATGAATTTTTGTGGTTTATTACCTCTAAAACCATCGATCCGTATTGAATCGTTTTGTAAAAAATGCTGTTTGTGGTAGATATATACATGATTTGCTTCTCTCGGATGTAAAAACCACTGCACAAAACGACGTGGACTCAAACAGTGAGAACTAGGCGTCTGCCCTTGACGCATGCGCCATTTATCCATGGGTTACTTTCTCAACCAAGAACCTTAACCATATGACTACAAAAACGACATTTCATGCAAACATGATACGGTCTTAATTGCTACAACACAATTTCGAGACATAGGAGTTTAAGAAAGTAACCTGTATATTTATTTCCAACGTTAAGACGATTAATTCTGTAGCCGTCAACCTGAATCACGATAAATACGATATAAATTTTTAAGTGAAATAAAATTCCATGCAATAAGTGTAGATGTACCCATAAATGCGTAAAAACAATTTTAATGGCACTTACAACTAGGATAATCCATTGGAAGTGTACCGTGTTCCATAAAAAAATGTACAACAATGATTTTACTGCCTGCTTACAATACAGTAAGTATATATCAATACAATTATAACCATCTAGCTTCTGCCCGCGACTTCGCTCGCGTGGAATTCGGTTATTGCGTTTCCGTGGGAATTACGCGTTTTTCCGGGATGAAAGTATATCCTTTCCATCCTATGTCCTTTCCTGGGACTCAAACTATTTCCATGCCAAATTTCATCTCAATCGGTTCAGAAGTTTAAACGTGTAGAGGTATAACAGACAGACAGACATAGTTACTTTCGCATTTATAGTAGTTAAATATGGATTATATAATATTCTCGTAAATATCCTATTATGTATATCTTGCGTATTAGCAGGTAACATACCAGTTGTTGGTACAATGGCGATGTTTTTGATTGAGGGATTTCTTGTCTAAGTAGTTCTACCAAGTGAAAGGTTGAAAACTAAAACCCTACTGGTTTTTTTTTGTATGAAATGTACACTATTTCCCTCGGACAGTAGGTAATATCGAATCGATAGACACTACTACTACTACTACAGCCTATTTTGCGTCCCACTGCTGGGCACAGGCCTCCTCTCATCACGAGAGGGTTGAAAATTGCATAAAAAAAATAAGCTATAAACTTGCCCGAGTCCCACCCTGGATCGGGTTTCTCACTTTCGATCGAGCGCGGCTGACTCACCACTAATTGGAACCTTTGACCGCCACGACATGTCGCGACAGTTGCAAAAGTAGCACCAATTTGAGCTATACACATAGGACCTACAGTATATTTTACACTGTAAGTTTTAGCGGCTATAGCCGACAATGGCAATCAAAAGGGTTCGCGGAATGCGTGACGTGTGAATCTGAAAATTAGTGGGAACATATTGGTATTCAATCCTATAGAATGTTTACTTGACGTATGTTTGTATCTAGAAACAAATAACAATAAAATTTTTCGTCATATTTGTTTTGATTAGGAAGGTACTTATTAACTCGAGGCCGCTTTGCTGTTAAAAAATTATGTCTTGTCAAATTCAATAAAAGTTTTTATTGCATATCATGTCATCTGCTTTGAAACATACCTACATCTCCGGTTTGAACTGTATAATTAGTAGTCTTAATAGAACAATAGGTCGTAGTAGAACTAATTATTATTGGACCTGTGCCTTGGGGAGTAGTTTTAATCTTTTAATTATTAATAGTACATTACAGACCTAGGGTGGTGAATTCGAGAATGTCCCAGATCGCAGGTTTCTGTGGCCCGAACCGAAGGTGAGGGCCATAAATATGCGATCTGGGGCTTCACGAATTACCGCCCGTGGTTTGTCAAAAGTTTTACATCTTGCCTTGGCCAAGAAGTGAGATTTTCTCTCCGCGTAGCGGGCAGAAAATCCCACTTTACGGCCAAGGGTGATGTAAAATATTAAAACTACTCCCCAAGCATCAAAGCACTGGCAAAATATAATATCGAAGACACCTTCACCTTCACACGCTAAGAAAAAGAAAAAAAGAAGAAGAATGGAACACTATAACATATTGACATTCGTAATTCTGTCGCGCTCTGTATCCAATAACCTTATCCGTTCAAGTAACTTTTTGTACAAACAAAATACAAAATACATACATTGATAGTTGGTCCGCAAGACATAGAGGTTGCCTTTACGGCCCACGTGAGGCTGAGGCACTGAAGTGTCGAGTGTTTGGCGAACGCATGCGAACGACCTAAGTGGGCATCATTACACGCACTCGAGGCACGAGTACGAGTGTTTATTTACTGCCTTATACGCTACATACGAAAACACGTATGTTTTCGATCGCGTGAACACGACCGCTCGCATTTTTGCCGAGTGTTTTAGACCAACGCTGGCAATAATAGAGATGACGACAACTTTTTTTTCTTAGTCTATCAGAAAGATTATTGAAAAGTATTGGACACGTATTTTTTCTTTTTTCACGTAATCAAACTTATACGGAGATATATTGAGTTGAAATGTCGCGTGACGTCACGGTTAGGTACGATTTATACTTACCTAACGGTGACGTAGTGAGCCCCCACTCTCCAACTTTAATGCGTTTTAACTTAGTTATTCTTTGTTAATTTGATAAAACAAAAAATACGTGTCTAATATTTTTTTATTACCTGACTGACGGACTAATTATAATTTCGATTTCTTCACCCTGTCGTCATCCCTATGCTAGCACATGCTGAGTTGGGACCATTTCGTGACAGACCATAACACTTTTTCTTTTGTTCTGTGTAAATGGTGCTCTTATTGTCTTGCATGTGTGTTTTCATTCTTTCTTTCTTTTTTTTTTCCTTGCTTTTTTTCGCACTATTTGACAGCTTAGAAATTGTATTAGCTTATTTCTTAGGTTTTAATGCAGTTTAGCAAACAAGAATACGCACTATACTTTTACAGTTTTTAAATCCCGTTCAAAATCGAGAAAAAACCCAAAAGATAAGATTTAACCTACTATGAAGCAAATAAGCAGAAATAAGTTGTTCCATACTTACAAATTGCATGAACCATAAATGAATCCATTTTCATACCTGCAACAAGATTGTAAATCATTAAACAAGTTATTTATTGGACACCTATTTAGCTTGTATTTATGCTAGTAGCCGCCCCGCGGCAGTTTACGTTCGAAAACAAACATTATGCAATTTAGGAAGTGATCAGACTTTGATGACAAAGTAACAGTTTTTTTTTCCTTCAATTTCCAATGTGTCGTAACATTATTACCAAAACGAGACCGCTCTATGGGCGTTTCTAATCAATTGAAATTATGATTTATAAGATAATCTGTTCATTGCTTATCTCTAATTACACGGGCATTGGTTCGGCAATAACATATTGACCGAGCTGATGAGCTATTCATTTTCTTACGTCATGGATTGACTAACAAATCAGAACTAATTAAATGATAATATTCAATTAATAATGACTCTCTAGGTAATGACGAATACTTTTCCTCGTATTAGAAGGAACTTCTTACAATTACAAAGAAACAAATGTAAAGTACATTTGTTTCTTTGTAATTGTAAGAATTTTCTCCTGTCCTAGATTTGAGTAATGAGTGACCTGAAGTAAATGAACACACAATAACCACAATAATCAATTATTTGGTAAGTATATGAATCAACTAGTAAATACATTTTGAAGCTGGGGGAGATATGTCTAAGCAGAAGCTGCCTTCTATAGGTCAATGACGCGACATACTCGTGACTAAAACATTCTTAAGTACTACTATATACATGGTGGGTCAGAAAATATGGCAAATAATTAACCCACAGTATCGGCTATCGATTCTAAGTATATTGTATAGGTCTTAAATTTTTTTTGAGTTGGCAAAAAAAAAAATTTTGTATAGGATTCAGGCGTCGCTCACACAACCAATCCCATATACAATTTTTTTTAACAACTCGAAAAAAATTAAAGACCTATACAATATACTTAGAATCGATAGCCGATACGGTGGGTTAATTATTTGCCATATTTTCTGACCCACCATGTATATTATACTAGCTTCTGGCCGCGACTTCGCCCGCGTGGAATTAGGCTATCGCGTTCCCGGGATGAAAATAAACCTATGTCCTTTCCCGGGACCCCAACTATCTCCATGCCAAATTTCATCTTAATCGGTCCAGCGGTTGAAGCGTGAAGAGGTAACAGACAGACAGACAGACATATTTAATTTCGCAATTATAATATTAATATGGATACAGAAAACATCAACAACATTTGTAGGTACTTCGCAAATGTTTATTCTTTATTTCGAGCCTGTTCCACTTACTTATATTCAAGATAAAACTCACCTGTAAGCGTTGGGCGTTTATTTCTTTAAACATATATCTTATCATTTCGAGCATAGACGTAAATAATATAGGCCCGGTCTAACGTACACGTAATATGTCCCCACTTCCTCGGCGTCCAATCCAAAGTTCTGTCACCGAGCGTGCGTTACAATAAGCGTTTTTTATAAAACTTTTTTTCGAAATTATTCTCAGTATCTAAAAACTCGTCTCGTTGTTGGAAAAATGTGACCCAGCTTTAGTGTCACGATACAAGTTTAACTTTGGATTGGACACCAAGGAAGTGGGGACACATGACATGTATCTACGTTAGGCCGGGTCCATACGAAGTATTATTTATGTCTATGACTTCGAGAGAGTGTTAAAACAGTAAAACTATTTTGTACGTGGGAAGGACACGTCCGAAGCGTCCATGTTGTTTGAAATGTAAATTAATGGCGAATCGGACCGGCTGCCGATTGCCATTGCGTTGACATTGTATAGAGCTGAAAGTCGCTCGAATTTTAGCAATTCTTAATAGGATCGCCTTTTTGAACTCATGGAGATGCTATAATGGATCTTAAACGGCTTAATTCAGACCTAAATAAATACAAATCCACATAATTACTGTTGCGTTCCAGTAAGGACTTACCATCTCCTGTGCCTCTGTGCAAAAAAATAAGTAAATCACAAAGCCTATTTTTTTTTATTGAAGTTTTCTATGAGGGCTAAGGGCGAGTTCATTCATGCACAGTTGACGGTCTTCTGGTCGTTAAATATAACCGCCGAGCTGTCATTCCATACAGAAACGTAATTTCATCCCATAGTAAAATATTTAACGTTAACGTTAACTTTAACGGACGGTTTGAATCAACCCACCGTTAACAATTTTATATTAACCGGTCTGCTAAAGTACATGATGACGTTTCGGTGAGTGAAGTTGGTTTTCAAAATTGAAAATGTTGGATTGATCTCATAATCATTCTGTCAGCCCTCCCAATTCTCATATCAAGGTTGATGATGATTGACGAATCATGGTGTCATTGAAAAAGACGGAACCCAAACGTCGAAATTGATCAACGTCAGCACCGTAACCCATACTTACGGGTAAGTAGCAATAAATATCCATAATTTCAGCAGTCTGGAGGGTATTAGCGGACTTGATGTTAACCGAGCAGTAATGATCTTTTTATTACGTATTATTTATCACTTTGGAGGTTGAATTGTAAATCTGAAATGGACAAATAAACAACACGGCCCATGTTTGTCATGTATATAATTATGCACATCTCCTATATAATTTACTCACTTCTTTATTTTGGTATCATTTCTTTAAAATTGTAGATGAAGATCGGTAATCAGCCATTTAAGTAATAGAATATTTAAATCAATTTTCATCAGTCCTTACTAACTATCAATCTAAAAACTAATACAATAAATAGATTAAGAGAACGGTAAGTTTTCATACGACTGATAAGCACTCTCAACCTAAGAAGGTAACGATGTGATCAAAGTATGAAAATTATACTAGGTAGGTATATAAAACTCTTCCGTTACTTTCGACTCGACTGAGAACAACGCACAGCCGAAACGACTGCTCGAGTGCAGTAGGTTCTTTGAGAAGTGTACGGGAGCACTATGACAGGATTTACCAAAATTCACAGGGAAAATAGGATTTCTCGTGTTAACGTTAATGCGCGTGCGAAGTCGCGGGCAAAAGCTAGTCTAGTATGAAAAAAAATACTAAATCTACATTGGCTGATCAAACGATTGCATCAATATCTTCTAACTATAAAGTTATGTACCTATATCAGATTTGTACCCTTTCTGGAGCCTTGGTAGCGACTATTTATCGCCTAGCGCCCACGTCCCAAAGCCCTGAACTATTTACAGCACTTGTATGGAAAATAGACAAGTGGAGACTCAGAAGCTATTGTCTCTCCGAATGTCCTTCATGTAAATGTGCTTGAAGCGGACCAGCAACATACTACATATTGTTCATGAATAAATGATTTTGAGCTGATGTGATTTTTTCCTGTTTTGATTTACACTGATCGACGTGTCCTCTGTCACTGTCACGGTTTGGTATTTAAAACAGGCTTCACCTCCCTGATTTACAATTTGACGTGTCTACCTACACTAGTACTTACCTACTACTACTACTACTACTACTACTACTACTACTACTACTACTACTACTACTACTACTACTACTACTACTACTACTACTACTACTACTACTACTATACTACTACTACAGCCTATTTGCGTCCCACTGCTGGGCAGCGGCCTCCTCTCATCACGAGAGGGTTGGGGCTATAGTCCCCACGCGGGCCCAGTGCGGATTGGGGACTTCACACACATCTTTGAATTGCTTCGCAGATGCCTGCAGGTTTCCTCACGATGTTTTCCTTCACCGAAAAGGTCAGTGGTAGATTCAAATTGAATTTCGCACATAAGTATACTTAGAGGTGCGAGCCGGAATCGAACCCCCGACCCTCTGCATGAGAGGCGGTAGGTCGAACCACTAGGCCACCACGGCTTCACTAGTACGTACTTATACATGTCTTATATAATAGATGCAAATATGCGAGCTGTAGATTAAAAGCGTAAAATGTGGATAAGTTAACATCATTAATTACCGTTTACAGATAAGGATCCAAATGCAAGTACAAATACTTCGAGACTAAAGTTTATATATCCATCGCAGAATTAAGGGTCTCACAAGGATTCTTTTGCAACTTGCATTCCAACTCGAATCATTAAACCAATATATCTACGTACGCAAGCTAAGATTCTTCGGTATTATTACGTGGAAATACCTTCGCGTTTACTATAAATTCAACTTCTTTATATGCGAGCAGATTTTAAGAATAACAATATAATAACTTAACTACGCAACTCATTGCGTTAATGGGCAAGGAATTCCGTTTCAGTTATTGAGCAGTTCGTCGGAATAACGCACGCGCACGTCGGGTTAATTAATCAGAATACTTGATTGGGGTTTTTATTGGATACTACAGCCATGTATCGGACTTTTGTTTAAGATATGTCCTCTTTGATTGGCCATAAAAATATTAATGACAATAAACATTTATAGTGAGAGTAGCCTCGAGCGTGTAATGGCAAACAGTAACGCGTTATTTATAAAATATATTTTTAATTGGTAGGAGGCTTTTGTTCATTTTCCAGTTACGATAATGGAGTATCGCAGTAGCGATCAGGGGTCGCGTGATATGCCAGCTCGCACCGCCGCCTCGGACTCTTATTGTTTTTAATTGATTACGACAAACGACTTCCCTGCTTTGCGCTATACCTTTGATGCGATGCGTTAACCGTGTAAGCGACACATTACCGTATTAAGATAAGCGTAGTATTCGGGCCAGCATCAATCAGTTTTAAGTAGCTCTTTACAAATTACCTCAATGAGCTATCATCTCGATCGATAAATTACATGTGACAGTATTCGTCGATTCCCCTTAATTGGTCTCGTTACCACATCGCGTGGCCGGCGAGTGTACCAACGGCGATAGCGCGTGTGGCCGCGGGCGCCCTTTGCCCAAATCAGCGGGGTGATCTCGGCGACACTGACCGGACACGGCGGTAATTAGCGCCGACCACACACCGGCGACGCATTTACGGCCACAGCTCTACTTTCATCGCCGCGTTGCGCTCTGGGCCGCGTGAGCCACGATCCGCGATGCAAATGTATTGCCCGCACCGCCCGCCTGACAACGATATAAAACAGCCGGCCCCGTGTAGCTAACACGGTGACATGACAGGAACAGTGCTGTAGAGGAATTTTATTCCGTTACGAGGCTTGTAGCGCCACCAGGCGAGGGGTGTTTTCGCGCCGCACCGCGTCCGGCGATTAATCACCAGAAGACGGCCGCTGATGCAACAATGCTTCAAATTAGAATAAATTGCATAATCGGACCCGAATTTATCAGTGAAAGTGAGGATCGTTGCACGACGAATGTGTAATACCGGGCTAATGATAGATCGCGTCGGATTGTGCTCCTGCTGTAGAAAGCTCGAGCATTATTTATTATTTATGAACCGTCGAAACCATTGTTGGCTGCATTGAGTGATTTACAATGATGGCAGCCATTGCACAGACCGTTAATTACTCCGGCTTTCTTTAATCGGCAATGTCGGTATCTAATCCGACGACAAATTATGCTCAATCTAAAAGTCATAAGGTTCATAATTGTTTTATAATTAAATCAATTCTTGCGATTATGGCCTGAGCACTTTCCACGGGGCATGGAGACGCTTTGTTAATTTCTCATAATGAATCCTGGTCGGTGATTTATAGGCGCGGCGTTGATTACTTCCGTGAGCGGTTAATTGTTAGAATTTATTGACAATATTATTTCTTAGTCCGTCGAAAGGTTGTTTTGTAACTCTTAGATAAAAGTAAAAGTTGTATTTTTTAAATGAATAAAATGTAAACCTGTACCTACTATGCTGAGATCGAAGCTGGAAGGATAACATCATTGGCGTACTCTTTGATAACATTGATCTACTCTTGCAATACCTAATGTCAATGCACTTGTATTCAAGATCGTCGAGTACGCATGCGTGGGAAATATCGAGCATTGTTCAATAAGTATAGAATCTGAGCTTGACTCATGATCTAAATTAAGTAATGACGTGTTACGCCATACTAGAATGTGTTAGAGTATAAGATAAAGGTCGAGATAAAGGGAACGAGGGAAAAATCATTTTAACTCTGTAATTACTTGGTATACGTTTTGAAATCTGCTGGCAATTGAATTGCTAAATAATAATCACTGTTTGAACGTTGCGTGCCAAAAGGGCAATTTCGTATTTGAAGATTGAAACTAGCCATTATATATTGGACTCGCAAGGTAGTTGTACCCTAAAGTAATCAAAGGGTCTTCCTAAATTGGTATAAGCGTACACGAGGAGGAAAAAGTTCGTGTCAAACGTGACGGGCTACAGGTATCATTATGACAATTTTAAAATTATAAGCCTCAATTTCCTACTTAAGGTACAATAGATAATTATTAGGTAAGTACCTAATCGAGGGTCCGAGTTTCTTTTGAACAATCTAATAAGAATAAACTTTTGAATTATTTCACCTTTTTAGTATTTTATTTCGCTTTTAATTTTTTGTTTACAGATCTGCTTAAGTACATTTAAAATTACTAGATTCATTTCATTTGTCTATTCCCAAAATCTTAGAACCTACCTATAATAATTACATAGTAGTTATTTGTTGTGAATGGAACCGCGAGGCGTTTGCGACAGTAAAGGAAAACGTTACAACTTCTATTCAGACAATTTTATTAGCAACGACGTTGTTAATGCGAATTTTCCTTCAACGTACGCGTTGGACTAAGTTGCCATGTAACTATGGCTATTTATATATCCTGCCTGCCTTATTTCTCTACATCTGAGGAAAAGCGCACAAATCGAGACAAACAATTATCAGATAGATAGCAAAACACTGAAATTATAAAAACGCTCAATTGCACGGTTTGTAACGATAACCATAAATTGTGTTTCGCAACTGGATTTGTATTAATGTTATCAATTGAGTAGCAATTAAAATCACGAAGGCGCAAATAAAATTAATGTTTCGAGTCTTGAAATACCACCAGCGCAGGAGCGAACACAGTGTTTTTCGGAAGGCCGTGAAAGCACGTTTCAATGGACACGCACAGTAATAATATGCCACGGTGTGTAGTAGCTGGAAAACGAAGGCGCTCACTTGTATTTTTCGCAGTAAATCATGAGATTTGAAAGGCGATTGCGTGCCGCTAAGAGTTTTTGGCACGGTTGCTTTGCGAAAATATTAACTCGTCGGTGAAGCGTGGAGTTCGGAAGAGATTAATCGTAATATAATAAATAAATTAGAATTGACCTAGATGTAATAATTAACGTGCAGTTGACGTGACGTTAATATGTACGGGTATTGAGATAGCATCTGAATGAGGTGATAAAGTAAATTGACAGTGTGAATTAACATGGCTTTGTTTATACTTCTTGCACATTAGTCTAAATACTGTTTCATGCCTTACAATACTGTATTCATTAACGAAATACTATAACTATGCCGGAAAAAAAATTGTTTCATGTCTAAATTCTGTATAAGCTCAATTTTACAAACAAACAAATAGAAAAAATATGTAAAGCAATGGAAAGTAATATTTAGGTACCTGATAGCTTTTAAAATACATTTAACGACTACAGTTAAAAACTGGCTAGTCTAGCAGTCTAGACGGAGTTTATCGAGTTAAAACATAAATGGGGAGGTTATTAGGTTGTTTCCAATACACAGACGAATTTAATTTAATAAAATTGACCTGAGTATTTAGAGTAGTATAACTATTTAGACGCTTTGTTAGTAAACAAACTGAACCGTTATTTGAAAAAAAAATACTATCAGGAATGTTAAATTAAGTCTGTGGCGTATAAACAGCGTCTATGTATACCTACATACGTCTATGGCGTCGCAGTTCCTCAAAACATAACAGATTTTGAATTAGGTAAGTGGGGAGTTTTTTCAAGTGAGTTGTCGTAGCTAAGACTGAAGACATATATTATACCTATATAGATAATTATTATTAACCTTTTGAGGTATGGGGTATCACGTTAAAACCTTAGTTTTCAGTGGGTACCTATAATCAATTATAAGGTGAGTCAAGCAAGCCTGTCATGGATGTACCTATAACTCACGACTTTAGGGTTACATTATTACTGATGTCGGTCTGACAAGTCCGGCCACCGTCCCACGCTTGGAGCTTATGGCCGGGTTCGATACCCGGCAGGCACAATATGTAGGATTGTTTGAATTTTGTATTCGTTCTTATATTATATCCACCACCACCACCGCAACAGCCTATACGGCCCACTGCTGGCCTCCTCTCACCACGAGAGGGTTTGGGCTATGATGCGGATTGGGGACTTAACACACCTCCTTGAATATACGTTTCCACACGACACGTCTCATTTTTTAAATACTTACATACTTACTTGTATATCACTTCTCTACCTATCTATGTCTTAAATTGAGGGTTCTCTGAAACTAGTCGTAAACCGCATTTTGCATCGTTTGGTGCTGCGGGTGTGGTAATACACTCAACAGCATTGAAAACGGATCACTTTGTATAGGATTTTCCTACAAATATATTATGGAAAATCCTGTATAAAGTTACCCGTTTTCATTGCTGTTGAGTGTATATTTTATCTGATATATTTACCTAACTAATGACCTTTTCCATATTCGTTCGGGATGCTCTCCAATTATTTTTTATAATTTCAATGGTAATCCGAGTAAATAAAATTAGGATGCCTACCATACATGAGGGTTGGCCGTAGCTCACATGCATATGAAAATTTTACTCGATAGTACAAATTTATTAGTAGGAGATTTTGAACTGTTTTTTTATTGACACATAGCAGTGACTGTTGCCGTGTGTGACAGTGTCACGGTTAAAGCAGGTGCATTGAAGGCCATATACTCCGCTAGTAGATCATACAGTTGACAACTTCAACAGAAAAAGTTGTTTTATTATGTGAACTCATCTTTTATTCATAACATCGACATCATGACACGCTTACTCATTTCAAAATAACTGACTGAGATGACCGAAATGTTGCAAAAGACATTTCTCTTCGATTGAGAACCGATGATCATCAAAAAGTGCGATAACGTTATTCAATTTTAGTTTACTTCACAGCAATCAAAATATGACTCAACGAAACAAAGTTATTGTAATGATTTTTTGAATGCAGTAAACGTGCTGGGTTCAAAAGATTACGTGAAGTACTCGCTAAATGGTAAATCGATTACACGGTATCGATTAAAGATCACCCACACAATCTGTCATACAATATAGGTGAAGCCGAAGCCGTTGTCAAATACAATCGCTTATGTAACGCGGTCAAAGTAATACTGTTTACGGATACGCGACTATAGAGTTTCAGTTGGTCTACTTGACTGAGAAGTCATCAAATATAAGGTGCCATTTTTTTTTAAACTTCTCGTAGGTAGATAAGGTTCACAATCATTAAATGTAAACAAACAAGATCTTTGAAAATAATGAAAACGAGTTTGTTTCAAAGATATGCGACATCCAGTTTTATCCTCGCCGTCGAATCCTTACGTGAATGGAAACCTTACTAGCACCCTTCTTTTTGTTTGTTATTATATAACATCACCGCTTCCTTAGCCCAAATTGGTTCAGTAGTTCAGTACAGTACGTTCTAAGTCCGGAACCCCACTGCTGCGCGTGCTAAGCATGCACACGCTTAACGTGGGTCCACCTATATCTTGATACGGAGCGGAGCGTAGTTCGACCGTGCGCAGCCGTGGGTTTCCAGCCTAGATACTCTTGCGTCCGTCCGTCCGGCCGGGACGAGAGCGTGGCGTACCTAGCTCACCCCGAGTTCAGACCGGTCGGAGTTCGAGAGTGAAAGCGCACGCGCCAAATCAAATTAGCCGGGAAAATACTTCGGCGCAGAATTAACACAAAACGCGTGATCGCAGCGGCGAAAGTGTGAACGCCATCATCTCATATTTTACGCCAGTTTTAATTATATTTTAGCGAAATTATAGCGACAATTCAGGTTTTGTTAAGCGATTTCTCTCAAACTCGATCAGTTAAAAAAGGTAGGTATTCAATGTTTGAATGGTTTTTTCCAGATTTCACGATTGCAATTTTGCTGACGGTGACATGCAGTTTTTACCAATTTTTTTGTCGTTTTTACAGACAGCTAAGTTCGATGTGTTTTTATAATAGTTAGATACTCGTACTTAACTTAATTGGACACAAATTCTTCTAACTTTTGATTTTGTACAATATTATTAAATTATTATTATTAGGTTGATCGTCTATGACACATATGACAGTTTCTTATTGAAAGTAAATACAATGTAGACATCGATAAACAACTATATGTCAAAAACCGATTCCATATTTTTTACCGTATCATTATTGCCACCCAAAGCGTATAATCCATGCCGATATCTACATACAAAATCATGGTTTCCTTCACTTGCAGCCGATCGTAGATCATCGGTAAAGTATGGCTGTTCCAAAACGGCTCGCGAATTAAGACGTCTTTGTGTCGCGGAACTCGAAAACAATAAAGATCGAGATAATATCTCGATTAAAATAATCGCGCTGGCCTTTTAGTCCGATCCGTCATTCGAATATCTCTATATTCAGGCTGAAAAAAGATGACGTGCGTCAAAAGCCTTATTTGGCCCGCTGACAGAGAAATTACTAGCGAGTGTAAGTGTATCCGCCATTGTCCACGGAACAAGATGTATCGACCGTGGTTTCACTTTTCTTTTACGCGTCAGATTTATGATGGCACGACGTTTTTTTATATTTAATACGATTCTGTTTATTATTATTTTTTATACTTATAGTTGCCTAGCAAGGGATTTCATACTAAACTCCCCCCCCCCTTTCCCTCCTAATAATAATAATTATTATCGGCCTTGTTAATTTGGCCGTGGAAATACTGTTACAAGAGGTTGTCTGTGACAGATCGCTCTATTAGTGATAATGATAAAACTATACACTGTGACTAACCTCTAATTTCCAAATGCTTAATTTCTGTTTTTATTTCTCTTTGACCTATGTGGTGTTCCATCAAGAGCATTTGTATTTAATTGTCAAATCTTTATTTGCATATTACAATTGTTATAAGCACAACAAAATGTAAAACCCTGCAGGGGCAAAGAATTCCTTATGTATACATTTATTTTTCATGTTATTGGTAGGCAAACGGTCTCACAGACCACCTGATGGTAAGCAGTAACTTTAAATAATATTGCCACTGTTTTAAGGTATACTAACGTACATTTTTCATTATTTCAAATAGTCAGACGGCCCACCTGATGGAAAGTGGTTACCGCCGCCTATAGACATCTGTAACACCAGAGGCGTCACCGATGCGTTGCCGGTGCCGAATATATTTAATGACACCCTTTTTAAAACATCCCATATTGTAGCGGAGAGGGAAAATTTCAGCAGGGAGTTCATTCCAAATGCCTATAGTACCTACGCGCTAAAAACGACAAACATACAAATAATTACCGTTTATAGAAAGCCTCACTGCGAATACAGTAATTCTACAACCGCAGAAGTAAAGATAGGGAAACGCATAACAGTATTTCAACAGATTATAATGGTGCATAATCGGTTGTAAAATTTTCATTGCAAAATAATGCTCAGAGGAAGCAATTTAAAGATAATGGAAGGCGTTATAGCGTTCTGTTAAAAAGTAGGTACCTACGTTACGTAAGTAGGTACCTACGTAAAATATATATCTCATTGTCATTGTTTCATTTTGGAACTGAAATTTACAGTAACTGAGATCAAAGAAATATCTCCATATTATGTGAAGATTTGTCCTGTTATATACTTAATTATATTAACATTGTCTGTCCTTACATTCGAGAATTCACTAAACAATGTATTGTAAGCGATCCGCAGCTGGTAGAGGCCGTGGTTCGATGTCGAACACGAATTCATAATTACATATTGTATGCAAAACAAAAGTCCATTTGATTTATCGGTCGTATTAAACCGAATCTGGGAGCCCGTATTCAATTTCTCTTCATATCCTAAAGTTTTTGAAAATCCGTTACTTTAAAATAAAACACGCACCTATGTATGTAGATAGATGCGTGCGGCGTATTCTAATTCTAATACGAGTATCGTAATAGTGACATGACATAACTTAAATGATAATCCATAACGTTACATTACGCGCAACATTTGAATCCCACGCATTTTCTTTGGCGCTCGCGAAAGCGGTAACAGACACACGTGTCGATCTGCTAACGATGAATATCTTGTTATCGTGTACTAAGTACTTTCTACCATCCATTAGGGCTGTTCTAATATACAGGTAATCTGTTTAATTTATTAATATTGCAATAAGCACTTACAGCGCTGTGCAATGCTGGAGTGAAACGGAATCTTGGATATGGCTGTGACCATACAAATACCTACATTGTAAGTACATATACTTTATCATTTTCGAATACCCTAACGTCGACGTATAAACGAATCCTTATTTTTGTGATTGTAACCATTTAGACATAACATAATCATTTAAAAAACACAAATAACAAAAAGTGACCCAAACCTTTGTAACAAATTGCTTAAATTTAAGCATTATTATAAGAGATTCACTACGTGATTTGCATGATTGAGGATACAGCCGATTTTTATTTAAATCGTACATATTATGTATATGTAAACAGAACATACCTACCTACATTGTTAGTCAGTTTAACCTCGATGTCAGGGATTGCAGGTTCCAGTGATCTATTTTTCCCGTAAAAGTAAAACGGTATGTGTTAACCGTTACAAAAGTCAATAAGTAACAGTTACCGAAAGACGCGATATGTGTAAAGTGTAAACCACCTCCAATAATTATGGTAACTTATTGAATACTTAATACCGAAAGCATAATAATATTGTTAAAGCACTCAAGAGCTATTAAGATTATGAGGGCATTCAAGGGCCTTTTGTAGCGTCGCTCTCACACTAACAAGAATCTCAGTTTTACAGTTACTAAGTTGTTTTTTTTTTTACTTCAACATACTTCTTTTAAAACAGTGTCTAAATAAATTTATCGTCCTTAAAGTCATGTAATAAAACAGATCAACAACTTAATCGAGAACGCAAATTTCGTAATAAAATCTGTCCAACCATTAGATGAAAGAACTACTGAATCCATTAATAACGTGAAAAAATATAGTTTCCTACTAACTTTTACGGCTCAATTTGAGGGGTAATTTAATACTAAAATTAGATTTGGGAATAAGGAAGCGCGAAGTGCGTCGAATACGTGAAGCTAGTCGTATCGTAAATCGGCGGGACATCAAAGCGCACGCGCGCAGGCTGACGTTGAGCGTAATGTGACGCGGGTGACGTCATGCGTGGGCGTCGGCTGTTTATAAACATTTAGGCAAGATTACATTACGATCGCACTTTCGATATGTAAATGATACAGAGCTGTTAAGTTATACTAAAAGCACTTAGCACTCAATTTGCAAGCTAACAGAGTTACTAACGGTAAGCTGTAAAAGGCTGTATTCGCGATGACTATTGTAGATAGGCTATGTGTTATTTTATGCACATTGTAAAATGTTGGTTTTCACTATGCAAATACTGCCTAGTGAGTAAAGTTTTTAATACAATCAGCTTAAGATTAGGTTTGAAATAATATTTACATTTTTTCCAGACCATGAATGAATTACCAGGCCAGCTGTAGTTTATTTAGTAGTTTAGTTAGTACAGAACTGATGGGACTAATTTAGGGGGAGGCTTTGTTACACAATAATGTGGCAGTACCAATATTATCTATCACTAAATAAATATACTTCCTGAACAAGTTAAATTTTATTAAGTGCTACTTACCTAAATCTTCCCTAAAATGCATTAGCTTTGCCCACTTTGCCTAGGATGAAGAACAGGAAAGATATATCTCTGTTTATTTGACTGGCAATCAAACTTTTTGACAGTTTTTAGGATAATACAATAAATTTGTGTAAAATAAATAAATTACGAAGATATTGTCCAGGACCAGTTTGGGCATTTCACAGTAAGTACTTAAAATATTGACATTAAGAGACAGTTGGACATTAAACTGATAAAGGCGAGTCTAGTACAGCACAGATGGCTAGGCGCGATAATCTAGCTAGACTCATCTAGACTCGAACCTAAATGTCACTGTGCAGACGCGAAAGCAAAATGGCAGCTGCAATTTCTCTTGACATTCCGAAAATTAGTTCAGTGCATCAATTAGAAATCTTAGGTATTAATAAGTTTTCCTAGGGTATGCGAGAGATCGGGTGCTCTTTGTTGTATTCTTTGCTCGCAGGACCAATGGCCGATGGGGCCAGAACGTTCTGGAGTAGCGTCCGCGAACCGGTAGACGAGCTGTCGGTAGGCCTCGAACAAGATGGAGTGACGACCATGTAAAGGTCGCGGGAACGCGGTGGATGCGAGTGGCACAGGACCGGTCTGAGAGGCGCGCCTTGGGGGAAGCCTATGTCCAGCAGTGGACGTCTTTCGGCTGAAATGATGATGATGAACTACTAACCTGCCTGGACTAATAAGACCGTAGATAAGTAATTATACTTCGGGCAGGTAGCTTTGATATTACAGGCATTTCTAAACATCCAAATCGAAAGTAGATGGCGCTATCACTTCCAACATCACGCACGCGTTGTTTCGACAGCGAAACTACAACTTTAAAGGAACGACATTGTTTTACAGAAATCAATTGACTGAACATTTTTGAAACAGCTCTTATTCTTTTTAATGGAGTTGATATTATTGTTTAATTTTTAGACCGTTCTTAGCATCATTCCCATTAGTAGATAATTTTAATATTATATTTAATTACATATTACAAACTCTTTTCACTGCTTCATTGTTGTTCATGAATCATGACACGCTTACCTGTAACAGAAGCAAAAATCTTATGAATATGAGTTTCATTATTCTTTTCTTAAATACTTATACGGTTGATTACTCATCGAATCCATTTGTATTATATTGTAAAACTTTCAATGCATCATAACGTCATAATACCTTTCACAAAACTGCCTGAAGAGGAGCTAATGTGTGGTTTGTAATTTAGTCACATGTATAAGTTATATTCGCACCTTTCCCTCGTATTTTACAACATTAACAAGCTCATTGCTTCATAAACATCTCAATAGCAAGTAGCAACCTGTTCTGTTTCATTGTGATAATAGTAACGTGATGGGATTCATCGATTTAGGTAGGTTCCGAGATCAGCATTGGAACCTCAGACTTACAAAATTCTCATGCATTTTTTTTCAAAGTATCGATTGATCCGTCAATTTAATCGACTGTAAACTGTTACATTGCATCCTATTCTAATCCGATTAGGTATATAGGTATACCAATCGGATAACGTAATCCGGATCTAGTCCGCAACCTATATTAATAGAGAAGGTATTACTTTATATAATAATAATCATAATAATATAAAGATGAAATATTTGTTCGTTTGCAATGGATAAACACAAAAATAATGAACCGATTAAAAAGCAAATCTTGTCCAAGTAGTAAGCTATATTATTCCCGAGTGACTACAACTGGCTATAACTATTTTCCCCGGGTTCGGGGCCTACGAGGTTACCGCGTGATATGGCTAATCTTTCATACTGCTCTTTCGGTCGGAGATTTCCTGGATTCTGATCGAACGGCAGTGCAAGCGCTCTTGGGATTATTAACTCACAACAATCCTGAGAGTGCCTTTTTAGTGCAATAATTTGGAACTTATGTATATCCTAGGATTTACCTTTACCTTCAGTAAAACGTGGTAAAACTTACTATAGTGTCTAATTCTCAATGAAATTTTACTCAATAAAACATCAGTCAGAATAAGCCGCCGCTAAGCGGTGGTTGTGCAACAAATGCATCGTTTACAGGTCCTTAGCGTACCCGGAAATGCGTTATTTATAGCTTGACCGGCGCAGGCGCAGCCGAACCGTAACCTTTTGCCAGGTCTACGTCTACTGCAGCACAACATGACTTCATGATCAAAAATTAAAAACGATGTTTTTCTAAGTGTTGGACAAAAGGAAAAGTCAGTAAAATAGGAGTCAACGGAACTTTATGGTACTTATTATATAATTATTTATGTATTTTTAATTTTTATTGCACACAAAGAAAAATTTGTTTAGGTACTTAAGTTATCAACTTCTAGAAAAATTCCCACACCAGTAAAAAAACAACACTACATGGCCCTCCAAATTTAAAAAGTACCTACTACTACTACAGCCTATTTGCGTCCCACTGCTGGGCACAGGCCTCCCCTCATCATGAGAGGGTTTGGGCTATAGTCCCCACTCAGTGCGGATTGGGGACTTCACATACATCTTTGAATTACTTCGCAGATGCGTGCATGTAAAAAGTACCTAGACAAATTATGTCATCCCGAACTTTCTTCTCCTACGCCATAAGCTTTCTTTAATCTGTCATCGCATCACTCACGTTCACCCAAAATGGCTAACAAATGCTACACAGTAATCAGAGCATTAAATATCAATACACTCAATCGTGATGCATTGCATCTATTAAAACAAATTACCTTAAATTTTCAACTTCCTAGTTTAAGTAGTCTCTAATCGTCCCACTCGACCAATGGACGGCAGTAAATCAAACTTCGAACGCATGCGCTCGAGTTTAATCTTGAGCTATATTTATCTGTTAATGGAAGAACCTCTCTATCTCGGTCGGACACGACTTGTTTTATAACTTCCCTGTAGAGTAACGCACGGGATTGAGAAAGTACGCGACGAATGCGACGATATTTCGCATCGGTAGGGATCTTGAGAAATAATCGGATTATCTCATGCGTGAGTAATGGGATGACTATTTGAGTGAGCCGTCTGAGCATTGGCAGTTTGATAGCTTGCGATTTCATACGTAATACCTACTATAGATGACTTGATTAAAAAATCTAATAACCAAGCTTTTGACGGTAGTTAATATGTGGTCGATTTTTAATATCGGAATCGATACAATTTACATTATAAGTTTTTCTTTACAAGTCTAGAATGGAGTGAACAGGTAATTTAGGTTATATTTACCACCTACAGCCATTATTTTCAGGAATGTATTATGTTTCTTCCCTAACCAAAGAAAACCGTAAATATATTCTAGATTTAATTTTAATAAAATGTAATAGGTTAGTAACACTCAGAATTGAAAATACTAAGCCAATCTGTTTTATATCTTCCTACAAGTACAATACCAGCTTGCTCCAGTACCACAACTTTCATAAAAGGGTGTGTCTTCGAAACTGAATGTGATTTGCAGAAATACATTACAAATTAGCTTGTTTACATTACAAGCATTCTACTCGCAGCTATTAAGGCTGATAAGATATAGTTCGAGAAAGTCAATTGGTTTCCTTCATGGTAACATTGGTAACCATTATTACCTGAGCAATTGAAATGTTAGTGGTTTTATGGATTGTATAAAATAACGTTATTTAGACTTATTTTGAATTTTTAGATCGACTAACCGATATCCTTTCTTGTTTGTATCCTGTTTCTTACTATAAGTACAGTATACCTAGATAGGTTCTCGTCACAAGATATTGACTACGAGAAAGCTACCAGAGAGAATTTAAGCATGAATATATTCACGCTTAAATTCATAAATTGAACGACAAGGCAAAAGCAATAGATCCGTCACAAAGGGTCCCGTCAGGCTGCCGGAACACGAGCCGGTAATGCGGCTGACATTTTGCCGGCGATTATTTACCGACGCCGGCGCCTGCGCATCGAGAGATTTAAACGCGAATTGTTCAGTTAAATTTATAAAGTATTCACATGTCGCGTCACGGGGTTGTAAGTATATGTAGAGGTGACACAATAATGGTCATTTATTTATTTCAGTAGTCATTTTAACTTTAAATATCGTTATGCAGTTTTTTCCAAGATTGAGCCAGTTGGACATATATGTATAGATAGGTACGTAAGGAAATTGAAAAATTACCTGCATTATATTGTTTATTACGCGAATTCTAAAAAACGTATACGAATTTCAGAAGACGAACACCAATCGTAGGTAATCTGATAACGTAACATTCGCTAGGTTTTCACATTCACTAGGTAACAATTTAGTACTTGGAAAACAGTTGGAAGCGAAATGTTCCTCACGAATCTCACCAAATGGTCCCAACGGAAGACCAGCTGGCATTAATGCTAGCACATGCTGAGTTGGGACCATTTCGTGACAGACAACAAAACTTTTTCTTTTGTTCTGTGTTGCTCTTTTTGTCTTTTTTCCTTACAAATAGTTCCTTACATATGCCATCGACATAAATTGACCGACAAATCCAAACGACGTAATCGCAGTAAAGCACTTGCCCCAAGTTGATAGAACAACGTCAAGAGAATCGATACATGTCAGTGCGGATACTGCGGATTCAGATATCGCCCGCTCGCACGGAACTTCTCACCGTCACAACGGGCGGCAGCGTCCAGCGATTTTGCAATAAGTACATTGCTGCTCGCTCTCCTGAGTCCTGATAGCGGTTAGTTCGTAGCGCAAGTAATGTATCTATAACATTCTCCGCTGCCGCTGTTGCACCCTGTTGTGGCCGAGTGGTTAGAATAATGGTTGGCTTTCGCCATGATTGTATGCAAACATCATTTAAATAAACAGAACATGAATTTTAGTCCCTTCATCCTCACCATCGTATATGACGCAACAGATCATTTGGAATATAATCCTTGTTACATTCGAAACACAACAGCTTTTACTAGGTTGAGTAAAATAAGCCACGATGCCCAAGTGGTTAGCGAATCATGCTCAAGTACAAGACTACCGTATTTCACGCTTAAGAGGATTTCAAGTGCTAAACAAAATCAAATAAGTTAAAACGTTTTTCTTATCTGATCGAGTCGATGGAATGCCATTGATATTTTATGAAACAAATTGTTCATCTTTTTTGTCGAGGCTTTATCAAAACGAGATTGCCGATCCAAACTTTTGCAGTTCGAAATTGGAGACTCTGACAAATAAGTGATGGTCTCATCCATCAACTAGGAAGACTTTCATATTGAGCCCGATATGAGGTAGGTACTTTGTCTAAACAGATAATCGTGGTGATTATCTGATATTGAACAGATAATTCACTCTCCTTTAATATCGGCTGCAGGTAATCGCATTTCCCAGAGGCTCTATTTTTCACTAGGTACAGAATAATAACGTGAAATAAATACATCGCCGATGTCAGTAGGTACCTAATATAATTTATGACCAGCTTCTTCTAGCCGCGACTTTGTCTGCGTGGTTCTCGGGAACTCTGCATTTCTTCCGCGATAAAAGTTGCCTACGTCCTTCCCAGGGACTCAAACTATCCCATACCGAATTTCAACCATGCCGCAAAATGAAATTTTGGAAGGGGTGTTTTTTCTATGATTATTTTTAGTTCTAGTTTTAAATTTTATTTTAATTCATTTATTTTATTTTTAAGTCGCCGAATTTGTATGTGACTATGCTCTTGATTGTTATGGTTTAACATTTAAAACTTATGTAAATAAAATGAACTTTGAAACCTTAAACTAAGTAGGTTCAATTAACGATTTGAAGAATGTGACAACCTGACGGACACACTTACTTTCGCATTTATAATATTAGTATGATAGTGCTTGTCGGAAACTAAAACTAGTCGGATGGCTAAGTCCCAGCTACAAATTGATTTCGCGTCGTTCTCACCGTACCGTTTATTCAATCAATAATTGTGTCAAAAACCAGTTAGCCTACCACTTTGAGCGAAACGTTTAGCTTATTGGCCTTATCAATCTCATATTAATCAATGGATACGCAGACCGAAGACCGTAAGTTATGAAGAAAGCGATAGTTCCCCAGGTATAACTTAAGTGCCTAAGCTACTGGTTTCTGCGGAGGCAGGCCTCGATTATTCTATTAGTTATAATAACAGCTATAAATATTTTACAGCGCAGTCTAATGCTTATTATTTACTGGCAGTAAAGAGAGTAAACTGAAACACATCATAACATAATAATTCCTCAACAAAAATGTCTGAATTCACAGTAATTACTACCTAATTTACTACTACTGCTACTACTACAACCTATTTGCGTCCCACTGTTGGGCACAGGCCTCCCCTCATCATGAGAGTGTTTGGGCTATAGTCCCCACGCGGGCCCAGTGCGGATTGGGGACTTCACACACATCTTTGAATGACTTCGCAGATACGTGCAGGTTTCCTCACGATGTTTTCCTTCACCGAAAAGCTCATGGTAAATTCAAATTGAATTTCGCACGTAAGTAAACTTAGAGGTGCGAGCCGGAATCGAACCCCCGACCCTCGGCATGAGAGGCGGTAGGTTGAACCATACAGCTAATTTATCTACGTCTATTAATCTAATAGGGGTGACGACAACTTTTTTTTCCTTAGTCTATCAGGAAGATTATTGAATACGGAGATATATTGAGTTGAAATGTCGCGTGACATCACGGTTAGGTACGATTTATACCTAACGGTGACGTAGTTAGCCCCACTCTCCAACTTTAATGCGTTTTAACTTAGTCATTCTTTGTTAATTTGTTAAAACAAAAATTACGTGTCTAATATATTTTTATTACCTGACTGACGGACTAATTAGAATTTCGATTTCTTCACCCTGTCATCATCCCTATTATGCCCTGTAAAATTTCCAGAGTACCTATATACACAACAGAAGGATCAAGTTTTCTATTCGATTTAAAATCGATGCCGATTATTATACGTCCTGCGTCGATTATTATACGAGTATTAAATAACTCAACAGATCCACTTCAATACTTTTAACGCAAAAACAATTACGTATGAAAATGTTTTTGCTCGTTTGATTCTTTTAGTTCCTCGAACGCAACAATACAGCTGTGGGCCGATTCTGTGAAAGAAACTGTTTACTATGGGAAGAACAGATTTTTCGAACAATATGGCGTAGGAGGAGAAACTTAATTCTTTGGTGTACATAATTATAAGAGACGTTTTTACCTATTAATAAAATAGCGTTGATAGTAGTCGAATTTAAATCTCTCGGAAAAGTTGTTTAAAACAGAAATAATATACACGGTGTAGTTTTTATCCTGACAACGTGTTTGCAAAATAATCGTTTAAGAACTACAGGCGTAAAAGTTTAACAGAATAATAAATATTGCGTTACAACAATGCGTTAATATCTGCCAAGTTACCCCGCTTCATACCATAAATCAATTTCAATTTGAATTTACCACTGAGCTTTTCGGCGAAGGAAAACATCGCGAGGAAACCTGCACGCATCTGCGATGTAATTCAAGGATGTGTGTGAAGTCCCCAATCCGCACTGGGCCCGCGTGGGGACTATAGCCCAACCTTCTCGTGATGAGAGGAGGCCTGTGCCCAGCAGTGGGCCGTAAATAGGCTGTTGTAGTATATCATAAATACCATGCTTCACCATAAGGTTTCCTTGCGCAATATGGTAGCCCACAATAGCTGAGATAGACATTCAAAAGTGTCGTAAACGGTATTTTGTAACAGTTATAGGGATATTAACCAAGTGCGGGTTAGTTATGACGAGCTATAAATAAATTGTCAAACTCTGACTGACTCGCCTTTTTAGGAGTGTTGCGTATGTATATTAGTCAGTGTCAGGGATCTACCATGAGAGATAAGAGCCCTTTGCTTTTGCTGTTGAGTAAGAGGCAAGATGCCGCTGTAATATACTTTCTTAAAAACGTCATGAAGGGTTGTCGTTACTTCTTAGTCTGTAGTGACAATTGTTGATATTCATAATTTCATAAAAGATTATGATAGGATATTGTATAGGATATAGGACTACATCATCAAGGCCGTTCCTATACCCAGCTCAGCTGTCACTGTCACTCGTGCAACGAGTGAAATAGAAAGCGATACGCACAGAACGCCCGATTTAGTTAGTATTTAACACGCTTTAATTTCTATAAAAATACCGTCTAAAAACATGGCATTTATAAAGCTGTCAATGTATGCATATAATATGGATAATTTTTCTGTTATATTTAGTTTTACACTGTTTGATATAATAAATTGGAGTAAAGTTGGATCAAAGGTCCGCGTTAGATGTTACTTAGGAATTAAATTGTATCGAGCGAAGTTTCGTGAAATGTGTAACGAAAGCTGTCAATGTACACGAGGGCACACTGACAAACTGGCTATTACAAGATCCAACACCAACATAGCTAAGAACTTTATCTCAAACCGGATTGTTAACGTGTGGAATAAACTACCCGCCGTCACAGTGAACTCTACAAGTGTTAACCAGTTCAAAAACAGACTAGATAAACTCTCTTACTAACATGAACTCTAACAGTGAAAATATGATTTAGACGCATCAGCGAATTGCTGCCTGTCTAAAATTATTTAAATAAATAAATAAATGTAAGGATGATATAATCAAATATAACATGTGTTTTTTACATGAGCAATTTGACGATGCTGGGTCAGGGAACGGCCTTAACTTTTTAAATTAAATCGCAAACTACATATTATAAATGTATAGTAATAGGTACTCGTACCTCGTGTATGAACAGGTTCAGTGACTTGTCAATTTCATTATTTTTTCATGTCCTGCTGTTTTTGTATTAATGATGAAGAATGATTCAACTAAAAGACTTAATTGCGCCATACAGAACTTACGTAAGTACATGCTAATAAATCACAAATAGAGTATACATTTTAAAAGTATTCTTCTTTTGGTTTCCGTGAAAATGCTCGACGTTATTTTCGTTGATGTCTACAAAAAGAATTCCAGGAATACAGACAGTAAAAGTAAACATTGTTCCAAAGTTATTGAATAAACGGAGTCACGGGTAAGCTGTTCCCAATCGTCATACATCATCGAAGAGTCGAACAGTGAATCGGGCAGACGCGGAAACCGAGTTCTGGGCATAAATAATGAAATCACTTTAAACGTCGCCTTATTTCATCTTTGGAGCGTGTTTTATTAACTGATGGTAATATTATGCGTACTCAATTTTGGGTGGGTGGTCGGAGCGTCCGCGGTAAGACCACATTACGTTCATATTAGGCAAGGGATTCAACTGTCGCTCACGCGGTTTTGTTTCATTGCCCGAAAGCCGTTTTGGTCCGAGGCAGCCATCAGAGTCCGCTGGCATGAAAAAGTGAATAAGATTCAAAATATTTCATCTGTTCCTTTTCGATTTATGAAATAAGCTGCTTGAAATCATACAGTCCAGTGTGTCACTTCGCAATTTTGCACCTTACCGTTATGATAAGGTCCTAAAGTGTACATAATTTTAATGACTTTCTGACGAACTTATATAGGTTTCTTTTGTGTTAATGTAGGTACTACTTTTCGAAAAAGTAAACTTCTATCGAGAAATAAATAATCTATCTACTTATCTATCGTATTTTAATGAACTCGACTGTACAAATAAAAAACAGAGTACATATTTTTAAATCGGTTCTACATGTTTATGGAGTACCTAAGTATATATTTAATTTTAACATCCATTTTACTAAAGGGAAAAAACAATTTAGGTTACAATACTTACAATAAAGTAATGTTCAATTGTAAAAATTACCAATTAACCTACCTGTTCTCGTTTTTCATTTGCAACTTTAATTGTGCAGCTTCTCAGGCGCAAATGGACTATATCTTCATTGATGAGCAATTTTTTTAAGCCCTGTCCTTATAGAAATCTGCTTTAGCACTGAGAGCCTTATAGAGAGTCTACCCCACAGAACGAATTATTGCAAAGTAATTACAAATTGTGAACCAGCTTTCTATTTCTACACGGTATTCCTCCGCAAAAAACATTATACGGGGTATATTTTTAAATGAAACTTTCAGTAAAGTAAAAGAGCTTGAAAAATTTGTATGGAGGAAAAATCGTAAAGATTCTCATAACTTATCATTATACTTAATATGGATTATTTCTCATACCCCAGGTTCTATAAAGATGGCATAAAACTAACCTAACTATGTTATACCTACACCGTGCATGTTCGCGGCTGTGTTTGACTACGAGTATTCTTTAGCAGATCTACTACAATCATATTTATGGCGGACCTTCACAGTTCCTAATAGACTGGCTTTCCAAGTTCCTAGTTTCACTAAACCTATCTCAATCAGCAGTGAGTTAAATTAGCACGGAGTGCGTGAGAGTCGCTTTCGCGGCCCTTGCCGAGCCTCGTTCATCGTGCAGACCCTTTTTGGAAGAACCGTGTGCCGCTGATATGTATTTGATAAGTTGTTTCTTGTCCTAACTAAAAGTTGTCAGCAGACGTTAAGGACACGAGGAAATAAATTACAGCTTTCATGGTAAAATTACACATCAACGACCATAACCCCGAAGTGGTAGTCATTCAACTGTAAATTGAAACCAATAATATTCGAGAGCGTGTTTTTATATGGTAACGTTTCACAATTTGAAGCGTTTGTAATTTGTGAAGCCTAGAAGATGGGTTTGACTAATTACTATCAGTTTTTAATTTTCAGATCCGATACTGGCTTTCAAAAGCCTTCCTCGTACAAATGATCCAGATAAATTGTAAATACTTTGCTAAGTGTCAACAATACGTATTGTGGGGGCAGACGTTTACGAGAATTTACAGTCCTGGAGTACATTCAATTTAACGCACTTCACTCTAACGCAGGCTTTTGCATTGAATTCATCATAAAGTTTGATTGCGTTCGCTTTCACTTGCCCTTATGTGGCTCGTGGACGTGATGTCACTGGTTTCTATTTAGGGCTGACGATTTGCTCGGCAAGCTAACTGTACAAATTTAATAGCGTTTCTCACGCCATTTAGATTTCAATCAGCACTTTGTTCTTTGTGGCTTTATTGTGATTTCCATAAGGGTTTCCTGACCGCGATGCATAATTTTACCGTCTGAGCGTTGCATCACTTTCATTACGAAATCCATGTTATTTGGTAAGAGCTGTTCGTATTGAAATTCGTACGATTTTTGTCGTTTACTTACTTTTGATCGAGTACGTTTGGTGTGTTTAAATAAAATTATTATTATAATCCATTAACGCATTCACTGCCACCGACGCATATGTGCGTTTTGCTGACTTTCCCGCGGTGCCTTGAACGCACAGGTGCGTTGCAATGTTCCCTTAATGACAGATGTGGCACCTGGCGAAAGTTCATAAAACAGAAGTGGCAGTGAATGCCTTAATTCTTACTCGTTTCAGAGTACCTAGGTATTTAAGCAAGTCGCTTTAAAGTGTCAGGTTGATTTATATTTTAAAAAGTGAATTAAAACAAAAACATTGTGTGGTTATTGTCCTTCTGGAATTACGTGTCTATCGATTCTTTTATGACTTATTTTCATTTGCCCCACAATAAATGTATGTACTACTCTTGTTCGAGTAACACGTTTTTAGATCATTCGTTGATAAGTTTATCGTATTTTTCCCTCTCGCTGTCCTGCAATACGTGACTTATAAGTGCTGGCGCCATCAACTGCCACAAAAAGTTGTTTGGCACAAACGGCATGCAAAAACTCGATCGGGCACCTGTGGAGAACAATGTAATAGATGCGGGTATCTTCATCGAACAATCGCGAACTTTGATTTGTAACGCAATAGCTTAGCACGCCTAAGGTCATGCGCAGGTGGAAAAGTTCAAGAGACACACGCAATTAGACATCTCTTTATAAACTGAAATAACAAGGACCAGTTTCGTTTGACTGCAGTTTTTATGACGGACTGGAAAGTGGAAGTGGAAACTTTAGTATAAGTATTTTTTCTGTTTTTATAGTCTTTAGAATAATTGTAATATATAACAATTGTCATTAGTAAAAATATATTTTTCATAATGTTAATATTGATTGTTATTATTCTTTGTCCCTTATATTCGTAGTTGTACTAGCATCAATTATAAATACTTTTTTTAATCAATAAATATGTATAAGGATTTTTCTTACAAAGATCTATCGATAGCAGCACAACGCTTCACTTACGCTCGCCATAAGCCCCCGAGTGCGAGCGAGAGAGTATGATAAAAATGATTTATTGCTCCGAATGACACTTGCTAATGGCTCTACTCTAATTTTAAAGCAAAGTTGTTTTATACATAGACGAGCTTTTACCCGCGACTTCGTTTGCAGAGAATTTAACACTATATTTCCAAAGCCCTTTTTCCAGGATACTTTTTAACCTTTTCCGGGATTACGGGATTTCCGGGATTCCCGGAATTGCGGGATTTGTGGGATTTCCGGGATTTCTATCCAACGTCCTCTTCCGTGGTAGGGACCACTAATGAGTTTCCGGGATTTCCCGCGTTTTCCGGGATAATAGGTAGCCTATAGCTTATTCAAGGTTAAAAACTTTTACAAAACCGTTTAGCGTGATGGAGCAACAAACATCGAAACATCCAAACACACAAACTTTCAGTTTTATTATATTAGTAAGATATATTCGGTTACAATTAGCAATAATAATAAAACAGATCATATCGGAAGCCATTAAAGTAGTTGTTACTTTGTTGTAATGCAAATGTTGAGTTGTCAGACAGACAAACCTATGCAAAAAAATAGGGATGCGTAAAACTGATTTGTGTTTTTTTTCTTATGCCAAAACGCTTCTGTGTGATCTGTGTCTGGATTAAAAACGTTTGACATATTACAAAGTAACCTTCTTTAAACTTTAGATAATAAGGTTTTCTTATTTTTATTATGACGTAGCTTATTCTGGAATAACACGATACAATTATGTTTATTTTATACTGTATGAGGCAGTCCTTGAAAATATTCAGTTGACGTTCGATCGTTGACTTTATTTTGAAACTTTTTTGATAACGAAATTTGCCTTGTCTTGTCAATGACATAATAGACATTGCACAGCAAGCACATTTTACAGGCCTCCAAAAAGATAGGTCGAAGAAGGTAAAATGACGTTCAAAGTTATTTTATCTCACAAGGGCGTATCTGGCCTCAATGTGTTGCTGTTGTGGTGGACCTGGGAGGCTAGTTGAGGACAGAATAAAGTATTAACCAATTCAATCCAACATCATGAAATATATCAAAATAAACGTTAAATAAACTATTCGGTGTCTCTAGTTAGTTCAAGTAATACCTTAATTGTTGATTATTTTGCAAGGAACCCTGTTATTATTTTTCGTCCGAACCTACTTAATACTGTGTGCGAATTATCTACACATTGAACTAGACGCGGAAGTCTTATTATTAGAGTACTCTAGATGTAAAAGATAACATTATTGGGCTGATAGACGTTTTCAATCGATATGTAATTTAATTATACCTTATTAAATGGTTAACCGCTGGTCTATTTAAATGTTTCCTAAGTGACTAGCACATTATCATTTCCCGACGTGTAAACTTGTTACTTTCGTAAAATTGGAAGGTCGATTAGACGCACACATCCCCACAGCCCACCAAATGGAAACTGCCGCGAAACACATCACCACTGCATTTTTTTTTCTTCTTTTTTTTTTCGTTTCATTGTTGGCCTTTTATTGACATGTTCTGTAAAATGCACTCTCAAAATGTACTAACCTAATATAATAGTAGTCTAGTTATACTATTATCTAATAAATGGGATACACGTTTTTTCCACGATTTAAGGACAATACAAATGCTCTTTAGCGCATTTTCACGCATCAACACTTTTGTATGGACACTTCAAGTTATATGTTCACTTAGTAATACTGCCCTTGAGCTGCACAAAGATGCATTAAGAAAATTTTAAATAACAAAGTTCTATTCAGTCTTTTATTATTTCGAACAATACACACACTTTTTACTTTAAATTGGTACTTAAAAAGTCGATTTTCCTGCGATCATGGTTTTTTCTTCTTCAAGTTACAGTTCCCTTTTGTACATAGCATTCAAAATATTCCTAAGGTTTACATTATTGATTCTTTATTCAAGCTCCTTGTATTGAAGTGTTGTTAAAAAATAATAATTATGTAAATTACTTAAATTCAATAAAAATACCTAGATAGTAAAAACGAACGGTACTCCAAAGATTTAAATAATTGGTTTGAAATAATAAATGTTAGTAAAATTTCCAGTTGGCAGATAAGTACTTTGGCAGATACTTTTAAGTAGGTACATGCATACATAATTTGCAAAAGTGACAAGAAAAAATAAAATGCTACTGGCCCCCTCGTCAAAGAGAAAACATGTCGCGGAACACGAGAATCGACATTCAAAATTGGAGCGAATTCGAATTCCGATCGTTCTTTTGTTTATGGTCATTGTCGGAACATGTACGGCGAACGTTCGACCGTTTTTTTTCTCATTACAAACAACAATGGGCACGGCAAATGGTACTGCGGCGAGTGCGGCGTAAAGCGCTGTTTTATGCTGTTACTGCCCTTTAATACTGTGATTTCACCGCAACTTCGTTTTATCTATCTTCTATATCTATACTACATATAATAAAAAGGTACTTTTCTGTCTCTTGTCTGTCTGTTTGTTAGAGTTAATCTCCGGAACTAACGAACCGATTTGAACGCAGTTTTCAAAGGTAGATAGAGCATCATTCGGAGCTACATAATATAAGCTATGTTTGATTAAAATCGAATATCGGAAAGAAAAGTTATCGGCAATTTTATGTTCCACGCAGACGATGTCGCGGGGCACAACTAGTTGTGATATAAAAAAGACCTATAAACAGCTTGAATGTGGTTTATCTACTAATTTATTGCAGGCACAAGAAAAATAACGCGAACAATAAAACCTGTACCTATTACAGATCTTTATCTCACTGTTTTATACATAAGTAGGTACCCAAGTATATTGTTTTTGTAAATATATTATTGAAAATAAGAGCATTCGCAATAATAAGCATATACAAGCTCGTGTCATACATAATCTATGTACCATTGAAATAATAATGTGCATCAAAATAAAAATAAAAAATACACTGGATTTAGTCGAATAGAACAAAATAACAAAACACTTTCAGCCAGTATTATTTCTGTCCTCAACCAGACCGCATTTGAATTCATGGTGCACTTTCTTTATGCCTATTCGGTTGTTGTTTTGTGATGCGTCTTTGATACAAGCTCTAAAGGGAAAAGTGAATCCGAAGAATACCCTGTTGGCGCAAGGCCTATGATAAATTACAGGGTATGAGAGGAGGGTGTTTTATATGGAGCTCACAATGCGCTTTATAAATCACTTCATACGACTTTGATAACACGGTCGTATAAATTTTATAAAAAGTTTAGACTGATAAAACAATACTTTTCACGTTTATATACGTTTAGTACCTATTTAAGTCAATGTTGTTAGTGATGACGGCCGGATTGGTCCAGTTGGTAGTGACCCTGCCTTCTGTTCCGATGGTTGCGGGTTCGAGTCCCGCTCGGGGCAAACTTTGTGTGATGAGCACGAAGTTTGTACTCGAGTCATGGTTGTTTAGTATTTATATAAGTATGTATTTCTCTATATAAGTATTTATATCGTTGTCTAGCATAATACAAGCGTCGCTTAGTTTGGGGCTAGGTTAATATGTGTGATATGTCACAGGATATTATTATTATAGCTACGGTTCTATTAAAATTTGTAGTACCTAGTAGTTGGCTACGCTTATTAAACCAGCAAATTTGTAATGTGACATTTGCATGACACATCAAAAAAGCTGTTTTAAAATTCCAACGGCTTGTCAAGCTCTCAAAGTCGAAAGCCGAAGGCGACAATTCCGACAGCCCTACGCGCGGGTGCCGGAGGACTATTAATCTCTCAACTCGACAAATACTCGGGCGATCCGCGGGGATAAATCACAAGATATCGCCCGCAGTGACAAACAGCCACAAGCGAGCGAATCGAGGAAGTGAGAAACCTAGATGATCCGTGCATGAGAAATATTTTGAGGAAAATCTTATTCCTCCTTTGAAAAGAAGTCCTATTTTTTGAATTCATTTGTCCTCTACAATCTTTAGGTAATTGATCAAGGTAAGGCATCAATTCATAGTAATACACTCAACAGCAATGAATTGGGGTCACTTTGTAAAGCATTTTAGTGACGTATTTTAGATGCGAAAGTAACTCTGTGTCTGGCTGTCTGTTACCTACCTCTTCAAGCTTCAATCGCTGAACCGATTTGGATGAAATTTAGTATGGAGATAGTTGGGGTCCCGGGGAAAGACATAGGCTACCTACTTTTTCCCGCGATGCAACGCGATAACAGAATTCCACGCGGGCGAAGTCGTGGACAGAAGGCAAAATAGTACCACATCCGCGCAAAATCGCAGATCGCCCCAGAGACAATGCGCTTATTGTTTTGCGCCTCCGAAGCTGCGCATACTCCACCTCGCCTAATGCGACTAGTATTACTATGGCTGGCTGTCTGCAGTGCCAACCGTTGTTTTCTAGCCAATTGCTTGTTTGACATGGATTTGAACTTATTGATAGTACTTACCGACCCATAAAATAGCTTGTATATTTAAAAAAACAAATGTTTTACTTCTTTAAAATATAATGTAAACAAATAAGTATTTTTAAAAATTTGATATATTAAAATATAATTAAATTAAGTATGTACGTCCACTAATATTTTAAACTAGTACAAGAACACGTTTTTATGGCTATTTTCGCATTATTTAATATTCATGAAATATTCGCGAACTCAAGTCAAACACGTACCTATTCTTATTCTCGCGACGGTGGCCAATTGGACAAAAACTAAATTTAATAAGCTTGACTATCTATTGGAAAATAGAGTCACGTAATAAATTACAATAGCTAAAAAAAGCTGGCGTCTTACGAAATATTTTTTTACGCATGGTTAAGTCAGATTTAGGCTCCTCCAGTCCGGTTTTATCTACAAATTGTGTGCATAATTATCTACCTAGGTATTTGTGACGTAGGGAATTACGTGCTTCAGCAGCTTTACGATTTGAATAACAAAGCTCGAGTAATTGAAATTAATAGTAGGAAACATATTTGAAACGTTTGTCATTGTTCTCACCGACAATTAACGTGTGTAGGTATTGTGATGTTTTATATTTTTCGCTTAAAATTTCCAACAATTATTTGGGGTATCTGATCGTCGAAGGAGACCTCGCGACGAGGTTGATCGAAATTCGAAAGTACACCAAAACAATATGCCGATAGCATCGCCATACTTAATTAACGACAACCAAGCCACGTAACGTGACAAACGTGGCCTCTTTACTACGGTTTGTAGAGCGTTTCATTTTTATTTAAGACCACTAAAATTTCTTCAGAAAAAGAACAACTTATAATAATTATTAATAATTCGAGAATTTACAGTACCAAATTCAGTTACATAACATGAAAAAGCTCATATCATATTTGTATAAATGTCGATTATATTGGGATGTAACTGTAATTCCGCATTTCAAATTGTGCAACACTGGCGGGCGGAGGGCCCACGGTACTCTCACTTGTCGACTCCAACAACATTACAGTAGTCGACTCCGCCCATAGTTCCGAACGCCATAACCACCGTGTCCTTTGCACAACTAAATGGCTAACATTTAAATTGGCACCGAACAATGGGCCAGCACCTGTTCCGCTCGTATCTAAAGATCTCGAGATATCGTGGCCGATTCTCCGCGCGGAGTGGACAGTCGGTAGATTATTGTTCGTGTTGCACGTAAATACTGCCGACATTTCACTGAACAACAAATGAACCGTCTATTTATTTGGTGTGAAGAAGCTGAACTTTAGGTTGAAAGCGGTATTTAATTAATTGCTTTGTAATGAGTTGAATAGTAGACGCCCATTATCGGTAGGTTATCTAAGACTTTAGAAAAGCCGATGCATTTGTGATCTGTGCGTACCTACCTACCGTTCCTGTTATTTTGATGTCGAAAAATGAGAAGGAACTTAACATTTTGTAACACTTTTTTTTCCAATAACAGTACAGCAAGCTAGCAATATAATATAGGGAATTATGCCTGTAGAAAGATGACATGAGAGAAATGATACATGATCGGATGGTAGGGTATGCACTTTTTTATTTCACTCTGCCAATCAAATATCACCCGCATTCTACAACCAAGTGTGTTGTTGGTTAATAACTGTAGTGGCTTCGAACGATTTTGTACCATAATAGGAGATAATATGATTGCGTCTCGTTTTTTGTTTCGGGTTTTCGTCCTTAACAAAAGACTTCACTACTGACAAATATCTTAAGTCCATGTATTGCCAGTGGGCGTAGCTCACACTCGATAAATAAGGAGGAAATATAGGTACTGTCGATAAATAAGGTCTTATCGGCCGTGCATGCTTCCTAGTATGACAAACGCGAGTTCCTGGCTGGCGAAGTGCTTCACTTGTCCTCGCGTATATCTGGACGTCGATCGTTTTATCGGCCGGTTCATGGAGGAACGATGCCGCATAGGTAGGTACTCGTATTGCGTGCTAGGACTAGAAATGACTTAGAGATCGTATTGTGCGTCATATTTGTATAAATCAACGGCTATAAGATCGAGCGATTAAGATTTAAAAAAAGCCGTGGTGGCCTGGTGGTTCGACCTACCGCCTCTCATGCCGAGGGTCGGGGGTTCGATTCTCGCACCACTAAGTTTACTTAGGTGCGAAATTCATTTAGATTCTTTCGCAAGCTTTTCGGTGAAGGAAAACATCGTGAGGAAACCTGCACGCATCTGCGAAGTAATTCAAAGATGTGTGCGAAGTCCCCAATCCGCACTGGGCCTGTGTGGGGACTATAGCCGAAACCCTCTCATTATGAGGGGAGGCCTGTGTCCAGCAGTGGGACCCAAATAGGCTGTAGTAGTAGTAAGATCGAGCATCTTCTCAAAAATATTTGAAAGAAAAGGTTGATTACGTCTTGATGGGTAGGTTATAGGTATCTGAAATTAACTTCCCGTTGAGATTTTTCCACAGCGGTGTCCAAAATTTCAGATGGTACTCCTAGTTGTTACTTTTGAAATAATAAGAAAATAAACGACTCTTTATCGTAATCATTTTAATCTACGTACAAATTACGCGACATACCAAGAGCCACCGCAGTTATTAACGAGAGAAAGGACTAATTTTACATAACGCGATCTAGTTGGGGGACAGAGATCGAAGACATTTAGCAAAATGGATTCTCCAAATTGGAATGTAAATTAGTGATCAAACTAATCGCCGGAAGAGGCGTGTACTGTCAAAGCACTTATTACCCAATTAATTAAGACGGTTGTAAATATTATTCGACCGCGATTGTAAAAACTACTTTCTAGTATCTTTTCTGCAAATTTATTCATTTAAACGTGCGAAAATCAAGTTTCTATACTACCAAATAGTCGTCTGACGTTCTAAGACGTAAACAGTACCGTTTCGTAGAATATTAAAGACACAGGATGTTGGTGCAAATTTAAATAAATTTTAGGCTACCTATTCTGCTTTAGGTACTTTTATTAGTACATCACCGTTGGTTTTCAGGGTTTACTTCAATTCGTTACTCATATGCATGTTCAAAAATCACCTCCATTATTTCTCCTTCCCAAGAAGAGCACGGAAAATTGTAGTGCAGTTAAAAAAGATGATTAATTGAAGTTAAAAAAGTTGACAATTATTTTAGCCTGAGCAGTCATCAGTTATCCACTTTGTCATCATATAATGGGAATTGATGCAATGCTATTATTTAATGATTTATATTTATATAGCATCGATCTGCACCCATTTATATTCAAAATCCGGTCGCAAGAGGAAATGACATGAAGATTAAAGTAATTCCAATTATATAATTGCCTCTCATGTCGCATCTGTAATGAGCACACATAATCAAACCCGTTAAACGTTTACTGTAGGTATTTTTTGTGTCATTCGTTGGCAAACGAACACACTGGCCATATTTCTGACGGTAAGCTGTCCCATGGAATTACGAAATCAGAAGATTGCCAACGCCCTGCCAACTCAGCCAAGAAGAGGAAGATGGAATGCTAATTGTAGATTTTTCTTAATTCGTCACTACAGTACTCCATCTCCATCTTCGGTACTCCATGTGAAAACGGTGAATACTCTAATACGATAGGTGAATCACTCGTAAAACATTGTAAGCAGGTTTTAACCTTAACATCTGCAATCGCATGTTACAAGTTTACAGTATCTATCAATACTACTACTACTACATAGCCTATTTGCGTCCCACTGCTGGGCACAGGCCTCCTCTCATCACGAGAGGGTTTGGGCTATAGTCCCCACTATCTATCAATAATCCGACATTTATAAGATATTACATCGATGAACTTCTTTAACGTTAATCGATCCGTGAAATACGAAAAGGCAAGTGAAGCAACTGACGTCATCACTGCAGCCGGCACTGATATCTAACTTTGGTAACTTTGTAAACTTTCCTCGTTGTATTTTTTTACTTCTGAAAATATTCCCAGCTTGTACTCAAAAATTATTAATGTTTATTTGAATGTCGTTCGGTCAATAATCGATATCGATATTATAATCGATAATCAGACGTTGACCGATAAACGGGTACAAACCGTCGGCGCAGATAAGAAAGTTATCTTAGATAGCGTCGATTGTAAGATATGGTACTTACCTACTTCAGCAAAAAAGTGACATTAAAGCAGCTCAATGCGAACAAAAGGAGTGAAAGCGTATTAAGAAACACTCGCCTCGGGCGTCTTAGCGTCAGCATGCAAATTATCATCATAAACATATGATGATAATATTTGCAATAAAAGTTTCGACAGTTTTAACGAGCTCTACTTTAACTTTTATGCTAAATTTTGCTTTATATTTTCAAATTCGTCGACGATTTTATGTCAAATTGAGACTTTCCACGTCAGACGTTTAGGTTAGGTTACGTTAGGTATCTAAGTGATACCTAACCGGTTAGGTATCACATGAGAATTGATTTTTACTTGAGAATTACGAAATCGGGTTTTAGGATATCTGGTCTATAAAAATTTAGGGTGGTCAGTTCAAATTTAAAAGAAAAAATGGTAATCGTTTGCAACTAAAATATAGGTTCTATAAACTCCTCGGTATGCTCTATAAGTACAAAACGCAGACCAAAAACGGTTACGTCGTAAAGACGAATAAAATTTCGGTTTCTAAAGCAGTACGTTCCGTAAGAATGCAATAAAGTTCCTCGACTAACCGAGTTTAATAATTTTACTCCAAAGGAGACGCGGTTTATATCTAGCGCGTAGGTACTACAATAACATCTTTGTTACGCTTTGCTATGTAGACTGTACCGAATCAGTGATAGTTCACAGTTTGACCTCGGCCCAAATTATCTCAGCGTCGGACAACAATAGACGACGATCTCAAAATAATTATTATGCCCATTATACCCCCTCGACGCATGTCACTATGACGTGATAACACTGCATACGGCATGTACCGGACAGTGCGAACGATACTTTTAATTGCTAGATATCTGCCGTTGATCACTATAATCTAGCGTCTTTATTGCACGAAATTTTATACTCGTATGATCAGTTCAACTTTTGCAACCTTTGATGAGAATTGATGGCAAAGTGAGTTTTACGTTAGGTACCTACCTACTTGTTTGTTACATTTTGTTTATTACTATATTATACTCATGCAGTATATGTACGGTATAGTGATATCCGAATATTTTCATTTTGCCTATTTTGAGTCTAGCAAAGCTCGGTCGCCCTATGTATGTAGTTTTCGAAGAATTTTATTCAAAGAGAGGCACTATTGATCTCACCCTGCGTCGAAAGGTGCGCCAGCGCCTCCCAACGGTCCGTGCAATTTACACGAATTACCGGGCGCGTGGTCGTGATTCATTTGAGCGCCTGGTTACCGTTAAACATATACTTACTTGGTTATAATTATCTTGTACTTTAAACGAGCTAATAACCGTCTATATTCAAATATACAGAACTATATAATAAAGTAAAATCAATGCTGTAGAAATGAGAGCATTGCGGAATATTGCAAATGTTAAATTGAGTGATAGGGTAAGGAATAGCGTGATAAGGGAGCGGTGTGGTGTGAAAGAGGATGTAGTGACAAAAATAGAAAAAGGTATGCTATATTGGTTTGGTCATATGGAAAGGATGAATGAGAGAAGACTGACAAAAAGTATTTATATGGCTAGTGTGAATGGAGGTGCTGGAAGAGGAAGACCGAGGCGAATGTTCTTGGATCAAATTCAGGACAATCTGATTAAAGGCCAGGTCAAAAGTACTCTAAACCGACGAGCATGTATGCGGAACGGGATGAAAGTTGAAGAAGCGAGAGAAGTATGCAAGAGTCGTAGCAAATGGAAAGAAGTGGTCTCTGCCTACCCCTATGGGAAAAAGGCGTGATATTATGTATGTATGTATATAATAAACGGCTCTAGCGAACTGGATGTGCTATATTATAGGTGTGTACGGGGGCGACAAATCGATATGGCTAGGACTATCTGGGAAAACTAACTTTTAGGCATTTTCACCAGAGCAAAACTCAGTCACCCAGCTACTTGGAATTATCACGATAACTGTAACAAGCATTTTTTAATCCTCCTAAGACCTGACCACAATCTATTAGGTAAGTACATGAGTAGTAAGCTAAATAAGGTTTAAGGTAGTGTTTTAGATTAAAAAAACTTTCCTTGTGACATCGTTAATTTACTGACTATCTAAATAAATAAAAATAATAAATAATATTTTTTTTTTTGCCAAAAACATTGGGGTACAAAAATATTGACACTTGGTCCTTCACTAGGCGATGCCTGTCACGAAGTGACCAATTTCGGAATATTATTGCCGCTATTATTGAGTCCTCTGCGTCAAATTTTAACAAAAATTTTGTTCATCATGGAGAATATCAAAAAAAAAAGAAGAATAACAAGGAAATTTTTTTTTTATTAAATGATATGTTTGATTGAATGATAGTTTATCTTCTTGTTTACTTTTTATAAGGACATATGTGGTTACACGACCGGTCACGGTAAAACGATTCTCGTTATAATAATCTCACTAAATCGCACTTTCGCATGAACAGTAATATTGTTGCAAGTATGTATCTACATTTAGATACTGCCTAGACTTAGTAAGCTTAAAAGATTATTACGATAGAAACTTTCTATGTTTGCTATTATGTAGACACTATTTACTGTTGTATTTTATTATACTAATACGGAAATAATATTTTATTTTAATAATCATAGCAATGACATGCTTACAACATATCTACATATACTGAAGTTTGTTTATTGGTCAATAAATAAACAGTTTTTATTCGTACTTTTACTCAACTGTAATCAGAATTCAGAAGTAATGAGTAACTAGTGAAGGTTTAAACTAAGCAAATGTCTCAAATAGTCAAAAGTATTACACTCCATACAAATTGGATGAAATTGTGAAAAAAACTTGTCATTTACTCCAACACGATACGGGTCCAGATCGCAGATGTCCCAGTCGTAATGGCAAATGCAATAACAGCAGCCGCAATAGCATTAGCGGTAACAACTCCTTACAACACTACACAACCAATAGATACGGCGCGAGGCGAAGCACCTACCTACGCCGTTGGCACGGTGTCTATTATTCTTGATCCATGTGTCATGTTGTACAGTCAGCAGTAAGGGACTAAACAGTCAAAGTGCTCCCAATGATCCCGTCTTTCCCCGCTAACCTGCCGCCAAATAGCAGTGCACTGTTGTGTTCCGGTAGGGGGTTAAGACAGCCGGTGAAATTTCTGGCACAGAGGCTTTCCATCTTAGGCCTCAGAGTAGGCAACGCAATTGAGATCTTATGGTTTCTTAATGGGGGATCAAAGGATTTCGGTGTCCATGGGCCGCAGTGACCACTTACCGTCAGGTGGGCTGTGCGCGCGCTTGCCTAGACCATCGACATAAAAAAATGACCATAAAACAGCTGATGAGATAGTGGAAATAAAGGTGTGTGTTGAGCTGAGCGTAGCAGTTGGCTAAGAACTTAGATTGTTCAGTTACTTAAGTTGCTGACTGTATAGAGAGCATCACAGTGGGCGCGCCTAGCGCCAATAAATTGAAGTTTAACGGAACGAGGCTTTCGCCTGGAAGCGCTGGATCCGAAGAACTAGAAATGTAATTGTAAGTAATCAATGATTAAGAAAGCAGGGTCTTTACATATTTGTATTTTCCTTTTTCTCCTTCGTTTTCGCAGAAAAGTGAAGCAGTAGCATTACTTAAAACCAAAAGAGACTTGGATCAAGTTATCCGCTAACCTGCCGCCAAACAGCGGTGCTCGCACTGTTGTGTTCCGTTAAGGGGCAAGAGTTCAACTGGCATTCAATCTTGGTCCTCGGGTTGACAACTAACCCGATTATTATTATTATTATAGATATTTATTTTTATTATTTATAAATACATGGTTTTATTATAAAGGAGCCATTGTTGACTATAAGAAAGCTGATGATGTCACTGGTTCCATAGAATTACTGCTTAAGGCGGTGTCACTTCCACATTCTACAAAAGTATAATTATAAGTATAATTCAATCAGTAGAAATCAATATAGGTTCACCTTACTTGTTGTGAACACGTGCATTGTCGTTTTGAAATTATATCGACAGAAGACTCATAATAGATTCAGGACAACAATAATTTCTGTTCTCACTTTAGCATCATAATATAAAACAATTTAGTAATCGCGGGATTCACCGAGACAGGTTAGTATTTGCAAATGTACTCTACTAATCGGAAACTACTTATAGTATCAAGTCGTGAACTTAACAAGCCTTTTAATAGTTATTAGGTACTTGATGTTATTTCTGCTAAACAAGGAATTTTATTACGTCAAACTTTTTAATTCGTTTTCTCTTTTTAGTACAGCGTAGGTTCAATTAAAGTCCAATTTTATGAAGTAATAAATTCAGTTAGGCAACACAATAAGTAGGGCTGTACCGTGGCTGTACCAATCTTGTCACAGTAATCGATAGACTCGATCGATATAACTCGATACACTTGATTCGCTCCGATAAAATCTACAAAGTTGGTATAATCAGCCGTGACAACAATAACTAAACCATATTATAGTCAAAGTAATGACTTAATCAAGCCTACCGACTTAGAAAGCGATTCGATATTGAAACTTTTATGCAATGAATTGAAGCAGCCACAATTAGTATCTTACATAACAATTTTATCAAACGCATTTGACATTAATGGTCTAGACATAGCCATCAATTATGTCGCAGAGTCAATACTTTGCATGTAATTAAGACAGTTCTGTTATTTTATAGACTATTAATTATTATGCATTGGTGCACTAACCTTAAAAGCAACTAATTAGTTGTTGGAGTGGACTTAATAGATTTATGATTTTTACAGACTTAATAAATCAGTTTAACACATTTCACTTTCACATTATGCACAAATTTAATGTGTTCGTTAGCTCCGATGTCAACTTTCGAGAAGAGCTTGATCTAGACAAACTTTATAAATTTCTCTGAATTGGAAGTTCAAAGACTCGGTAACTTAATCCAAAGCTTGATTAATCAACCTTTAAAAAATACATTTCCCTACGCATTATTTCTGCCTGGTTACGAAGCGGCGGATATAAAGGACTCCTAAGATTCCAAACCCAAGCTCCTTGATGCCGCCTTGGCGCTTACGACCACTGCCCTGCACAAACAGGACTAATCAGTCAACTAGATCAACCTTCCCTCAAAGCAACAAAAAGTAGAAAATTATCAATCCAGCACGTTACGCGTACCGCCATAAATGTAACGAGCTGATTCCCCTATAAGTAGAGGGCATAATTCATAGGCAATTTGCAACTTCCTCGTGTTAGATGCTTTCTCGTGTGGGCGCGAACAACCGTAATTAATGCAACTGCACACAGACGCATCGGGAAACCAGACGGAATCGACGATACAAATAAATATGACGCGCGGCCGCTGCAGTGCGATCCGGTAGATGTGGCAATTCTAGTACTTAACATCGATCCATCCGTAGCCAAAACAAGCCATTTTGTGGATTATTCATATATACAAGACTCCACTGGGCCTTAGAATCGTTAAGTACCTACTTCACAAAGTCAAGAACAAGAGACAGTAAATTACTTAGTATATTTCAAAAAGTGCCCTTAATAATCTAAGGAAGCGGACACCACAATCAGAAACCAATGGTCTTGAATGAGGGAGATTATACATGTGCGCTACAGATATGCGCCTTTTTAATCCAGATCTGCCTTCTCCATAAAATCTTTATCCTTTAGCGCAGCACTTTCTAGGTATGATTTGCTCACCAATGGACGGATTGCCCAGTGGTCGGTCTCGTTAGTTGCTTTCTGTATAACGATTGACTACCACCTAACCATAGCTAATCAATTTTTTTCGCTTCGCCATGGAAGTTGTGGTTCCTTTGTTTATGTCTTCATAGTTTAAGATACGGTGAGTAAGGTATTATTATTTTTATTTATTTATTTATTGAGAACAAATACAATTGAATGAATAAAAATAGTCCCACAAAACTGGAGTATAGTTTGACTGCGGGATCACGAATATTAATCAATTATACATTAGAGAGAGAGAGAGAGAGAGAGAGAGAGAATATCTTAGCCATTAATTACTAGGCTATATGTAGGTTACAAATGTTACAATAATATGCATTTGCAATTGCATCAGTGCTACAACCAACCCCCCATTTCTTGGAAAATGAAAATAAATGAATTTGATCGCTTTCTTTATTGAATTATTTATTGTAAATAAAAGTTGTGCAAAAGTATAATTTATAAGTATTTCTTCCATCTGTTTTATAAGTGACATTTAAGGGATTTCTAATGTTTCACTTAAAAGTATTTACATTTCCGCTTTCTAGGACCGTCAATAATATCTAACAGATTTCTTTTACACCTACCTGGAACTAATGTTTACAACCGGAAAACAGTAAAGACACTTATATCTCGCTTAACGTTTAATTAACTCCTTATAGAAAATGTAATTGCTAATAAAATAATAACTACTTCTGCTTTCCCATCTCAGATTTTATAGCCTGGTCATGTCAAATAAGTTTCATAAATAATTATCGTTCACCTAGTAGAAATTCATTACAACATTTCATATGAAAGTCTCTTTGACTGTATAGTATACCTACCGATAAGCTTTAAATTAAATGTCAACAATCTTATAATCTTAACTAAATCTTTCATTTAGCTATTTGCACATTAGTTTGTATGGAAATTGGAAATCGTTTACTCTTGATGAGTATGTCGTCAATATAATTTTGTATTCGCTGTTTCTTTTAGCTTTCGTTTATAATATTAATGCGAGAAGCATCCTAAGATTACTGCTCGCTGTCATGTTTCCTCCTCATTTCTGTAGCGATGTAATTTTCCTCCTCATGACATCACGAAGTTTCCAGATACAGATAAAAATCGGGCCGACCTATAAGGGGATCACTTTTATTGTCTCCATTTCACCCGATTTAGGACTACGCAAGCTGCTTGTTTTTGCCGTAAACAATGGTTGGGGTTTTACGTATATGATCAGGCAAAAGGTTGACTGTTAAGGAAATACCGCGGAGTCACATTATACTACTTCTGGGAACATTTACGACATGTCCTATAAGAATTTTACGTTTAGTATGGTGACCAATAACTATGAAAAAAATAAAATTGCATATTATAATTTAACTATTGTAATTAGCATATTTTTTCTGAACATCTCAACGACTCCATCCCTCCTATTATACCTACGTGAAGTTTTCTTCTTAAAAATCGTAATTATCCATTAAAACATGAAACCTATACCTACCTATTCTTGAAACTTCGATAATCATCAATTTATGTCAAACTCTTCCATCAATGACTGATTAACGGCCTGATAACAACGCACAGTCGAAACTACTGGTCGTAGAGAGCTGAAATTTAATTGGCATATAGTTCCTTAAGTGTAAGGGAGCACTAAGAAGGGATTTCAAATGTTAATGTTTATGCGCATACGAAGTCGCGGGCAAAAGCTAGTATTACATAACAATCGAATGAGCTAACGTGTTATTTGCTCAGTTTCCTCGATTCCTGTACAAGCGTTCTTAGCAAACTCATTAATTAGCAGAAATGTTAAAACGGTGAGGTGGTGAAAGCATTGTTTCGTTTTGACCCAAGCCTGGGACGGCACAATGGCTGTGGGAAGAACGTAGGCGGCGTGGGTAGGTTACTATGCATAATTATTGAAACCAATGAACAATGAGCTGCCCCTTTCAGCACCCTTTGAACCAACGCTCCAACTACTAGAGCTCCATATACGCTGGTAGTAATTTAAAGGAACAAAATACCGTTAATTTGTCCCGGATCGAAATCATCGTGTTATCCGTGAAATCGATTCGTATTTGTCTTAGGAATTAGTAGAATAAGTAACGGCGTGAAGTATTTCTTTTACCTTAGTTTCTCAATTGAATAGACATTTGGGGCAGGACAAATTAATCGCATGTCAGATCTGGCTATTAGGCTCACTATTCAATTATTCCGTACAAATCGGTTCCGTTGATATTTAATCGTTTAGTTATTAATTTCAAATAAGAAACTGCACCAAGAAGCTCCATTTTATCATTTAAAGTTATTTATCAACTTTCGCAGGATAGGATGTGTAGGTATATTTTACTGTTTGGTTATAAGTTTTCGCTTTTAAAGCACTAAACATGATTATTCAGTATTCATAGTACTTTTAATACTGGTATTTTGTTTAAATGATTACCTATTCGATTGGAAAAAAATTATAGCCTTTCCCAACTAGAGTAGGCAATTAATTTTGTCTGAGTTTAAGATCGATCCCTTAACACTAAAATAATACTAGGACAATGAAACGTGTATTTTGAATCAATTACCCTGTGGTAAAACGAAGGAATTGGAATGTATCGAAATTGTACTATATTGACGAAATACAAGTTATGCGTTACAAAAGTTTTTTTTTTAATTTTCCTCGTATTTTGATGTAACCAGCCAAACCTGATAGTCCAATAGTGACATGTTAATGTTACGGTATCGATGTCTGGACGGATTGCGTTGTATAGTCGTAATCGTGCGATGCCCCCGCGAGATAAGGGTCGAGTTGTAGTCCAGGCGGAATAAAGCTATAGCGTATCTATTATGTTGTATCAAATACCACATATATGCTTTAGAAATAAAGTTTATAAATAGCAGTGAAATGTAAATGGCAACTAGCTGAAAAATAAATATGTAGTTATTATATTAAGTTTCCGCATCCGTTGGCCAACTGATACTAAAACAAAACAACCATATAACAATTTTTTTTTTAATTTAGTAGTGTGACCAATTTTAATCTGTAGTAGAAATGTTATGTAGTGAAAGGCTTTTATCATCATCATCGCTGTAGGTGTTAGGATTTTTTCAATATAATATAAAAGTTCATTTCAGATTTACTGGGCTACCTGGGGCGCTCGTGCCGTGGGCGGCCTCAGGCACGGATATGCAGACCCGTCGGGCGCAACTAGTTCGAGACGTGGACGTGCGAAATGGGCACTGTGACTTATGGACGCGGGAGAAAATATGCGGCAAAGTAAAAGTGGACTTACACGGTAGGTATTACGCAAGGACGTGCTGTCTTAAATACGCGAACATACCTGGAAAGATAAGTACATTTAATTTAATAATATTAATATTGAAATACAAAATCAACATCGCGTAACGTCTGTCAATATTATGGCTGACTACTACTACTACTACTACTTCTACTACTACAGCCATTTTGCGTCCCACTGCTGGGCACAGGCCTCCTCTCATCACGAGAGGGTTTGGGCTATAGTCCCCACGCGTCCCCCGTAGTCCCCCGCGGATATGGCTGACTATTACGGGCAATCTTCAGACACCATCTTCACCATTACAATATAGCACACTGCGCACATGCATCATTTCATAACTTTATAAAACTATTCATAATAATCGTTCTAATTATCTCTAAAGGATAATATAGTTTTAGACACGAGTACAAGTTTTAACTATTATATTATCCTTAACGTAAACACACGTCGCAGTATCATTCAGAGGTGAGAGTCTAGATTTCAATAGGTGCCTGATCCTCCGCGTGTGAGAATTGACAGGCGTAGATCAAACCACTAGGCTATCATGGATTCTGTTACCTTCAAAAACGCAGCTATCCAAAAGCGCTGGCTTCTTTCTCTTTTCTAGGTCTGTCTACCGCATCGATCAACCGAAGGACCTTGCCCTTGCCAGTTCAAGTTCACAATGCGACGTCCAGTCAGTTACGAGTCGTGGCATGAGTGTGAACTCGGGCGGTTACTTATTCTGTGACTCAGGGCAGGACGGCCCCGGGAGCGCCATGTGCCACCGAGGTCAAGTTCAAGGACTATATGTAGTGAACATCGATTTCTCGAATAATTATGGTTTCATGCAGGAAATGACAACTTTGAAATAACTGTGTAGGTTGTGTATCAATTTTCAATTCAAGAAGTCATATGTGTACCTTAAGGCTGATAATAGATAAGGTGTTTTGGAGAGAGATATAGCGAGCAGTTTGAGTTGCCGACAATATGACTGTATAATAACTCGATTTAAAAAAAAAAAATACCCGACTGCAAACAAACTTTTGTCACATGTCACATTATATATTTTTGTAATCCGTTCATTAAACCCTTTGTTTTGATACCCCACTCGACAGGTTTTGACAACAAAAAAAAATTAAAAAAAAACGTTCAAAATGTCTCCAAAAGTCAGCAGTTTTGTTTTTTGCAATTTTGTTATACCCAGTGTCACTCTCACAATTAAGACGAATCTAACGACACCTCGCATGCTAAAATCCATCAAGCCATTTAGGCTACAGAGCGTGCCAAAGAAATATACATACATACATACACTCGAAAAACATAACCCTCCTTCTAGCGCAGTCGGGTAAAACACATTTTTAAGTTACTGATATGAGTACGTACTAGATACGTAGGCAATGTACTCGTATGATACCTAGTAGAATTATAAAGATAGTGCTAAAATCATTCTAGCATGAATTGCCAATTAGAAAATGATTGAACATTTTCCTTCAGACTCTTGGAGCTTTCTAGTGACGCCTAGTCATATACTCGTTCTATCTAATCTAATCAACCTTCAACCCCTGAGTTGTAAAACGGGACGAGCCAATTAAACACCAGGTCAGCTCGCGACCTTGAGCTTTCAAGGGCAGAGCCGTAAAAAGTAAAAGTGAGGATCGGCCAAATAGGGAACGGTCTGGAAATGGGTCGCGTCGAGGTGCCACGCTATAAAAGGTAACTAGAACAATGCTAGCCTTGGGTTGAAGCTAATATTAAAATATGTAGGTATGCATGTGTCGTTTTTTTATTTGTTCTCGTTTACCAGGGAAACGAAGACGACATTACGAGTATAAATAAAACTGCATGTCGAATACGCGTTGTGCTGTGAGCATCGTTATTGACTCGACAATACGTTTAAAATGGGATTTCTAGTCACGTTTTCATCTATGTGGGATACATCGCCATTCCCATTATTTCACCAATAAAAAACGCCAAGATAAGTGCAATTAGTGAGTACTTTTAAGTGACTGTTCCAAAAAGTAAGGGATTCGAAACGATCCTTTTACGAGAAGATCTTCTACTATCTAAAGTCCCGCGCCTTCACATTTCAAAACGCTTCAATGTACATTTAAAATGGCTCCACCAACACTCAACACATGTGTGCATGCTGAGACAGCCATCAACTATGCGTTGAGAGTGTTGGTGGTGCTTTTTAAATAATAATATAAAAAAATTAAGCGTTTTGAAATGTGAAGGCGCGGGACTTTAGATAGTAGAAGATCTCTACACGAGTAGGTATTATGATTTGTCCGCCTTTTTCGATTAACTGAGTATTTATTATTATTTATATTAATTTACCTTCCTATTTTAACTTACCTTCAAACCGACCAAATCAATTATCGTTGTAGGTACATTCTTATTTATTGGGCAATATCAATAAGCCTACAATAATTGATATTCGATTGTAAAACATCAATGGAAACAAAAAGTTCTCGTCGTAAATACAATGGAAAGACATCGGCCCTGGAGTTCTGATTTATTGATATTACATAGTTCGTAATTCAACGTTACTATCGTGATTTAAATTGTAATGTTTACCCAATGACTTCCGTCAGATCAGATCACCCTTGGGTAATAAATTTTTGTAAATGATGGGTTTATCTTTAAGGCGAAGTAATCACGCTATTTTATTTCCTATCACATGACGTTTCATATTTACTGAAGTCATCTTATACTTTGAACGCCCTAAGCTTGTATATTTCTCTGTTTATTTATTTATATATCCAATCTATCTCAGAAACGGCTCTATCGATTTTTAGAAAATATGTGATTACGGGGGCCACAAATCGATCTAGAGGGCTCATGTCTGAGAAAACTCGGGTTTAGCCATGTTCACCCGAGCAAAGCTCGGTCGCACAGTAAGCGATTAAACAAGGCAATCAGACGAATAACAAAGAGTTTGTTAATTTAATAAAGCTTTCGGGTAAGGAATCCTTTACAAAGCTTGCGAATGGGTCGAAATATATAGAGTAAAAAGCAAAACCCAGAATATGTCTGTACATTTTAAGTAGTCATCAATCAATCAATCAAATCTTTATTTATGAATTGCAAATTTACAAGTCATTACATTCTTATATTTAACACTATTCATCGAAGTATCTAGATTACTTTCAATTTGAATTTATTTACAGTGTATAGACACTACTAGTTCGAAATTGGGAATCGCATCGTCATATCAATTTTGGAAATCAATTCGATAATGCTAGGTTTTGTTCGTTTTCCTACGCCATAATTTATTTACTTCTCGTATACTTACTTGATAAGAACAAGGTGAGCGAGCCTTAATAATCCTTGTGGTTAAATTTTGGCGTTGCAACATTGTTGCTAGAGAATAAAGAAGTTTTTGCGCGATTCTTGAGCGAAATGTAAATAACTGCACACTCTCATTGACAGCAGAATAAATATATGAGGCTGGTGGTCAGAAAATGATGTCAAGTGAAAAATAGCACTTACAGGAGTGTAATAATCTTTTTAAACACAATCGGACTTGTAAGGTATACCACCAGTAAGGTATTGCACCAAATCGCTAACCTAACTAAGGCATAGAAATAGTAAAGTACCTAAACCTAGAATGACAACCTTCATGCAAATCAGCGTACGTCCAAAACAAGTGTTAAATGCTTTAACAGATGTCGCTGCTTAGGTAGCCCGTATGAAAAATTTTAAGCGCCGCCCCCTGGATATTGGTCACATACTTGTAGCCCTTAACTCGAGTTAGAGGCTAACCTGAGGTTAGCAGTTTTGGTGCAAGTGGGCCCAAGTCGGACAACCTGAAGATAGAAACGGGATGGATATCTCATCCCATCACATGGTACTTGTTTTTCTTGCTTACCATATTCGTGTTCAAATTAATAAACGCTTGTTCGTGACTCAATTGATCTTAAATCAATAAGTCTTGATTTATGACATGCGGAAACTTTTACTGGAGTTTTATTTGTGGTACTTTTGTAGTTGCTACCGCGTAGGTAATGAAGGATTAAACATTACATGAGTTTTATCTGCCTTTTTAGTTACTACCGTGTAATGGAGTACTATCCATATCTATATTAATATTATAAATGCGAATTATGTCTGTTTGTCTGTCTGTCTGTCTATTACCTCTTCACGCTAAAACGGCTGGACCGATTGAGATGAAATTTGACATTGAAATACCTAGTTGGGATCCCGGGAAAGGACATTAACATAGGCTATTTTTTATCCCGAAAAACGCGTAGTTCCCGCGGGAACGCGATAACCGAATTCCACGCGGGCGAAGTCGCGGACAGAGGCTAGTAATATTAGAAATGCGAAAGCTAATCTGTCTGCAAATTTCAATTTATAAAGTTTCAATTTAGTAGGTTATTATAATCGAAGTGGTCTACTAGTAGGAGCTGTAAGCGATGATTTAGAAGGAAAGACGTGTGTTGAATGCGAAATTTTAACATCATAACCATAAATAGAGAGCACTCAAAAAAGGACATTGGAATGCAAAAAAACTTTGCTTTCAGTCGAAATTTCGAATTGGGCGAACAATGGGCGATGCAAATTGTGTCCACTGGTGCAAATTTTTTTTCATTTATTCTGAGAGGCTGTTCCGGACACGAAGAAGATGTTGAAATAATGGCGCTGTGGAATCTTTCCGCTATTTTTTGCCGTTCAGCTGTGCAAACAACGCGGCGTGTTATCGTAGATTGCATGGATGACGTCCAAAAATACCAATATTATTACGTACCCTGTTAAAATGTATTTGTTTTGCGATTTGGGATGTATACCTACTAGTAATATGGGGAGAAAGGAAAATAAATTCTGTAAGAGACATACGTCTTAACAGAACGTATCACATGTTTGAATTTAACTGTGAACAGTTTAGAATTGCATAGACTTCCCAAGTTTAGTCTCATACTGGAATAATCCTAAAACGGGGCAACTTTTTCAACCGAATAGTCCAATAAGGTTAAAATTTTGCCATTGTAGTAAAATATTAAAATAAAGGCATGACCCGGATAATCCTGAAAAGAAGTTATCATAAAAGGAATCATTGCAAAGAAGAAATATGGTGTGAAATTTATTCAGAGCATTTACTTTACTTCAGGGTTTCACTGTAATACGATTTTATTACGATGTGAGTACCTAGGTGATAAAACTAACCTAACTAAACCCGCTTTGAAACAATGGCAAATAATCCAATGGAATTGCATCATATCTGCCCTGGAAACCTTTCACTGCACTCGTATATGCGCTCGGGCAATAATTCAGGCTATTAGTCGAATTTCGTGCTGTCGGGTGAAAGCCGCTACCGGGCTTTGGGCCCCGGCGGCAAGCCAAGCGCGGGAGCGTTTACATGTACACTTTTGAAATAAGAACTGAGGCATAAATTACTGGCTGGTCATAATTTTTTGTACGATTGAGACGTCATTAGAAACAATTTGAAAGTGGGTAGTTATCTATAAGCGCATGTTCAGCTCTATTGTTCAATGAATCAATTAGCGCTTGTTCGATATATAATAATGAGGGTTGCTCAATGGCCGTCGTTCAAGATGGTTGACGTTTGTTGAGCTTCCCCATTTTTACTTGATTTATCTTTTATGCCGTACATTTATAATTATTACCGTACACTGTTCGGCCTGTAGGCCAATTACTAGACACTGGCGAAATTGTCTTGCACATAGATAGAAGCCATTATTTAAAGAGAAGAAGAAGATATCTAATAATTAAAAAGATTTAGAGACAGTTTGTCGTTGCTACTGATCGTTTTTGACCGTGATCAAATCTGATGGAAAGTGATGATAGGGTCTAAGATGGAACACGCTTGCTCTATCACTCTGTTAAGATTGTACCGACTCCGATTTAACTGGGAAGTGGAATGACGTCCGATAAGTATTCTCATTTCTTATTCTGACAAGTCTTGTGATAAGTTTTCCAAAAAATCCATTTGACGATGCCCTCAATTATAGGTAGCTAAGTGAAGTGAAGCCTCAATTATCAGAAAAAATAAATAGTTTAGTATTTGCAATTATTGGACAGTTATTAGCCTAAATATTTACGAATCTTTATTCGTAGAAAATAAAAACAAGAACGTCCCAGTTACTGTTAAGTGCAAGTGATAGAATCTCCAATAGTTCTTGGCTTGCGCAGCGTCGCGCGCGTGCCGCGCTATGCCACCCGATCCTTATCGCATCTTTATGACTGCATTAACTTGTAAAAAGCCTATAATTTTGCCGCTCAATCGCGTGGTGAAAAATGTCCCCAGGGAGACACGCACCAGGCTGGGCCTATCGGCAGATAAAACCGATAGCATCGGTCCTGCTGCAGTTCTAAGGATTGCTTTTTATAAGATAAGGTCTTATGTTAGAAAGCTTGAAATAACGCTAGAGGTAATAACTAGTAGCAGTTAAGAGACATTGCCTTTTATAATAAACCGGAGCTTCGATGAAAACCACGGTTAAATCATAATGTGAATAGAGTCGATATCTGAAACACTTCATAACAAAAGATGAGTTATGGATTCATCTGTCAGGAACGGAGATGAGTTCTAGTGCAAATATACAATAGCTCGAAAAAAGCACAAAACGAGATCTAGATATTAGTAAAACCACTATAAATCTGAACACAATTCTAAAGAAGCGGATACAGCCGTTGTTGTGCTGTCTACTGAAGAGCATTGAGAAGCAGTTTAATGGGCTTGATGCTTAAAATTTTCAACTGGTTTTTGTCAATAGAACCCGAAAAATTTCGGGTCTACTACAAATTTTATTTTATACTAGCTTTTCCCCGCAACTTCGTATGCGCAGAAATATTAAAAAGTAAAATCCCGATTATTCCCGTGCCCGTGGGAATTTTGCAAAATCCTTTCTTAGCGGATGCCTACGTCATAACATCTACCTGCATGCCAAATTTCAGCCCGATCCGTCCAGTGGTTTGGGCTGTGCGTTGATAGATCACTATGTCAGTCAAGTTAGTCAGTCACCTTTGAGTTTTATATATTTAGATTTTATTGATATTGGGAAACAAACAGCGAAAAATAACAAATATGACAATTTAAACTTAGAAAAGACAAAAGCCAAAACAGTTTCCACTAATAGACTTATGGGGCATTTCACGTGAAGCGGGCAGCGAAAAAAGGGTCAAGTTTCCGATTTCAGCTACATTTCAGTACCTGTACATATCCTCGGCACAGACACGAAATATGCACGAAATACAGAGACTAATACAAATACTGCTATTTAATTATAATAGATAGACTAATATAACAACAATTTATCGTTGGCCAGCTTCATTGAGGGCCTGTGGACATGAATCAGGCGATGAAAGTCCGTGGGTGCCACAGAGTAAACCGTATCGGGTATTGTCTTAGGGACAGTCGACGTCGAGGAGTTGTTAACTTTTAAACCCTAATACAATTATATAGGGTGCAAAAGTGTAAAACATCTCTTTGAAGTCGACCGTAACCGCCAACTTCCCTGCGCCTACGCAGCCCAAAGTCAGAATGGATTTTATTTTAGCCAGGGAATTACGAGTTTCAAGATTGGATAACTTTAACTTGATACATTCAGATTGTATTTCTTCATAATATAAAATTTTTAATGTTTTAAATACTGCTCACTGCGTGGCTAATTTATATTTCTTGATATTGATTTGAAATAAATCTATATATGTAAAACTCAAAGGTGACTGACTGACTGACTGACATAGTGATCTATCAACGCACAGCCCAAACCACTGGACGGATCCGCTAAGAAAGGATTTCCCGGAATTCCCACGGGAACGAGAAAAAACGGGATTTTTCATTTTAATATTTCTGCGCATACGAAGTTGCGGGGAAAAGCTAGTATAAAATAAGATTTGATCAAATCTCTGAGCTGTTCCTGCGAAATGACATATAAATAGAACCTAGGCGAATGATAAAATGGCTTCGCCATTTTATGGTCCAACTTGATTTGGTCATATCCCTTAGAGATGTGACATAATTATATAATGTATTTCTAGCATGCTAACTAGCCGTCTACAAGCTGTCTGCAGCGTCAGAAAATAATGGACGCTCACAAACGGTGGCGTGCCTTGTATTATTGCTGGGAAGAGACGGAAACTATGGTCATAGGAAAATGAGGAGTAATTGCTTGTCAGTGTAAGGAATAAGGGAAATAATTGGGTAAACAATTTATTACTTGCTCACTCAGTGTTGATTTGAAGAAGTTAAAGTTCTAGTATATTGCATCTATTTATGACAGTAATTAATAAATTTATTTGAGACATTTTGTTCATGTGACGAGACGCCAGTTGCCTATTTAGATGCACAACGTGGTGAAATCATCTGATGAGTAGGTTCTTAAGATAAAAATATGTAAAAGTAAGTCAGATCTGTTTTATAAGGGTCAGTAAAAGGAATTAACATTTCAGAAAAACATGATAAACAACTTACTGCAGAAGGGAATGTAAAGATGTTTGACCCGTGATAGAACCTTAGATTATAGCAATTGCGCCGTTTTATTCAAATATGTTATAATCCCGTATTTGAAAGTCGATTACACGAAGCATATACATAATTTCATACAATTTGAAACTTTCATGAGTTTCACTGCACATTCACTTAGCGAAGATTGCATCAGGGGAAAGGGAGCGATAGTCGGAACTGGGAAACACTGAGAAGGCTGCTGATAGCTGAGAACGACTTTATCTGGGCTGCTGCGGACGGCATCTGAGATCAGTCGACGGAAAATATCTGACCACATTCGACTAGAACGATGCCAGTTGCAGCTTTGTGTAAACATTTACTTATTTTGATTTTTCAGTTTTAAGTTTAGTTTTTTTTTTGTTTTATTTTACAAGTATTCGTTAGTACCTTAGTTAGTAAACTTTTACAGACGAGCGATTCTCCCAATCTCTGATAACTCTCATAACTCCGATCCGACACACATCTTTCGTCCCTCACATTCATCACTTGCACCTTCGGTTCCGGGAAGCCGGTGCGAAATGAAATTACGCTGCCAAGTGGACATCGCACGTGAAGCTTGATAAGCATGTCAGGATTTCTCCTCGTAGATAACATCGAAAGGGCTTGAGAATTAAATTTAATGAATCACTTTTGCAATTGAACTTATTGGCTTGAGATTAATTTTCAATTACCTGAGCGTCGGAAAAGAAAGCTTCAACGTCCCACGTTTGTTTCCAACTCCGTAGATCCATAATGAGCGTTAATTTAATTCATTGCAAAACGTGATCTGAAACCATTGTACTCCTTCCTACACAACCAACAATCGTTCGTAAATCAGTAGACATCGTTAACCACTTAACCTATCAAAATATCTCGTGAATTACTTCACTTCCTCTCCGTGGCTAGCCGTGCGATGAAAACTGCACGAGCCCTAAACTCTATCTGTGTTTGCACCAATGGCACACCATCGCATTGACAAAACAGGCCATTTGCAACCATTTGCATGCGGAAGCCAGATAATGGCAACTCTAGGGTGGTCGCTAGCCGATACCGCAGCGATCAGTTCGAAATATGTTGTAAGGCATAAAATCTACACTTGACTGTTTATTGCCAATTTACATATCCAACAGACATGAAATAACCATATAGAATCATTATGGTATAGGAAATAAGCGGTTATTTAACTATGTTGCAGTTACTTGAATGTGTGCGTACTGTACTTTACTCTCTAGTCTCTATCTTAATGTCTTCACTTATTGTCGGATTAATAAATATCGCAAAGCACTTGCTTAGTAGAGGTAATATGAACATAGATTGCACAAATTGATGCATTTTTGTCGTAGTTATATACAACAACAAACATAGAAAATTCACACTCTCGACTAGATTATACAAACATAGGCACCTAGTAGTAGTACTAGTACTTACTACTACTACCTACGTACAGAGGGGTAGTCCTTTAAATAATGTCTTCATAGAATTTATGCATTGTGCATTCAATCCATGCGACGATGTAAACGTACACTGTTTCATAGTATTGATATTCCAAATAAATCATTGGTTGAAACTAGTACCAAATCGTAGGTCAGACTTAATGCACCATAAATATTAATGATTTGACACCACTCGCCCGAACCGATTGCACATATCAGTTACAATAGCAAATTTCAATTCAACAATGCAAATCGATCTATCGATAGGGGCAATAAATTCACACACGTATGAAATCAGCAGTTACTACTGTGTCGTGTCATAATAAGGTTATTTATTGATCTGTTTTATCTGTAGGTAGATCGTCCATATCGCCATGTGACCTCGGAAGGAAATAATAGAACCTAAATTCAGACATTGCGATTGTTTGTGAGTGTAGTATGTAGTGTAGAAATTGACAATTTGTTAATTTATATTTCAATAAGTCAATCATAAACTAACAGCTATTATTTACAGCTTCTTTGTGGTTCAAAATTCTAACCTTAACTTTCCTCTAAATAAGTCCAAACTAAAACTATACGCGTTCATAATTCACAAGGTTCACAACGAACATCACATTAATACCGCGCTAGTTTCCAAACTGCATTAAGCTAACCCGATTTCATGAAATTAGGCATAGTGCTTTCGCGGAATTGCGGCTCTAGAACTTTCTAAAGCACAGACAGAAAGACAGACGTTCGGACATTTATATTAGAGTGGATTGCCTATAATATATTAGCGTGTTCAGGCTAGACATTAATAACGAGTGATCGTTAACTCAATTCGCCCACTAGTGACGTAATGCGTTTAAGAATCATTTGTGCGCAATTTCCCCGTTATCATGCGTTGAAAGATGGTGTTTTATCGCCGTCTCCGCCATTAGATAATGCGGTCGTAAAGAAAATTACGAGTTGCGCCCACGCCGGCCGATCCGACGTTGACCGCGAATCTGTTGCTCAGGGCGATATCTTTTGACTACGTTTCCTCCCGTTGCTTGGCATTGAATCTAAGTTAGTTTTTATAATGAGTCTAGCTAGCTAGAACATTTTTTTTTAAAACCACGTTAAAACGAATGGCCGTATTCACCGACACAACCTCACCCATTTTTATTAGTACAGCCTTATATAGTGACCCATTGCTAGACAAAGGCTTCCTCGGTTTTTACCTCTTTCCTCGGTGCAAGCTCCCGTCAAAATACGTACGTTTAGGCCTGCCACTGTAATTACTTATTATGAGTTACACACGTGGCCACCGTCTAATTTAATGAAAAAAATACCTAACAGATATTCTAAATATGGTGAAACGCATCAATTTACATACACTGTAAGAATACCAATCAAACTAAAATCCCAAATTTCTATTCTATCTTCAAAAATTCACATCAAAACTTATTTTTTAACCAAAACAAACCTTTTATTATATTACTGAATTATTGAAGTCCTATCTGACAAACCGACAGCAAGTAGTTAAAATCAACGACCATCAAAGCGAGTATAAAACCATAACATGTGGCGTTCCACAGGGTTCCATATTGGGACCGCTTCTGTTTCTAGTTTACATAAACAATATACAAGATCTTAAACTAAACGGAGAACTAACTTTATACGCCGATGACACTAGTCTTTTCTACCACGGCCCCTCTATTCAAAATATCATGCACGATGTGCAGAATGACCTAGACATTCTGAGTGTGTGGTTCCAATGTAATTTACTTACAATCAATGCAGAAAAAACCAACTATGTTATTTTCTCGGCGAAAAACAAAAAAATTGATGATTATACACCACTAAAAATTTACAATCAAATAATAAATAGAAAAGCTTCTGAAAAATACCTTGGCCTTATATTAGATCAGCAACTAACATGGAATCCACACCTCGATAAAATAGTATCAAAAATCACTTCACTCACCGGAGCACTCCGCAGCGTATCACGCTGTTTCCCGCATAATGTGAAATACCTCATCTATAATTCACTGGTAAAACCACACATTGACTATCTGGTCGAAATATGGGGGACCGCCGGTAAAACGCATTTAAATAGACTGCAAATAGCACAGAACAAACTAATCAAGGTATTATTTAACTATCATTATCTGACACCTTCAAAAAAAGTCTACATGGACACGAAATTATTTAATGTAACACAAACATACACTTATTATACCTGCCTTCTAGTCCGAAAAATTCTTAATAAAGACATACAAACACGCACTTCCTTCACCAAAAACTTCCAGGTCCAGAAAATTAAATTAAGAAATGCTAACAATTTAGTTTTACGTCCACCGCGAACGAACTATGGAAAAAAGAACCTAACTTACAATGGTGCCAAATTATATAACAATTTACCAAAAGATTTGAAAGAATGCAAATCTATGATGGTTTTTAAAAAAGTCCTCAAGCACTTCGTGAAAACAAAATTTGTAGATCTGTAGAATAAAATAAATACGTACACAAACAACAATCTTACGCTTATCCACTCACATACTAGCAAACACACACACACATACATACACACACATATACATATATACACTTCCACACATCCATATCAATAAAATAATTATTGTAAAAAAGAATAATTAATTAATATTTAATAATAATATTGTTCGTAATATTACTTATTAATATAAAATAAGTCCAAATAAAAAAAAATAACATAACAAATAACCACTGTAGTAAAAGTTAAAGCTTAGCCTGTCTCCTAAAGAAAACTGTATTGCTTAGTTGTACTTACCACCTGAATGCCGCATCCACAAGAACGTGTCGTACTTACATCAGTCACGGCCCTTATCGCCGCACGGCTCGGAGATCGATTGTTATTACCTAGCTTCACTTAAAAATATGTTTTGTTAATTTTTCTCAACTTGCCCTCTTATTGTTTATATAATGTATAATTAGTTAATTCATTCATAAGCATTGCACGTTTCATCTCATTACTTTATTAATATAAATAATGTTTCTCAGTAAGTGAATTATGTAATTCTTTTGAGAAATAAATGATCTTTAACCGTACATATCCAAATGGTTTACTTTCCAGAGACAAACTACAAGACTTAGACGTAGTTTCCTACATCACGAAAAGGGAATACATCAACCGGGTGTTCAAGATAAGGCATCGGCTCAATCGTTCGATTGTTAAATCAATACGGGATCGTGCGCAAAGTGGGCGTTTAACCTCTGACAGGGCGGCGCGGGCGCAGCGCGAAACCATCGATCTACGCCGCTGAATTAACCTAATACAGCCACCGAAGTTAACCTGCCAGGAATTGAAGTATAGGCTGCTATACTTTGGGGACCGACGTTAGAAAGCTTGCATTACCTACAATATGGGAGGAAATAGAAGGTCACTATTATTATACATCGGGGGAATGAAATGAGAAAACGAATATCCATAGGTACTAATATTAAGTATAAATGCAAAATTAACTCTGTTTTATGATATTTGGAATGGTAGGCACAGGCTCCTTTTTATCCAGAAAAATAGCACTTCCCGCGGGAAAGCGATAGCTGAATTCCACGCGGGCGAAGTCTTTCTGTCTGTTAAACCTGCACCCGTCACGCTTGAACCGCTGGACCGATTTAGATTAAAGTATGGAAATAGTTCCGAGTCCCGGGGAAATAGTTAGGCTACTTTTTATCCCGCGGGAACGCTATAACCGATCTCCACGCGGACGAAGTCGCGGGCAGAAGCTAGTTGCATATCGAAAATTAAAATTTCAGAGATGGAATATAGGAGTCTTGCTTAGGCAAAGCTCCTTTACTCCGGCTTTACTTTAGCAAGCTCACATCTCTCCTATCGAAGGGTATCTGCACTAATCTGCAGCCGCATCGGCCGGCTACCCGAATGTGACGCGTACAAATGGCCAAGCGCCACTCGCGTCACGGTTCCTATCCCGTGACCCCGACCCGAGTCATACTCGTGATGCTCAGCCATTATTTGCATGTCTATAGCTGTTAAATTTATGGCACACGTGAGCGGGAAACGTGCGATAATTTTATGGTGCACAGTATAAACAGTTTTTTTATGAGCTCTATAATTTCAGATTTGATTTAACTCGAGGAGCGTCTTGTTTGTTTTGGCTAGTATTAAAGATTATCCATACTAATATTATACCTAACTGCAAAAGTAACTCTGTCTGTCTGTTGGACAAATCAAAGTGTTTGGTATCGAGGAGACAACGAAGCTAGTTTGATATCATTCAAGCGCCGACTGTATAATACAGGATAACAGTATAAGAAAAATAAACTAAGCTAAGTACACAAAACTTTACTGTTTAACGTAAGTTCCCGTTTTAGAACTAAAGTTGAACTATCTTTAGGTAACATATCTATGACTCAGTAACAAAGGATTAGAAGACATTTGAGCAAGAACAGACCCAGTAAGACCGGGTTAGTCTGCAAAAAACGCTGAAATGGTCTAATGAGGCGAAATGCCTGACAGGGGAACAAGGGGCCAGGCGGACAAGGGGAGACAGGGCGTCACTCAAGATGACGCCTCGATATCGAACTAGTTTGGTGGCTGGGCAATTAATGATGACTTTCGCTGTTAAAACATGATCATTATTGAGACATCCGTTGAACGAGAAACTCATACGTGGACAGTATAAATGAAGTTTATTAATGGATGTCAAAAATCTTTACAATTTCGATGGCCAAGGGCAGGGCAGCCGTAGAGTGCGGTTTAGAAGAATTATTTGCATTCGTGGTTTGCAAAGAATGACCAATTTGATGTTTATATAAAACTACCGGGCGACCGAGCTTCACTCGGGTAAAAATGGCAGGAAATGAGTTTTTAACTACATTGTAAACGTCAAAATTGTAAGACCCGTTTCTGAGATAGTTTTTAAAAGTACCCAGGTAAAATATAAAGGATTAGCTCGTATATAATATTAAAAATGGTTATTGGCGTATCTTACGCCAATAACCATATTCGATTCATTTTTATCAAAAACCTGATATGTGTCTTAGGAATCTAGAACTGATTTATTTCATTTATTCACAAATTAATGTACACGGCATTACAGGTGAACTAAGGCACCGAGAAATTAGACTTAATTGCCAGAAAAATTAACAAATACAATGCTTATTACTAATTACAACTAGATTGCCTTTCACACGTAAGCTCACAGAATGTAACCAATCTGGTGGGTACTTTTAATCCTCATTAAATAAAATTCGTAAGCACGCAGCCGCAGCTGTCAATTAGCACGACAAATATTACTTACGAAATAATCTTGTGCAGAACTGGACCAATCCGGTCGTCAAATATTTGAATACATTTGCAACAATTTTTTTTGAGGGATATTGAAGAGCCATATTCGCCCTAGCCGAGGTTTGCCTACCCTCGAGTGTATTGGTGACTGGGGGTATTGTGCCACCGCCGAATGCGATCTATATGCGGTCGTAATGGAGCCATTATTGCATTACGTAACCTGGGAGTTACACTTCAATCAACGACAGATCCAGCGATGCTGCGCTCGATCATGTCAAGAGATATATATGGTCATGCGTTACTTTTAAACTCGTATATGAATTAAACAGATGACGGGTGTTGTTAAGTAAACGTAAAGTAAACGAGTCGGGCGCAAGCAAAGTCCTGGCTGTGAAATATCAAAGATTGGAGTGACGTGCAGAAAACTATAACTACTACTATTACTACTACATCCTATTTGCGTCCCACTGCTGGGCACAGGCCTCCTCTCATCACGAGAGGGTTTGGGCTATAGTCCCCACGCGGGCCCAGTACGGATTGGGGACTTCACACACATTTTTGAATTACTTCGCAGATGCGTGCAAGGTTTCCTCACGATGTTTTCCTTCACCGAAAAGCGCAGTGGTCAATTAAAATTGAATTTCGGACATAAGTAAACTTAGAGGTGCGAGTCGGAATCGAACACCCGACCCTCTGCATGAGAGGCAGTAGGTCGAACCACTAGGCCACCACAGTGCAGAAAACTGAAGATAGGTAAATATTTAATAACAATACAATATACTTTTTAATACAGTTGCTCAAAAAGTAAACATTTCGATACCTGTTTAACGTGCCAAAAGTTTGTCATTTCTGAACGAGCGCTTTTTGTTTTTTGACAGCTAGTGAGCGTGCCTAAAGTCGTTTTTACTAACTAGTGCATAAAGTTTTTTGAGCTTCATCTTGTTCGTTTATTTCTTTTTTCTTTTTTTCGCAAATGTATTAAAAATAACGATTTCGCATGTGTATCAAACGACGTTAAAAAATGTCGTTTGATACACATGCGAAATCGTCATTTTCACTCGTCCCTAGAGTTAACGCTCGCTTTCGCTCGCGCCAACATAACTAGGGACTCGTGATTAAATGACAAACTTTTCGCACTTGCATCAAAATGTACTATTATTGAACATCACACATTCAAGGAACATTACAGACATAAATGTAATTACACAAAAGGTAATGCGATGCGATGCGATGTTGATCATTTATATTTTCATAAAGAATGCAAGAGTTGTTTTATCCTACTAGAGACAAGAAAAGTTTTCTGATCTAAGGGCCAACCCTCAATAATTGGACTGACATATCAAGAAAATGTTCCATTATTATGTGTACACAAGTGAATGAATGATTAAGTCGCAAATCAAAATTTAAAGAAAAACATTGAATATCTATTAAGCTACAAAGTTGTATCTAAAATCCAAATGTCGTGGTCATAGTGCGCACCTCTACAATTATTAAAAACGAAATGTAAAAGCATTTTAAATCCATTAAGGCAATTACCAACACATTCAGCAATTCATCACGGAGCGTAAAAGCGACAAAATAAATACAATTACACTCGAGTTGATGTGGTGTAACATACACGCGATCAGCGAATATAATACGACAGATACTTCATTGAATGAAACATTGTATTTGTAAACAAAAAAGCGGATGTTAAAAGTGTGACGTGTCTATCTGTGTGTTTGACAGAGTATACGTAGCCGGGCAACAGTTGAACCGTTTCCGATTTAGTACTCATGTTTTGGTTAGACAGCTGAATTAATCGAGAGTGTTCTAAGCTTGTTTAGGTAAAAAGTATCGGCTCTTTTCTCATATCTTATGGTGTCGATGAGTTTTTTTTTTTAATTAAGGGTTACATGATTAATGAACAAGAAACCAGGCGACTGAATGAAAGTGAGTTTGGAATTTCAGTGGATTCATTAAATTAAATGATAGTATAAACTCTTTATTCGAATTTTAAGTAAAAAAAGTTTTAGAATGAAGTGTAAAAAACATTGTTCTATTTCCGATTAGACTCTCGGACCAACATACGAAATAGCATACTTAAGAATCTATGCAAAACTTAGTAGATTGTGTCATTTAAGTTAATCGCTCATATCTTAAAGCACAGTGTAAGAGCGCACTCTAGAGCGGAAACACGTCACTCAGCCGCCGAGATTACAGGCGATACTAATTGTTAATTAACACCGTTACCCACCACACTGGCTTCAATGTCAGGGTTTCCATTTATTATTATATTAAAGCTATTTATTATTGTATAAAAGGTATCTAATTAAATGTGCAACCTTTTATGACTTTAGAGATATTTCAGCGATTGACAGTGTACTTAATCATATTCTTCGGTGAAAGTCTGTAAAATGAAGTACAAAAGTTAATTTCGTGATATACCGTAGTGACAATTATCACTACATACCTAATGTAATGTTATTGTAAAATCCCCGCCGCGTCTGTCTGTCTGTCTGTTCGCGATAAACTCAAAAACGAATGAACGGATCTTCATGCTGTTTTCACTAATTAAAAGATATATCATGAGGAAGGTTTTAGTGTATATTTTCTGTCGCTATATGACTTAGATTAGAACGGTACTTTTTGCACGGCGATGAGACCAAAAGTGATGAAAAATACCTGTTTGTCAATCATTCTCAGGCCCACACAGGTTTGTAGAGCATCGATTTAGTTTGACAGATTGATAAACAATAAACTAAATGCTTGAGACATTTAGACATCTTATTCGAAAAGCGATAATTCTGCAACTTAACTCACTAGCAATCATCAAAGCTTAAATAAAATAACAGGTACCAACGATACAAGATCCAATGATACCTCTTGTTTGTGAGCTCGTGTAATTTTTCAGACAGCCGATTTAAATAACACTGACATCAAGCAGCCGAAGAAGCAAAACGCATTGTCCTTTACCTGTCCTAAATGCTAATTCAATTATACCACTGACAGACGTTTTGACAGGCGAAGTTGATCGAAGTTATGCAACCATTGCGTATCTGAATGTGCTACTTCAATCATCGTTGTTTGTTTTGGTTCTTGCTCAATTTTAAAGAGCTCTCAATATCAATCGGGTTAATCAAAAATTTTTCGGACTCACCATTTTTAAAAGGATTTTTTATTAGGATTTATTTTTGAGCTTCCAAAGATTTTTAAGTGGTTAATCATTCCCTATATCCACAAAATGCCTTGATTTGGCTACGAATAGTTAAAATTTGATAGTTTCTCTATGTCGCCGATGATGTCATTTTTCAGCCAGTAGCACCAACGAGGCACCGAATTATGACACCTGATATGGATTTTTTCCATTCGTATTGAAGACGATTGACATGAGAGACCTGAGATCGAATGATTAGAGAAGAATAACCTGGCTTATGCATTCTCGAATTTTACTAACTTCTTAAATAGGAAGTGTTTTGTGTTTTTGAGTTAAATCTTACTTGCCTGTAATTGTTTATTGCTCCGTTATGAAAAGAACTGGACGGTGGTAGTACCTATAGCGAGTATTAGAATATACTAAGAAGTGGTGCAACTCTGTTACATGGCGATTGGCGACTGTACCTAGTAATCAACGCTTTTGTCTCGTCGAAATCAGAGCATCAAAGTCGACCACGTTTGCACAATCGAGACACAAATGAGTAGGTACCTGTCTGGGACACTTTCACATAGCCCCCAATAACCAATGACTCCTAGACCAAAGCAATAATTCCGATTGCCAATCCATCAATCAATCATTTATTTATTTGTAAAACATAGGTTTCAATAGGTGGTAGGCGGTTTATAATAATAACTTATCGCTATGTTTTACCCGCAACGGGTGTACAAATATGTAATGCAGGAATTGGACATGCATTAACGAGAATTTATAAAATACTTAAAAAATGCACATAAAGCCAAATTTTGATTTAGAATCGTACGATCGATATTTAAGGATACTTATGTATGTCAAATTAATATTAGCCTGTTATCAAATTACGACGTTGTGGCAACGTATCGCAATTTATAATACCGACAAATGTGGTAATTTCGCCTTCCTGCGGTTAGTAAATGTTATATCTTATTTTAGGCCTCGTAATAGTTTCGTATATCCGCTTTTTAAATCTATGAAAAATGTAGGCAAATAAATCGGGATGTTATTTAAAATGAGAAAATTTCAAATTATTTACGATTTTTGTATAAATAAATCGCGTACACCAACGCAACTATATAGACATAGGCTATAACACTAACTTTACTTAGTTTAACTTAACCAGATTCAAGTTTTTATCTACATTGACGTTTGTTGTTTACTCGCCACGTCGCTTCGCATCTATAACGCTCACGGAGGCTCGGTTCCGATTCGCAATCCGTCACTGGTCATTAATCGGCGAGCGTCGATGCGGCGTACAATCAGCCCAGAGGCGACGCCACAATTTACCGTATAATATCGGTAATGTGCGCCGACGTCCGACATCTCGTAATGAAGAAATCTATTAACCTGTCCGCTCCCCCGGGCGGTCGCGCGTACTGAGGACCAAGAGGGTACACTGTTTTATAAAAACGCTGACAACTGCTGAATAGTTCCGCTTCGAGTTCTGAGCCGAAACCCCTCCTAATTCTTTCTCCTTAATTAATCTTGACATCTATGACTGACTAAATAATAAAAGCCTTGGGCCATATTACGTTTTTAATGTTCTAATATATAAAATTCATAAAAGTCTTATAAAAGTCATAGAAAACCAAAGAAATATATACAAAAAGGTATAAATGTATCAAAACAAAGAGGTCCTATACAACATCAAATGTAAGTTCGACTAAATTGATAATTTTGTTAGGATTTTACAGACAGGTTAATATAGTTATAGTAAAACAAATAAATTAGCAAAATGTAATGTGAAGTTAAGTGTAGTGTAATGAGTGTCTTATCAGCTCTATAATCATTTTGCAGGGCTGTTTCTGAAAGACGTAAACTTGCTATTACCGCCAGTAAGCTGTGTCACAACACAAGTGAATTGTGGGAGGAGGACTTAGCCGATTGATATGGCCAGCAGCGAGATGCTTATAATAGGGCGATCTAATTCTGCTGCATTGGATTAAAATAGAAATCTTCTTGTCCGTTTCAATCTTTCCGAACTTATATCGATAAAACTCATGTCGGCCGCATGCGTCTACGATCGTCGGAGGGGACGACACGCACCACCTTTAGAGTCCTCCGTAAACAATTCGCTAGTCAGGTTTATTTTGCGTCATACGTCATGTTTTAAACATTACATTTTAGGCATTATATGCGAATTTGCCCTGTGTAGGAGCTAAAAATAAGATTTAGTTTAACATCATCCTTAAGGAGTGCCACACTGCTGGACAAAGCCCTCCCCATTCTTTCTTGAGGTTGAGTGCCCAAATAAGCAGTTCACAGGGCAAATTTGAATACAGTAAATAAACTCTTTGTCAACCCGCTCCACCTTGTTGCATGTACATTCCCTCGCACCACGAGCATCCTAGTGACGATGAAGCAATTTAGTTGTTCACGACACCTGATTTATTGCAAATGGAATGTTCATAAGACGATTTACGTTCTTGTGACCTTTTTTCAATTCAAGTTAAGTAATTTATTAAGTGTTATAATAAATTATTTACCTTGTGGTTTGCTTTCATCCAATCATCTAGCTAGCTAGACCAAAAATCGGTGAAATATAATAAATATCAGTGTAGAGCGAATTTCCTTCGCATTTTGCCCAAAATAAGGCAAGTTCAGAAACAAAATTGATATTTACGACTTGTATTTCCCTATACACAGATATTATTTGGTTTGGCATAACACCGCTGTCCGCAGAGAGCGTGGCTATGGTAATATTTTACATTGCAAATCCATTTATTAATAAATGGGCGCGCTCGGGTCCGAAGAGGCCGCATCTGTTCTAGTGCTTGACGTACTAAATCACAACATTCACAACCTGTGAACTGCTAACCCGGGCTTTATCTTACTCTCTGACAGTACAGCGCCTTTCCACGACAGTCGAGAAACTTTCCTAGGTATCACATATAAACTGCGAAATAAAATGAAACCAATAGTGATCTTAAAAACAATACCAGCAATATAATACGATAAGAAAACGACTACAATGTGTGGGTAACTATATTTTAATTGTCAAGTCATTCATAAAAGCATCTCGGATATTTTCTCGTTTCGGCGACATGTGCTGGTGGTGCGTCGACAGTAGCTTATCACCATAGCACCTCTTGCAGTAAGAGATGTATCAAATTAAAACTATCCTCATTCTATGTTATGCAAATGGTTTAATTCTTCAATAGATTGCAACGTTAACCAAAAGCGAAAGATAACCATACTCGATTTAATGATTTTGGCGTTGTGTAAACACTGCCATTATGTCCGCGATAAACATAACAAAGATAACAATCTCGGCTCGGAGCAAAATCGATATTATTATTGATTAAAACCAGATATCATCATCGAAATGACTCAGCGGCCTCAGAGAATACGGTGACCATAAACCTGATTATCTCTGGAGAACAGTTTCCTCTTCTTATAAAGAAAACATTATAGTTACCAGTCTGTATAGATAGGTAGGCAGCTGTTTGCACGCAGCGGCCACACCCCGGGCAACCACGTCGACTCGTGGGCCAAACCTGGTAGAGGGGGGTTCGTGTGCTTTTGCGCTCGAATCTTGCGGACGCCCTCCGCATAGTGCACAGAGTCTATCTCGGCTGTAATAGCAATCCATCTACGGTGGCGAGGTAACTAGGCAATGTGAAAGGCCTGAAGGGTAAGATAAGGGTCCTGCTATCGATTCCCAGCCACTGCAGCCCTATTTCCCTCCAGTCGTAGCGGTCATCCGTTCCACTGGGCAAAGGGAAAAAGGGAAGAGAGGGTGCGTCTGTGTTTGCGCGAACACTTACGCACCATAATATATCCTGCGCAACGGACTGTTTCTTGCTTCTGGCTCTCGAGACTTGAAAGTCCTATGGCGATGAACTAAGGTAGAGGGGTTCGACTTTGCAAGTCGGGTCGTGTCCGAGGTTTGCACATAGGCGGCGCAGGGAGAGTGGTCGTTTCTGGGTTGCACTGGAACAACAGCTCAGATTGGGCAGCACCCTGTGTGACAAAGCAGCCCTATTTAGGGAGGCACTGCTTTCCTTGCCCAGCCAAGGAGGGAGCTAGAAAAGGTGCTCCAAAAATTGCTTGTTCCAATTTCAACGGGAGGGTAGTAGCCACGGCTGCCCTTGCATCCCACTCGGCGTGGTCGAAATACTAAAGTAAAAGGAAAACCCAAAACGTGTAAACTTGTTTTTGGTGCGTGGAATGTTCGTACACTTATTGATAGACCTAGAAACACCTGTCCAGAGCGCAAAACAGCTATAGTGGCAAGAGAACTGCGTCGCTATAATATCGATATAGCTGCTATTAGCGAAACACATCTTGCTGATGAGGGGGAGCTGGTTGAGAATGGCGGCGGGTATGCTTTCTTCTGGAAGGGTACTGCTTCGCACGAACCTAGGCGCTCAGGAGTAGGGTTTGCTATTAAAAACGAAATTGCGAAGCGTTTAGAAGAATGTCCTGCTTGCATCTCGGATCGGGTCATTTCATTGCGACTTCATCTAGAGCATAACAATTTCCTAAATGTTGTCAGTGTTTATGCACCTACACTAGATAAACCTGACGATGTAAAGAATGCATTTTATGAGGAGCTTACGCAGACTTTATCTAAAATCCGATCTCGCGAACAAATATTACTACTGGGCGATTTTAACGCTAGAGTGGGACACGATCATGAGGCCTGGCCAAATGTCCTTGGCAGACATGGGGTCGGGAATATGAACAGCAATGGACAATTATTGTTAAGCCTTTGTGCTGAATTCGGGCTGTCTATTACTAACACCTTCTTCCGGCTCCCGGCAAAACACAAGACCACTTGGATGCACCCACGTTCCAAGCATTGGCACCTTATCGATTACGCCATCGTGCGGCATGGAGATATATCTCAGGTCCTTATTACACGTGCCATGCGGGGTGCCAACTGCTGGACTGACCATAGACTTGTGCTGGTGAAACTCAAGTTAAGGATGCGTCGACCTTTTAGGAGAAATCTTAAAAAGCCTTCGCGGATCAATGCGGATCAGCTGCAATGCGTCTCCACGAAAGAGGCGTATGTTAAAGATCTGAGTGATGCTCTATCATCGCTCAACTCTCAGAACGATGATCTTGATGCAACTTGGGAGGCACTGTCGAAACATCTCATCGAAGTCAGCACTCGTGTTCTGGGCCTAAAACCTCGCAAGCATGAGGACTGGTTCGATGATAATGACGTGGCATTTGCCGATGCCTTTAGAGATCACCGGCAACTACTAAAACAAAGTAGTAGTAGGGCAAATGACTCAGCAACCTCTATACTGATAAAGAACAGTAGTGCCAAGATCAGGAAACTTACGAGAGAGGCTAAAGACAAGTGGTGGTGTGAGAAATCTCGTTATATGCAGTGGCTGTCGGACACTAATCAATTGGGGGCTTTCTACGATGAAGTTCGTAAACTTATACGACCAGCAGCACGCAGCTCTGTTCCGATAAAGTCTTTAAATGGAGTTCTACTGACGGCCAAAGGTGATATTATGAATCGTTGGGTACAGCATTTTAGTCACTTACTTAACTTTGATCGATCAGCTGATCTAGGATTCATACAGGCACTTTCAGGATCTTCTCCACGGGAAGAACTTGGAGATCCTTTGACGCTTAAAGAAACTGTTATCGCCATCAAACAGCTACAAAATAAAAAGGCTGTAGGCGTTGACGACATCTGTGGAGAGTTACTTAAATACGGGGGAGAGTTGCAACACTCTACTTTGTGGGAACTCTTCGTGCGAATGTGGAACGATGAGCACGTTCCTGAGAGCTTTAAGATCTCTAGTATTTGCTGTCTCTATAAGAATAAGG